>CM049794.1:42606608-43131608 GCA_027422405.1 Ptychobarbus kaznakovi | reverse complement strand
ACTGTATATATGTATTGTACACATTACTGAATACTTGAAACGAGTGCTATCCGTTATGTATCTGTGGAGTGCTTTTGTCATCAATAGTTTAAAGGCATCCTTGAACGTAAATGCAACAACCTCCAAATGAAGACAAATTGAAATGCGATTGTGAGCAGACTGCAGTGAGCATACTTTTAAGAAACCGTGAGCACAAAAACAAGAAAAAGAAATGATGAATGCATTACAAGATGGAGAGCTCCAATTTTCCACTGTCTGCATTTCTGCTCATCCAATTAATTTGCTTTGCCTGCTCTTTGGGCGTCGTGCCTCGAGGAGAGACAGCGAATCAGAAGACAGCGTCCCTACTCTTGGCTTGAGTTATTAATAAGAGCAGTGCACTGTACTGAGAGATGCGGTGCCTAATGCAATTTATGAAGCTAAAAACAAAATCTAAATGAAAAGAGATGGGCCTCATCATCCTGTATGTCAGGCCTGCATAAGGAGGGATGTCTCATATCCTGTGTTGCCAGATTGAGCTTGCATGTGTATGGCTTTGTTGCATATTTCTTGGCCACATTAAAAAAAATCAGTGACGTGACATCTGCTTTTTGTGCTTTTGGCACATTCTGTGCCTCGTCATGCTCTGAAATGTCATTGGACTGCCTGTTTTTGTTCCATTGACTGCTTCTCTATATCTGGTGCCTGGAGACATTAAACAATTGTGCAACGCTTTGAGTGCTCTTTGAGCACTCAGTGCTCTTTTGAATAGTCTCACTGCCTTTGTTCTCTGAAACTTAGACAAAATAGAGAACGTTTCAACTGAGATTAATGTTATAAACTGAAAACATAACCAAGTATTTTTTTTTCTGAATTATCCTAAGTAAAATAACTTAATCATAAACATCATGCATTGTGCTAACAACTAAAACTTTCAGACTTTTTATGACTTTTTACTACTTTTATGATTTAAGTGATACTGAGGTTATTTTTAAACTGACTAATAAGCTATGGAAATGAAATGAGATGATACATTTCAGTAAGCTTTACCATCTCTTTCAAATACCGTATAATGTTCATTAATGTATTTTCGTGCTTTAGTCATAAAGAGATGACTCATGAGTACTCAATAAAATGATATGTCATATCACGTGTGTGTGAGCACAAAGAGCATCAAAAAAATATTCATTGTTTGAATTTCATATTTTAAAACACTTAATTTTAAAGGCAAGACTGTATACATTATGAAAAAACAAAAGGTATACATACATTCAACATTTCATTTTTATTGTTTACATCCCTTTACTTAGCTATTTTCATTGGCATTGATTAGAGATTGATCCACTATTTTTTACTAGTGTTTCCACTGGATGAGTCATTTTCCATCTGAAAATAATAGAATTGTAAAAGATTTCATTGTAGGTCAAAAATCGACAGTGGCGTTTAATTGCCTTGTGATGAATACTAGCCTTCGACAAAGGGCATGCTTGGGTTTGTACTATTTCAGTGTGAAAGTGACGCAAATGATGATGTAAAATGCCCAGTCAGCACTACCAATCGTGACTAAGGTCTCTACTAACCTGTATATCATACAGTCTGACATATATGCTACAGTCTTGTCATGGCTCCTACTCGAACTCTTAAATCAGAAAAGTAACCAATTCAAAGGACTGAAAATTTGTACATTGTGAAGCGGGCTTAGGACAGCAAAGAGTCTATATTGTTCTCTGCCCTTCAGTGGGATGATACTGATTAAAATTCAGCTCAAACATTCTGTTCAGAAGTTTGCTGCAGTTTGTTCCACTTAAAAGAGTTTTGACCCCACTGGCAAAACATTGTTGGGTTCACTGCAAAACAATGTCCCACAATGATTATAAAAATTGCATGTCCTTAGGTCTTTATAGCTAATACCATACATAAGTTCAAATGTAGCAGGGCTGCGGAATGAAAAAGTAGCTTAGAGAGGTTGTCGAGCGTGTGATGTGTTCAGTCAGAGAGAGATAGCTGTGCGCAGAGGTCTGACCAAGGCCTTGGCTTCGAGTTCACATGGGAGAGAGAGGAGAAACAGCAAGCACACAGCATGAAAGATAGGAAAAGAGAGTGAGGAAGAGACAGAGAATGATATAAAAAGGCAGAGAGCTAATGACAAACGATGGGAGACTTAGATGGATGGAGAGAGAGACGCAGGAGGAAAGAGATATATTGTCTGTGTTATCACAAGGTCAGGGCTTAAGCTGTGGGGTACTTATTCTATCAGAGAGAGCATGCTCAGAGAATTCTTCAGGAAATGGACCCTGAACTTATCATCAGAATCTACACAGACACACACGGCTAATGTTTGTGGGATTTGACCCTTTCCTAAAGTCAAACGTCTCTACAGACAGTTCTCTAGACAGTTCTAAGAAAAGAGTTCTTTCAAAAATTAAAATTCTTTAAGTATTCACTCACCCTGTTGTTCAAAAACTTTCTTTTTTTCCTTGTGGAATACAAATGGATCTTGAATCTTGTACTTGTCAGTGTTGTCCAAGCATTTGCAATGAACGGGGACTGGAATTTTAAAGCTTCAAAAAGAAGATAAAAGTAACACAAAGTGCATACAACTTTTATGAAGTCATTAGTTGTGTGTGAGAAACAGACTTAAATTGAAGTCATTATTCACTGATAATCGTCCCCTCTAGTGAGCTGTTAAAAGTCGTGACAAGTCAGTAAGGGAACAAATCATTCAGACCGGTTTAGTGAACTGGACCGACTGATTCCTTGAAAAGATCCAACTCAAAAAAATGATTTAACGAATGTTCCAAAAAAGGCAAGAGAGTTTTAACATTTATAGTGTTACAAAACATTTCCATTTCAAATAAATTCTGTTTTTCTGAACATTCCATTCATTGAGGATTCCTGAAAATGTATCCACAGTTTCAGCAAAACAAAACACAGACAATAAGAAATGTTTCTCGAGCACCAAATCAGCATATCAGAATGATTTCTGACGGATCATGTGACACTGAAGACTGGAGTAATAGCTGCTCTTTGCCATCACAGGACTAAAATACATTTGAATATATTCAAATAGAAAACTGTTATTTTAAATTGTAATTACATTTCACAGTATCACTGTTTGTATTGTATTTTGATCCAAAAATGCAGCCTTGGTGAGCTTACGAGACTTCTTTGAAAATATTACGGCCCCAAAAATTTAAACAATATTGTATATACAAAAATTGTATTTCTTTTCTGAGCCCTATGAAGCCTGCTGATGAAATGAGATAATGTTAATGGCTGTTCATTTTTGATTAACTGTTATATCTCTTTAAGTGAACTCACACACACACATTAAGGCAGAACAGTTTATTCTTCAAGGCATCCCAAGATTGGAAAAACAGACACACACACTAATGCTAAATCTCATTCCATGTTCTCACCAAGCTATTTTAAGATTATTTTGTTTTCTGCCAGCTTAATCAGGTAGCGACAGCCCTTGGGTGGTGCTCTAATCCTTAACTAAGACAGTTAAAATGCAGGCAGAACTCCACCATGGCTGCCGTCAGTCATCTTTTCCTTCCTGTTACTGCCCTTGTGGGAGCTGCGGCTGCATTTAGCACACAATCATGCGCATCTTTATTATTCAATTTAGACAGGTGTGCTGTCTGCACTACCTGAGGTGCAAAACAATGCGTAGTAAATGTAGACAAATTTACAAACACACAATGACACACTTTACCCTCCATTTCCCTTCCCTCCCCAAAAATATCCCTCCATCGCTCTCCAAGAGATTGCATTTATTTTGCAGTTCAGGGGGCAAAAGCATCTGACAATTATAAACTTGATTAAAACACAGTTATGCAAATCAGATGTGAGCGGTCCATGTAGCTCTGAGCAGCCTACTGACACAAACCCACTCAGACTCTCTCAATCACAATTACCTTCCTGTGACGCCTACAATACTGATTAGACTAGGAGAACAATAGCTACAGCATACTTACACGCAACAAACAGATGTTATCACAGATTCAAAAGGGAACGCAACATCATTTACCTTCCCCTCTCCTCCCTCTGTGCCTTTGTCGTTTTTCATTTTTCTTTCATTTGAGATTCATTGTGGCAGGATCGATCCCACTGCTTCTCCTGATTAGCATTAGCATGTTTCTTTGCTTTGGCATACTGAGATAATGTGGCTGCTGAGCGAGAAAAAGTCCTTTGACCTTCAAACGGAGTTAAAGCCATTGTTTGAAAGCTATAGAAAATCATTCACCTCAGTTTGTTGATATTTGTAAAATATAAATTGATTATTAAGACAAATTATGCGGTTTGGCTTATTTTCCCAATAGCCTTGTACATATCTGATTAACAATGCTAAAAAAAAACACTTAGACCAGCCTAAGGTCTTGCCACTCATGTCAGGTTGGTGTTTTTCTTGGGGATTAGATTGTTAGACTGACTAAACCTGATCAGAAAACCACATTAGGCTGGTTGTAGTTTTTTCCAGTAAGGAAATTTGGTATTTTTGGTATCTGCTAATTCTGTCATCATTTACTCACCCTTATGTCATTCCAATTCTATTTGATCGTATGTGCCACACAAAAGAAGATATTTTTAAGAAAATGTTGGGGTCCAAACAATAGTTTGGTTGAATCATCCCTTTTAGCGAAATACTATGAAAATGGACATTCTACATTTTACACAAGTCTAAAAAATGCACAGTATTCTATAATTAATGTTCTCCCACTCTCTGTTACGGCTCAGATATGGTTCTCCTAAGGCCTTGGTGTGAATAGTTTTCTCTGTCTACAGACCGATCTGGGTTTTACAGCTGCTAAGGTGTCAAGCAAACACAACAGAGCTAAAAAGTGAGATCTCAAAAGCTTGAGAATGAAGAATTGGTAATTATCTTCATTGGGATGCTTCGGCAGATCTCTTGCTCCAGCAAAGGGACAAGGAAAAAATGAAAGAAGAAAGGAGTGAGAATAAGCAGAAGGAATTAAAAAAGAGTCTTATATGTGTGGAATGTCATAACATTAGTCAGCAATTTCATGTTCATGAGAGGATGAATAATGTAGACAGACCGCACAGCAATGCAAAAGATAAACATTAGAGAATTGCTGACGATAAATCTTAAATAATAATTTCTGCACGCTCTAAAAAACGAAAAGAATTATAGATCATCTCATTTCAACTTGACAGACTGTAAATGTTTTTCACATTGCACACAGTATAACAAATACACTTCATACCTCATATTCTAAAGACATTATAATTGTTATAATTTAAAGAACAATACACTAAAAACACATTTTATAAAAGTTCCTCACTGGCCATTATACTATTATATCAAATGTACAGTTTGTTTTATTGCAAATCCCACCAAATATTTGCTGTGGTGGCAAAATTATATTTGTACATTTTCAAAAATAACTCTACACATTTATAATAAATCACTGTGATGAATCATGATGTAGCTAGTATATATTTAATGTGTCCTGACACACATGCACATGCACACGATTGCTTTTTGTAAACAAATGACTGACAAATTCTTTGTCTGTATTCACCATATAGTGCTCATCTTCTGAGAAATATGATTTATTTTCCACTTTCTGCTCATCTCTGCCTGTCTTTAACTTCTTCTTTCTTAGCTGGAGCTGCAGAGAGGTTTGGTTTCCAATACCACAGTGAGCAAGCCACAGGCTTGTCAATAAAGTAATCATTACCTCTAAATTGAGTTTGTGCGCCTGGCTGACCAAAGACACTTGAAAGGCGGTGGCTACTGTGCTCTAGATTCAATATTTTGATGCGACACATCACAGACTATCTAAGCTGGTTTCATATGCATTTACACTCCCAAGCATTTACATACTTGTGCTGGAGAATAACTAGCTAAAAGGCTACAAAGCTACTAACTTGACTGCATTTTTAGTAGCTTCACACTAGTTCAGTAATGTTTTTACAATAACAAACTACTTTTTCCACTGAATCACAACATGTTACTGTTTTTAAATGTTGGCTTGTATCCGTGTGGAAATTCACTTCTGGGTCAACTACTGTAATTAAAAGCCTATGTAGGGGATAAAATCTATTGGGGCCAACAGGTAGGGCTGTGAAATTAATTACTGCCAACTAAATTACTGACAAGCTAGGCAATATTGCGTTCATTATCACAGATGAATCGCATTCGATTATGAACGCAAAATTGCCTAGCTTGTCAGTGAACTACGGCTCTGTGTATTAATTGCCGCTCCAGCTGAAAGCAGGTGATGGAGATTTAGTGCCAATCACGGAACCGGCTTTACTGACGAGATGTGCTTGAGAATCGCATGCGATTAATTGCACAGCCCTACCAACAGGATCACTATGTGGTTGGGAAACACAGGTCTCTTGCGCTAAGCGCTACACTGTGTTTTTAATGTCTTAGCAGAGGCTAAAATTAAGCACATTCACCTAAATGGTCTTGCTTCGCTTTCTCTCATATTCCAAAACTACATTTTTTAAAGAATCAACTTGTCCTAAATGGTTCTCATTTATAGGGATATAATTTTCTCACTATTATATTGTTCCAAACCTGCATGAATTTCGTTCTTCTGTTTCTACAGTTGATGGCAACCATTTACTTACATAGTATTTTCTTCCATAATATGGAAGTCAATGGCTACCATCAACTGCATGGTTACTCACATTCATCATAATATCATCTTTTAAAGAAGAAAGAGACTCTTACAAGTTTGGAACAATTTGAGGGTATTAATGACTGAATTTTCATTTTTGTGTGATTTATCTCTTTAAATGTTCACAAATTCAAGTGTTTTTTCTGTAATAAATATACCTATTCAAAAATCTCTCATTGTGTTTGGGCCGGCAAAATAGGTCTCTAATCAAATTATAAATCATAACAATTGATAGTTAGATTTATTCATAAAAATATCTTATTGCCCTTGCAGGACCACATCTTGACAAATAAATATATATATATATATATATATATATACATTTACATTTAGTCATTTTGCAGACGCTTTTATCCAAAGCGACTTACAATTGGGGAATGCATAAAGCGATTAATCTTGAAGAGGCAAACAGACAGAGGAGAAGTGCTCGTAACACCAAGTCTCAAGCATTGTTCAAATAAGTACAAGCTAGCAAGGGAAGGAGAGAAAGATAAAGAGAAAGATGAAGATTTAGAAAAAGACAAAAGTTTTATATATATCATTTTGAGGTCTATCTGTTGTTCAGGGACACTACAAATTCAAAAGAACCCTACTATTTTTCTTGTTCCATTGATCTTAGCTCCTCCAAAGATCCTTGATATTACGGAGTGAATTAATTTAGCATTACCTGTTTGAGAAATAAACATTGTGTGAGCAAAAATGAGACTGTGTGAGCAAGAGTTCAATGCTTTAAAGAAGGAGGCCAAAGTTCCTAAATGACAGCTGGAACTTTTAAATGGCCCTCTGCAGGACCTTGTTCACTGTGTGATGCCTGCTCTATTCTATACAAATTTACTAATATTCAACAACCGTGAGAGAACTTTCGCTGTGCTTCACTCGCCATGGACATGACTCACACCAAGGACTGAACAAAGAGCCTCAAAGCTTCAAGCATTCAAAAAAGAGCGCTCAAGCATTCGCTGTGCTGTATGTGTGTGTGTGTGTGCAATGTGTGTGTGTGTGTGTGTGTGTGTGTGTGTGTGTGTGTGTGTGTGTGTGTGTGTGTGTGTGTGTGTGTGTGTGTGTGTGTGTGTGTGTGTGTGTGTGTGTGTGTGTGTGTGTGTGTGTGTGTGTGTGTGTGTGTGTGTGTGTGTGTGTGTGTGTGTGTGTGTGTGTGTGTGTGTGTGTGTGTGTGTGCGTGTGTGTGTGTGTGTGTGTGTGTGTGTTCAAGTTGGCTTTAGTTGTGTAGGCCAATTTTTTGAAAATGTCCTCTTAAATAGTAAAACATCTCAAAAAAAAACTTTGTGAGGACGCTGTCCTCACTATTTGAATGTTTATAAACTGACCAAATGATAATTTGCTTAATCAAATAATGTCAGAGGGTTCAATTTAAATGTAGGTTACAGTACATCTCATTATATTAATACAAAAAACTGGGTCTGTGTAAGGATGAAATTAACAAATTAACAATTTTAAATGAACTGTTTACATAGTGCCTTTAATGGAAATACCATAGATAGATACTTTCTGAAATGGTGGAAAATAATTTACACAATTCAATGTGGTTATTGTGATACCAGCACATTTTTTATTTATAGATGCAAATAGAAATGTCTAATATTTGTCACAACTTTCATTTTCTACTGTCAGCAGCTCTGGGTTTGCCATCTGTTTGATCTGTGAATTGGAAAGAGCAGCTAAAGTAAATTTATGAATAAATATGTGAAGGAAGATGTCCTAAATTTAGGTTATATAGACCACAATAAACACCGGCATGCAAATATACCTTAATACTCTATATATAAGAAAGCAATGCTGACAGTTGTCTGTAGCTATTTACTATTCAGTGAAACTGAACAAAAAATCCTGAAATTAATATATTGTTTTAATGCAACAAAATACAGAAAATTTGAAATTGAAACAATATGTCTAACAGCTGTTAAGGTGGTTCCTGTCACATCATTCAACCACTGACCTACTCAAAAAAAAAAAAAAAATACGGCTACATTTTTATTCTGTGATTTGCCCTTTAAAAGTAGGCCTAATATTTAGCTTCAGTAACTGGTGTTTTTTCTCCAAAGACCACAAAACAGCATTCAAGCATGATTATCTAAAAAAGTAAAATGAGACACAACACACACGCACTCACAAACAAAAAAGGGGTTATTTCCACTGTAATAAAAGAAAGCAAAATAACAGATGCTGGTACAAAGAAAGATGTCTTGCACAGAATATAATATAACAATCAATGTGACACTTCAAAAGCATGTTTTTGAACTCGTGTCCCTTGAAAACAGTCTCAAGGATTACAGGTATCTTCCCCCCCCCCCCACGCACAGTGGAATATTCTTTTAAAACTGTAGAAACACTGTGATACTCCAAGGTCAGCATGTACAACCTGACAAACAACATATCCTTTTAATTCTTAACACAGAGATAGTAAATCCATCCATGTTCCAGAGTAAATGAACGAAACCAATAAAGATTACACATCCTGAAAATAATTGAAAATAGAAGCGCATGCCTAACGTCACCCAGAGGCAGTACACAATTTATAATATGGAAATGTCTTGTATTTGTCTTGTGCTTCTTGAATTATTATTATTATTATTATTTATTTTTATTATTAGACTGTCCATTTTCATATCTATCCATCCGATATGTCATTTTTGAAATACAGAGCATGTTTGGCCCATTGCAATATGACTTTGTAAGCTGAGGGTTAACCACAGCTATGTGACCCATAGAAATAGAGAAGGTGTGAGCTGAGAGACTGGAGAGCAAGGGCCATCAAAGGGCAGAGGAGAATAATGGAGCCACCGAGGACTTCTGGTGGAGGACTCTGCTTTACAATAGTATATTGGTTTTCTTTCTCAAGCAGGTCTCAAAGCACTCAGTATTGTAAAGATATATTGCCATTGTCAGTGACTATGATCATAGCAAGGGTGTATAACTTATAGGTTGTCTTCAAAATGTTGGCATGAGTTGTTATCTTCAACGGCAAGCTTAATTAAAGGAATAGTTAACCCAACAATGAAAATATGCTGAAAATGTACTCAGCCTCAGGCCATGCAGGATCTAGATGACTGGAACAGATTTGGAGAAATGTAACATTACATTACTTGCTCACTAATGGATAATCTGCAGTGAATGGGTGCCGTCAGAATTAACGAGTCCAAACAGCTGATAAAAGCATCTTAATAATACACAAGTAATCCACACAGCTCCAGTCCATCAGTTAATGTCCTTTGAAGCAATGTCCAGCGTGTTTGTAATAAACAAGTTCAACAAGCCATTGCTTCCAGCTAAAACACGAATCCTCGATCCATAATTGCTTTCTCCAGTGAAAAAGTCATCTTGTCTGAATCAAAAGAGCAATATGCACAGATGAAGCACTGCTTATAAACGAAAAAGGTCCAAAACAGTGGATTTTGGTTAGAGAGGACAACGGGGGATAGAGTTTTTCACTGGAGGAACCATTATTATATAGATTATTGGCCAGACTCAACGGTCTATAGTTAAAATGCCTTGATGATGGATTTGTTTCTTACAAACACCCAGTTTTCACTAGGTGAACTATTCCTTTAAACAGAAACTTTTTATAAAATACATTTTAGTACAAACTTTTGCTTTCTTAAATGGATGCAAACAAATTCAAGTGATATTACTCTCTTTTAATATGTTCCAAGATTCATCTCAGTGTCAAATCGTTTTTATATGAAAAACATTCTTACATATTCTGACATTTTATGGTTCAATAAATGAAAAGGTTTAGCTGTCACAAAAATCAGCTTTTAAATAACTAGTCTATTTAACATTTATGCGGATCAAATTGATATAAAACTACATTTATGTAATCAGAAAGCTCTGTTAAAGAACATATCATCAGATTTCTGAAGATAGTAGTACAGGCTCATGTATTTAGCCCCGTGAGACTCTCAATAATGACTTCATGAGTTATCTCAGTGATGACCTTGTCACTGATCTCAGTGTTGGCTCATTGATTGCCGTGTCTTTGACCTCATCTGTTTAACTCATTGGCAGGTAATTGAGTCCTCACCTCATCATTCTCATTTTACACTAGACAGATGCCTTTCCAAAGCTTATAGTAGACACGGTATGCTATTTCCCTTATGTTTATTCATTTGACAGCCACTCAAAACCAACTTACAGTACATGCAGAACATACATTTTATCAGTAAATGTGTTCCCTGCTTTTATCCACATTGTTATATTTCTGAACTCCACACTCAACAGAAAAAGAAGCTGTAGGTTCTGAAATGACTTGGGTATTTCACCATGTGTCCAGTTTGTTTTTCTTGCAATATAAGATGAGGCAATTCCAGGTATCTAAGAATGCCTGAACTAAATTGAACAGCAAGGTTGTACTCCATTAGCTTTACCCAGAATCCACTGGAGGCGGAGGCAGAGAGGATGTTGGCAACAATGGAGTCCATAATGAACAAGTCTGCACATCCTCTATAACGAGCACTATAATAAACTTGGAGCAACTTTAGCCACCTGCTTATTCTACCATTATGCTGTAAGAAGCACCACTGGTGATCCTTCCTGCCTGTTTCTATCAGGCAATACAGCCCTGTCTCCTCCTCCTCTCCCCACAGTCATTGGCCACACATTAAACTTGACAGAAACCCCCATGAGGAGTGATAACATGGCACTGCGTTGACATTTGTTCTCATTCCAGGACACAGTGGCATTACAAGCTAATGCATTCACGTTCTGCATTAAATTGTAATGCAGATGCATTTGTATTTTGCACAAGTGCTGTGCCATTTTATTTTGTTTTGTATTGGATGCATTGTGGAATTTGTTGCACTTCATTTTTAATAATACAAAATACAAAGTGACGTGACGTGACATACGACCAGGTATGGTGACCCATACTCTGAATTTGTGCTCTGCATTTCACCCATCCAAGGTGCTCACACACACAGCAGTGGACACACACACACACACATAGCGCGGGAACGTATTTTGAGCAGGGAGGGCTGAGATAAAACGGGGGGGTTGGTCACGTGACAAGAGTGATGCGAGACACTATGATCCAAAAGCGCAACTTTTGTTAATAAAAGTTTAAGTTTCATTTATTCGTTTATTATAAGCAAGTTTGTCTTTATTGTTGCTGCTTTCATAATAAAAAAATACAAATAAATAAAACAATAAACCACAATGCATTTGTTTTCAAAGAGAGAAAATACCTTATAGCAAGTAGGCACTTATTCATTTTGTTAATAAAAGTCACATTTTGAATATATAATTAATAGGCTAATAATGAACCCCAAACTACGATCGTTTTAAAGAAAGGGGAAATCCAAAGACCGTTTATTTATGTGTGTTACAATGCGGGTAAAACATATTTCCCTTATTCATGTTGTTAATAAAAGTTCAAAGTTTAACATAAGCCTAATGTGAATTTGTCATTGTACTGTTTTATTGTAGGCTATAGCCTTTTTTATTATTAATCATAATGAGCCAAATTAAGCATACGTTTGAAGTAAGGGGAAATTCAAAAACCTTTTATTTATTTATACAATGTGGGTATGTGTTATTCAGTCAGTTAATAAAAGTTTTATGTTTAATATAAGCTACTTGTACTGATGTTGTGTGTGGGATTTTCTTTTTCATTAAGAGTAGCCTAATACTGAATCAACCTTAAGCATTAATTTTGTTCCAAGTATAGGAAAGATCTAATGTTAAAAATCAAAATAAGCGCTGCAGATGTGAGAATGCGAGACTGGTTGCTGCTGAGGTAAATAGATGCTCTCTGTCTTTCTCTGCTGTATCTTTGCAATGGCTGTAGAAATGGTCATTAATTCTTGATTTGGGTATGGTGCAGGTAATAATATGATCAAAAAGTCATGGCAACAAACGACTTCCTAAGTCAGTTTAAGTTTAAACGACTTTCACAATCAATTGATTTAACTTAATTTATGTTTTACTGTTGCTTATTGTCATTGTAGGCTTAGGCTTCTTTTTTCTATTGATTTTAATGAATATACAAATTAATAAAATTAGTTGTATTTATTTTCTGTTACAAAATTTTCATAACACCGCACCCCCAGTACCCCCAATTTTTATTGGGCTACATGCCAGGGGGTGCTGCAGCACCCTCAGCACCCCTACTTACCGCGGTAATGCACACACACCGTGAACACACACCCGGAGCAGTGGGCAGCCATTTCTGCTGCGGCGCAGTTGGGGAGCAGTTGAGGGTTCGGTGCCTTGCTCAAGGGCACCTCAGTCGTGGTATTGAAGGTGGAGAGAGCGCTGGATATTCACTCCCCCCCACAGACAATTCCTGCCGGCTCGAGACTCGAACTCGCAACCTTTCGATTGCGAGTCCGACTCTCTTACATTAGGCCACGACTTCCACCATTGTTTGATACATCTGTGTTTTTTTGTGCTGGAATTGCTCCTCTATCTGTTAATTCATCTGTCTATCCAAGTGTAAATGAATAACAACACTGTCAATTTTTTTTCCTTGAGCACCTCTTATCTGAACAAGAACCACAAAGAACTGACTTTTTTTCAGAATCTCAGTGCCTGCTGTTTCTCCTGTCGTCAGCAGATGCCGCTGTTTCCCAGATACTAGATTTCTTGATTATATTTTATATGAAGAGGTTAACACCTTCTAATTTAGGCTAAATATGAAACACTTATTTAATTTAATTATAAAAATGTATAAAATAAAGAAAATTCGTATTTTTTTAATTTTCATGTTTATTTAATGTTAGGAATTAACAAAATCACACCAGCCATGTGCCAAATTTTGAGATGGTTCTCACTGCAGAACATAAAATCCAGGGGGCTTAGTTGGATCTAGATCCAACTCCTCCCACCTTACATAGACCTAAACCTACCCATCTCCACCCCATGATCCCTAAACCTACCAATCCCACCCATACCCCCACCCCCCTAAACCTAAACCCACCCATCCCCACCCCTAAACCTACCAATCTCCACCCCCTAGATGTGGATCCAACTCCGCCCCCTGGATCTTTGTTCTGCAGTGAGGGCTACTGCAAATTTTAGTAACTGAACCTAAATTTAATGATCAACATCTGAAGATTAAGTACTTCCTTTCAAGGACAATTTGTTGAATAAAAAAAAAATTAAATAAAAGAGTAAAGGTAAGTAAAGTGCTTCAGGAAGCCCATATAGGATAGCGGACTACAAAAGAGAAATACTATTTGTCAAATGACTCGTATCTCTTTGATGTCAAGCTTGAAATCTTAAATTTGCAGTGCAGCACAAGAAGATTAATTGAGTTCTGGCAAACTGATAGCAATATCAAAGTAAGTGTTATGCTGCAAATGAAACAATGCAACTGACTTGAAATAAGATGTGACCTTTTGTTGTCAATATGCATTCAATTGTTTATTTTCCCTGATATCAAGCAGAGACCTGTTTACAGTTATAGTGGATAAATAAGCTTCCACCTGCATGCTTTTATTGTTAAAAAATATTGCTGGGTTTTGCAATGCTAATGTATCTGTACACAAACATTTTTATTTAATGTTGAATTTATGCATATCTAGCTCTTACAACAAAAGCGTAAAATATCAACATTGACTGAACTCAGATATGCTATCAGTAAGAAAATCATTTAAATATGTTTCCTTTGACCAGAAGCACACCTCACATAGCTGTTAAAATTACTACACACTCAGTACAAGGTTTAAAGAAGCGCTTGCCAGTGATGATCAGAGAATAGCACCCTGTCTCTGTCAATCATAAACCTCACACATGCTGTTATAAATGATAATTTTCCACTTCAAAGCTAAAATTAGGTGTTTTTGTTTGTTCCCGTTTGGCTGTAGTCAGCCTTAGTGCAGGCTTTCCAGTGTCTCTGTAGAACATCCAATCCTGGAAACCACTATACTTTATCTCATACTTGGTTGACCTTTGAGAAACAAAATGTTTGTGGACCAAAGCACTTTATAAAGTTTAAAAAATGAATTATTTATACTTTATTAATAAGTCTTGAAGGTTAAGGCTTGAGACTTGACTGCAAAATAACTTAGACCCACATCACATGATTCTATCCAAAATAATGTTCCATTACTCGATGTTAATCAGGATTTATATAAATAGAAAGTAAAATGTGCACGCTGCACCCCTATATCTGTGGTTCCCTGCTACGCAGTTCTTCTTATTTCTCTGTTTATCATGCCAAATGTTAATAAATCTTTTTATAGCTTGTAGAATCTTGAGTTTTGAATTTCCTTTGTGGTTAATTGTTACAACGGCAGACATTTTATTGTTTGACGCTCTTATTTCCTCCGTTATGCTCATTACTGTATGAAGATTCTGCACCGTTCTACTTTTAGGGAACTCATTTAAATTGTTCACCGTGAGTTTAAAGAGTAATTCATTTTAGTTGCTAATTAGAGATGAAGCCTGGAAGAACTTAGCTGTGTAACTACAAAACATGCATAATCCTATTTTTGCAAGTAAAACAAAACCTGTTTTATGCTAAATACATATAAAGAGATGGTAATTGCTCCTTTGCATTTTAATTGAAATATTAATTCTGCTATCAATGTAGAGCGTTTTTGCATAAATGGAAGAAATATGACTTTATAGGAGCTATCAGTGATTTAATTTCTTTATAATAAAGACATTCAGTGAAATAATATAAAAAGACAGAATGTCTAGCCAGACGGGATAAGAATGAATGAATTCTTTGCTGGCACATAGAAGAAAATGTGCATATGAACAAAGATATGATGTCCTTGTGTTCCTACTTTTGATATTCTCTTGAAAGCCTTTGAGTTACAGAAAAATCCAAGAGATTCTGGGACCAAAAGAAAAGACACTGAGAAATGGTCTGATATTTAAACATTTAACAACAAACGACAGAAACAAGGAGATAAAGTGAGAAAGTGCTTTCACAGAAAGGCTCATTTTCAGAAATGCATATTTTGTAATCATTTGTTTAATAAGTTAATTAGTTTTCTTTATTTCAAGTAAAATGTCTGAACTTAAAAACTCACTGGAGAAGCAATATTGCATACGATTTGCTTTGAAGAACAAATGAACAAAAACCTTTATTATTATTCTAAGGATGGCCCTTCTGAAAAGTACACATTGGCTGAATCTGAATTACCAATGTCAGAGCCACTAACTGTTTTCGATTTAGTTTTGCAGGTAAGGGGTAAAGAAGGAGGGTTTACCTTTAAGAAACCCATTACTTGTTTGTCCACTGTGGCAAGGTAATGGAGTGAGTGTATTATAGTGATTGCTCACATACCCAAGCACCAGATGTCAGGAACCCCCTCATGCGCAGCCTATCAACCCCCCAGACAAAGTGCCTTAAAAACTTTCTCCGACAGGTCGGACCCAACTGGATATATCTATATGTTTTATTAATAAGTATAGATGTGAGTGTTATGTGAGTTTATATTGAATTCCAAATGGGGCATTTCTCCGAGATGTGGATGGGAGGTATATGTTTTGGCCTGTCTCCTGCCTGTTGAGAACCCTCTCAGCATTCTGCGGTTTTGCCTTTGTGCTCGTGGACCACCAGGACTACCCGTATCCACGAGTCTCATTCTGTCCTGGATCCCTCTCCATTCTCATCAGGGAGATTGGGACGGGATAGAGGGGTAATAGGGTGTGAAGAGAGAGGAAATGCGCCACATCTCACTGCTTCTCTAAAGGGAAGACTGGATTTCTCCATCTGCCTCCAGACACCTGTCAGATTACGGTCTGTTTTCTCTGTCTTCTGCTAAGCGTTGGAGGATTGAGGTTGGGAATCTAATTAAAAGGGTTTGTCACACCCCTCTTGTTCATAATCATGGTGTGCTAGCGGGAGTGGGAGAGCCATCATCTGTATCATGGGCAGGGTAATTGTTTTAGAGCAGTTGTTAAGGGGTAAATGCATCTGAAAATGAACTATTTCAGTTCCAGTCATTATTGTCAAAAAGAAATAGCACCACTGTCTGTATAGCACAATTGCACTGAGTTACTATTTCAATCAACACTGACAAGCAAACAATACTATGTTTTGGTTTAGGTTTCGCTAAAGTATGAAATCACATACTTCATCTAGATACAAGCTTCTAAGGTGGTCTGATATACTTACAGCTTTGTTTCTTGTAATATCCAGAGATAAACATGACAAATGAAAAAGAACCAGTGAGAAAACAAAATGCTGTTCTGCAACATCCCAGAGCCTCATCTGTCAGTGAGTGATAAATGTGATTTCTAGAGGCTATGCTAGACTAGCGCCTTTTGTACCCATACAAGATTAATCACTTGAAGTTGAAATTGAAACAGAGTATTACTTATATCATATCACGCTGGTTGATTGGTGTTGAGATTGCTTTTAATCCGTTTATGAAAATATAACTTAAGCATAACTATATTGCTTAAATGCAGTGTCGGGGATGCTTTGAAGATTAAACATATATATATATATATATATATATATATATATATGGTTCTTTATTGACATCAATGGTTCGATGAAGAACCTTGAACATCCATGGAGCCTTTCAAATGCAGAAAAGGTTGTTTTTAGTAGAAAAAGTTTGTTTTAGTTTTTAGTAGATTTTTTTAAATGTTCTTCAAAATGGTTCTTTTGGGAACTGTTCACTGAAAGGTTCTTTTGGGAACCAAAGTGGTTCTTCTATGGCATCACTGCAAAAACCTTTTGGAACCATTATTTTTAATAGTGTATAATGTATTTGAAATAATTACAGCTACAAATTAGTGAGTGTTATTCTATTCTGTCTAATATACGTATATTAGACTTACTAGAATAGAATAACTAACACTCACTGATTTGTAGCTATAATTATTTTAAATTGTGATGAATTAAATTAGCTGTCATAAAAAAGATCATTGTTTCACTAAAATGTTTCACCAGAATATTTCCGATGCTACATAATAAGCAAGAGATCTGTTTTAGACAAAGACAATGAAGAACCGATTCACTATAATGAATCTTATCAGCGCTACATACTGTGAAACAGAACTGTTTAGGATGAACTGATTCAGTAGAAAGAATCTGAAGTATTGGCAGCGATACATATAAGAGAAAGAGCACAGACTTGTTTTAGTCACTTCAGCTCTATAAGTGAAGATACATGCACATTACAACGTAACAATAAAAACTCAGAAAAGTAGCTTGTTACTGGAAAAGCTACACTGTTGTAAAAGCAGCGGATTCAAGCGTCACAAGAGCTACTTTTGATAGCTACTCCCCAGCACCCATTACATTTTTACTTCTTAGTCTTAGGTCCGTATTTAAAGAACATTACTTCCGGATTATTATAATTTGGCAAAGCTGTCATTATGCAAGTATAGCCATCGTTTAATCTACATGTCCTGTTGCCCTCTAACACTAGCAGTGTACCAAGTTCTAATTTTAATGCATATCAAAATGGCTTTAAAGGCAAGAAAAACAGATAATTCTACAAATGTGTGTTGGGATGGAATGAATTATAAACAAGCAGAAATAAGGAAACCTTCCCCAGTGCTCTCATACCCTGCAGTTATTTTCTGCAAGTCTCTGAAACATAATTCAGTATGTGAGAGTATACGCGAATCATGGGAGTTTCTTGACAGAGGCACGCTCTGCAGGGAATACTGTACGTGTCATGCTGTTATTGCAGTTGGGTTCTTGATTATGCATTTGAGTGATGGACAACTGCTGCAACTTCCATTTGGGAAACAATAAGAGAGACATGTACTACTGTATCACCATGCGCACATGTTTGGAAGCACATCCTTTCCTTCATATTTTACCGTCAGAATTCTTGTAACTCTGAAGCAATGTTATCAAACAGATATCCACTCAAACAGCTCTGAGGGCAGATAAATGAAATGACAAGTGCCAAAAGCATGTGGGTTATTTTGGGATGATGGATTTATCCTGACTCAATCAACCATCAACTCTACCCCTCCTCTTCAGTATCCCTGCACAGATTAAAAAGATGGGGGGAAAAGCGAGTATCTGAGGTGTGGATAGAATGAAGGGTCAGATATGATGGGAGTTCGTGCGGAGTAATGGAGATGTATTATTTTGGGTGATATGGAGAATTGCTTTTTATCCCCGCTGATTGAATTCGAGGCAGGGAGATATTGATCAAATGAGCCATCTCTTTCTTTTCCTCTAATATCGCACTTTCCTTTCATTTTCTTTTTTTTTCTTCTGAAAAGAGACATTATGGATTTCTTGATTCATTTAATTAAAACAACACCGACCTAGCTTGTATTTCTGCTTTAGTGCAAATACAGTAACTCAAGTTTGATCCCTCCATTGAGTTGAAGGTCGAAAAGACTGTTCTTTTAGTAAAAAAAAAATGAAATTATTAACAGACTTTCTCCCTTCAGGGTCTGTTTAAATTGACATTTTAAGGAATTAACCTATGGCTCTTATCCCATAAAGGTTTAATAAAAATCCTCAAAGTGTAATAAAACTAGTTTTCGACTGTACACTCTTAAAAATAAAGGTTCTTTATTGGCATCTATGGTTCCATGAAGCATCTTTAACACCTATATAACCATTTTATTGTGCAAAAGGTTCTATATAGGTTCTTTAGATTTTTTAAATGTTCTTCACATTAAGACAAAAATTGTTAATTTAAGAACTGTTCACTGGTTCTTTGGGAAACCAAAAATGGTTCTTCAATGTCATTTTTTAAGAGAGTATATGCCAACAACATACACATTTTTTCTTTATGATCTTGTCAAATACAAGAAGAAACTAATTTATCTCATACTAATCCAAGCATTCTCTGACTGTCAACAAGAGGGAGAGAATCTGTCAGTGTTTCTGTGTGTGTCTCTTACTGCATGCAGGATTAGTGCTTATTAGGCGCAGCCTTGAAATAATGAGATTCATCTTTTAGGACATAAAGGCCAGAATAATGGACAGCAAGCTATCCTGTTCATCTCTTTCTCTAAGCCATCTTCCTTCTTCCCCCATCACTGCTTCTCACATTATACTCTACATAACACAAAGAAGAGGTCTGAGGCCAGGGAGACACCTTATGAACTGACCTGGGATTATAGCACTCTAAATGTAGTGAGGATGTGCAGCTGTCCACTAATATGCAACAGTTAAACACATTAATACATTTATCATCATCATAACAGTTAGTGGTTCTGACCTGTATTGTTACAAATCTTGTAAATGTGTTGATGTTTATTTCCATACTAATGTAGCAGGAGACAAGAAGAGACAGACCAAGAAAAGGAAAGCGTAGAGCTGGTAGAAGAGTGAAGGAGTTTGCCAATTGAGTTGGATGTGTTTCAATAGGGAATGCCAGGCATTGCCAGCACCAACTGGGATTGAGGCAACATGGCACACACCGAGGGAAGATGGAGAGGAGAGGAAAATGAGGATATGACAGTAGATGATGCAAAAATGGAGCCAGGGATGTGATGTAAAGTGACAGGACGCACATTATTAATGTCAAACAACGACAAAATGTGGATAATCAAAGGATTGTTGAGAATATTCAGAAACCAAAATGTTCAAAATATTTTTGTGTGTTTGTTCTGCAAAAGAAAAAAAAACATACGTATAGAACAACTTGAGGGTGAATAAATAATAACTGAATTAACATTTTTGAATGATCTATCCCTTTAAATCCAAAAGTGAACATGTTAGCATTGATGAGCCCTCTCATATCATTCGAAACACGTAGCCTTTTGTTTTTCAGTGCAAAACAAATGAAGAGATTTTAAAGAATTGTAACAGTCTCTGTTTTCCAACACAGTCTCATGGCAATTCATAACTATTTCATGCTATGAAATCCAGGGGCTTTCTGACCCTCCATAGACAGCAACGCAAGACATGCTCAAGGCTCAGAAAGGTAGTAAGGAATGAAAAACTGACAAGGAAGGGAAGAAATTGTTGAATAAAGTCTTTATTTTTGTTTTCTTTGCACACAAAAGTATTCTCGGAGCTTCGTAAAATTAAGGTTGAACCACTGATGTCACATGGAATATTTTATCTATGTCTCTACTACATTTCTGGGCCTTGAACTTATCAGTTGCATTGCAGTCAATGGAGGGTCAGAAAGCTCTCAGATTTCATCAAAAATATCTTAATTTGTGTTCCGAAGATGAACGAAGGTCTTACACATATTTGTTTGGAACGATAGGAGTGTAATTAATGACAGAATTTTCATTTTTGTGTGAACTATCACTTTACATTTTCCCATAGGGTCAAGTTTTCATGTAATTGGAATATTTTTTCATGTAATTACAATGAATGGGTGCCAGAGCTTTCAAGCTGAAAAAGGATGTGAAATCCTCATGGGAAAGAGCAACCAGGACATTCTTCAAAAAGTGTTCCAAAGAAAAATTAAATATTAAATTTGAAGGACATGAAAGTGAGTAAATACTAACATAATTGGGTGTACTTTTCTTTTTTTTAAATCTGCACACGGTCTCAGTATTTTGTGCTCATTAAGTCCTGGAAGTACATAAACCTCAGACTTATTACACACACTACTATCACAGACGAGATCTCAGTGCCCTTTCTTGGCCTCCAACAAGTTTGTTTTCCAATATTTCTAGGATGTTACTTTTATTCTTTTTTCATCCTTCTCTCCTTCTTTGAGACGTACATCCTGTCAGTTTCATGTGTGCCTTCCACATCCTCCTCTAGGGCAATCTCTAGAGAGAGAGAGAGAGAGAGAGAGAGAGAGAGAGAGAGAGAGAGAGAGAGAGAGAGAGAGAGAGAGAGAGAGAGAGAGAGTCTCTGAGTGGCAGAGATAAGCCGGCATCAATGCTACAGGTTTAACCACAGCCAGATGCAAACCAAAGAGAGACAACCGCGGGGCAAACAAACGATTCGCCCAAGCATGTTTGACAACAAGACGCCTGCACTCTGGTTTCATTCCTCACACTTTGAAGTGCAAATGACATTGACAGACAAACAGGCATGCTCAGGGTTTGCATTATTTATTTATTTGGACTTTTTCGGATATGGGCTGAGAAAAGAGGCCTGATGTTCTGAGGTGATAAGATGCTTGAAGGTTGAGTTGGAGATTTTGCTTTCTCTAGCTACTGCTGCAGTTAGATAAGGCGATTGGCATGGTGCTAGAGCAATATGAAAAGCACTTTTAAAAGGTGCCCTGAAGGTTGGTCCTCCTTTCGGATCCTTTTATCCTGTTGAACATGGGTGTTCATATTAAATGTTTAGCATACGCATGAAGCGACTGCAGAAACATGAATGTCAGGTCTCGATAAAGAGCAAGAACTGTTGAAAACCTAAATATTACCTCAAAACCAATAGTATTCCAACATATTGCATCATAATTTTAGGTAATAACATCATACATCTGAACACAATCTTTAGTCCAGGAAGCAGTAAAAGTGAAATGTGCAATGACATCACCTGAATTGCAAAAATAATAACTATTTTCAAACAGGATTTCTGAATAGTCCCTGACAGTCATTTGTTACAACAGAGTTGTCCATGCACATTAACCTGCATGACCTGAATACAAAATGTTTTATGTAATTTTGTAATTAAATGTGTTAATATTTTTTATTATTAAAAACTCCTTTATTTCCTGAATAGCATAGAGGAAATAAGTAAAATGAAAGTAAATAATGTAGATGCCTTGTATTATAAATGAAACGTACACTGTTATCTGGTTAATAAAACCATATTTGTCTTTTGTAGAGTTGTTAAGGTCAACTACCAATTAATGTTGCAATGTTGCACCTTCAACGAACCTATACAGATTTTTCTTACAGTTCCAACACACAAACACACACAAAATACAGTCAAAAACTCTTAAAAAAAAAAAAAATATTATCAGTAAAAGAGGAGATATATGTGTGTTAAAATACATCACACTGCTTTAAAGGTTATTTCATCTTGCTTTCGACTATGCCCATCAGAGCGGGTTTTCCTTTCAGTAATTAAATAATTAAGCCCAAGCTGCTGTGGTGAGAGATAAGTGCTAGAGGGAAAGTTTTAGCATATTAATTAGCAGTGATTTAGTATCCGCTCCAGTTCCAATAAAGACCTGAAATCAATCGCCCCTCACAGAGGATGTACTCTCCCTCTCCTTGGATCTTTATTTGGTTGCAGACGCACTTTCGTCCCAACCTCTCTTATTAAACGTTGTTTTTCTACTATGCAGAGCATCTTAATTAATGCTCCTGATACAGAGAATTTGCTTGCATATTTAATTACACATAAAAATATATGTAAATGATTATTCATTTAATGCATGCTTAGGCTGAAGTGCCCGTTTCTAATTAGCACTCTGGCCAAAAAGCAAAGCTTTATCTGAAAAAACAAAGTTGAAGCAGTTTTGGACTGACATGATGTGAATAGAGCATTTTTGTGAGAGCACTCAGGTTGAAGTAGAACGGAAAGTGAGACTTGTTTGGTACTTTATACACTCACGGCTCGTGAAGCTTCACAAGACTGATTAGCTCGGCTTACAGTACGAAAGCGCTCCATGGCAAGTCCCTTTTTCCAGGTAAAATGTTCTGGGAAGGACGCAGCGAGGAGTTTCGCATAATTTGAAGCTAGTTTTTTTGTTAACCCTGAATCCCTTCCAATTACGCCCAATCAGCCATTTCACAGTGTGAGAGTGAGCCCTGCATGTCCCATGGTAATCAATCTGAAAAACACCTCACTGCTGGCATGCTGCTTAGCCCTGGACTCATGCCGTTTCTCCCTCTCCCTTTTGTGAAATTGTTTTTATCATTTTCATATCGTTCCTCCCAACCACTTTGTTGCTATCCATCTCCACACTACACCACGTCACCTCTCTTAAATTGAATTTTCCATGCTGTTTTCTGGCTCTGCGTATTGTTTTTCCTCGCTCTGCATCATCATCATGTCCCTCTCTGTCTCTCTTTCTATCAGAGCTGTCATCTCTTTTGTCTCCAAACACACTGATAGTGTTCCCAGTATGTTTCCTCCAGCCCATTACACAGACTGCGTGCATGTGTGGGTGTGTGGAGAGATGTGATATGAGAATGCAGTTGCCCTGTTTGGAGGGTCTAACAGCTGAGACGCTGTTAGATAGGCCATTTGGGGAGGGCGATGAGAGCTAACTGGTGTTCATAAGATGTGGCTGTCAGGCAGGATGTTGATGAATGAGGGTCTACGAGAGGTGGCTGAGCAGAATGGATTTTAGGTAGTTGATAGAGAATGTTTGATGCTTGCTGAGATGAAGTGCAGTTGTTTCAAGCTGAATGTTGATCGGTAATGGGTTGGGTGGGCTGAAATGACTCAAACAGACAGGGTTTGAGGATAGAGAGCGAGAGCGAGGCCCGGCAGTTATTTGCAGTGTGCACAGGGCAATGTGAAACAGGACCGATAACTAGTCAGGTGCAACCTTACTAACAAACAAGGTGAATGGAAATGGTAAGAAACTTCTTTTGCTGGGGGAATTATATTTAAATTAAATCAATGTGTTTTGGCACACCAAGTCTTCATTAGGATTTAAAGAATACAAATGCAGAGAAACTTTCCAGCCATCAAATATAAGAGGTTTTTTATCTTATTAATGGTAAGAATGAATAAAGATTCTACAGTCTGCAAAGTGGTTTATATATTTTTACAACATTACTACTATTACTACTACTATAATAATACTAATACAAACTTTCTGTTCATCAAAGGATCCAGAAAAGAATTGCACCATGATTTCCACAAAAATATTAAAGGTGACATATCAAGAAAATCTGACTTTTTTCCGTGTTTAAGTGCTATAATCGGGTCCATGGTCCATCTACCAACCTAGAAAACATGAAAAAGAACAACCCAGTATTTTTTTTTGCTAAGACTTTCTCTGCGAGCTTGTGAAAAAAACGAGCGGCTAATATTTTGCTCCCCTCATGATATAGAAAGGGGATCTTATTATAATATTACTGCCCTTTAATCTGCACGTTTCCAACTGCAGCACAGCTTTTCTGTTTTTGCAAGCAACAACGGTGTACCAGTTCTAACACCATGGCAAAAGTTCAAGCATAGCATGCTAACTGTTCTGTTTTTGGCTGCAATGACGAGCACAGAACACTATTTAGAGACCCAGCCTCAGAGGCTGCTGCCACACAGATCTAATATAAACATGCAATTTCTTTCCCAGCTGTTTACCTTCACAGACATAACCTACTGTTTTCGTAGCTCATTTGTGTTTTTAACATAAACTTGTGTGTATTTGACTGTTTAAGCACAAGAAGACATGAAAACACTTAGTTTAGAGCTCACATGCCGTGTGACAGCCGCTTTCTGTGCGTGTGCTTCGGATGTGTGCACTCAGAAGACCATATATCGGAAGTTTAAACTAATATGGTTTAAACCGCATGATTTCAGTGTGAAAGTCATGATAAACAAAACCAAACAGATGTTATTTAGCAGAATATTTGAGGTAAGAGCTGAAAATGCTGGGAAAAAGGGGTGGGGTGCAATATCTCATTTGCATTTAAAGAGACAACAAAAACAGCGTGTTTCTGCTTCCACTTTCTAAATTATATAATAGATGATCTGTGGGGTGTTTTGAGCTGAAACTTCACAGACACACTCTGGGGACACCTGCGACTTATATTACATATTGTAAAAGAGGCACAATTGGTCTCCTTTAAGCAGCACAACTGTTTTCAACACTGATAATAAGAAGATATTTGAGCACCAAATCAGCATATTAGAATATTTTCTGAAGGTAGTGGTTGCTGAAAATTCAGATTTGCTATCACATGAATAAAAAAAAATAGAAAACATATTTCACATTATTACTGTTTTTACTGTATTTTTGATCAAATAAATGTAGCCTTGGTGACCAAGGGAGACTTTTTTAAAGCTTTGAACTCAAGTTAAAGGGATAGTTCACCCAAAAATGAATTTACTCATTTACTCACCCTCAAGTATTTCCAAACCTGTATGAATGTCATTGTTCTGCTAAACACAAAGGAAGATATTCTGAAGAATGTGGGAAACAGAGCAGTTCTGGGGCACCATTGACTTCCATAGTCCATATCATTTTTTTTCCTACTATGGAAGTCAATGTTGCCCCAAAGCAGCCTGGTTACAAACTTTCTTCAAAATATCTTCCTTTGTGTTCGGCAGAACAAAGAAATTCATACAGGTTTGGAAATACTTGAGGGTGAGTAAATGATGACAGAATGTTCCCTTTAACAGTTACAATGCTGCAATTTCAGACCTAACTGGTTAGAGCTCTAAACGGTTTTACTAATAGGTTCTAAATGCTTCAGTCTTAAAAATGATACCACTATCATTCATATTTGATTGCAGCTTTAGGATTAGACTTACTGCAATGGGAAAGGTGTTATGTTATGGTGAGTGCTCATACTAGACAGCACACATTACTAGATGCTGTATACCAGCCTAGCACATTTTTCACAGCTTGTGTATCAAGGGCCTTTTAAGCTGTCAAGGCACTTTTTCTGTCCAGCAGCACAAATCTGCAGAAAGGCTGAATTCTAACCTCACTTTGCCACCGTCCACTGTGCTAAAAGACATTTAAACAAGCCCTATTGGCCCTGTGGCTTCTCTCTCAAACACACAAAGGTGCACACTTCACAAGCAGCCAAATATACCTACATTCTTCCTTCCTCCAGACATTTTCTCATCAAATGGCTATTTGGTACTGTGGCATGGGATTACTCAGATCCTCTCAGGTGCATGCGAATACACTTGCAAGCAACCGGGTGCGTGTTTGTGTGTGCATCCTTTTGAAGTGTAATGTCTTTTTGTGAAAGATATGTGCAGTGAGGTGAAGATATTTAGCAGGGTCATATGTAAAGGGTAATGGTGCTCCAGAGAGACACTTGGCAGACAATCGTGAGTTCCTGAAGTGAATGGGCCATGGCAAGACACTGCTGCAATTCACGGACTTGGCTGCACATGCATGCACACACACACACACACACACACACACACACACACACACACACACACACACACACACACACACACACACACACACAATCAGCATCACATTATTCAAAAGAAACCAGTTTTTAGAAGATCTGAGATACACATCAAGTCCAAAAGTATGTGGACACCCCTTCTAATTAATGGGTTTGGCACTTTTTAGCTCTAATAGGTGCAAAAAATATCAGACATACAGCCATGCAGCTGAACATTTATAGTAGAATGGGGACCTTTTATATTTTTCTGCGCACAAAGCAGGAGTCATAAAGAAATGGTTTACTGGGTCTGGTGTGGAAGACCACATCTAAACCTCACTTAACATATTTGGGATGAATTGGAGCAGTGACTGTGAACCAGACCCCATCAATGAACATGAATGCCCGACTTTAGAGATGCTCTAGTGTCTGAAAAGAAGTAAATGCCAAGCCATGTGAAACTGGAAGCTATTATAGCAGCAAATGGAAGCAACTTTCTTCTTCATGGCCATGGTTTTTACATTAAATATAAAAACAAACAAATATGGGTATATGGTATTCAGGTGTCTATATTATTTTGGCTATGTATTGTAATATATTACAATTTCCATCTCAGCTTATGGTTATTAACTCAGGGGAGTGTTTATATAGGGGTACAAACATAAATTATAAACTATACTAATGGAAATTAATGCAACAATTATTTTTTTCTCTAGCAGGAGTGTAACTTTCTTTCTCCCATACCAACCTATTTTACACCTCATAACATTTTTTACTGTTACCTCCGTATAAACAATATATCACTGCATGTCTGAAATTTCCACTTTATACAGACAAATGGAATAAAGTTACAAGACTATTGGTATTAAAATGCTAGAACTTTAGGAAACCATTTACCCCTTAAACTGAAAAATAGGGCCATTGTTGGCTAAACTGATTTTTTTTATTTTTTTATTATGCATAAAATGGAATGATTTCATTTGGACAATGGGATCTTATTTCTTGTAATTCTGAATAAAGTAAATTGTGTAGCTGAAAAACTACCATGCAGAACATTTTAAATTAACTTGTGTTTTATATCAAACTAGTATAATGCGGAAGGTGTTGGCCAGTTATGATTTAATATGACCTTTTGTTGAGGAGGTCTTGGCATACAATGTGTGTATATTTGTGTGTGTGTCATAATTTTTAAACAAAGTAAAGTAAATCAAACTGAACTAAAAACTGAACCCAGTGGAAGATCATTTTTAAATATTTGTATAATGATTTTATCAATAATATAAAAAAGGAATTACAATCATAATTTAATCATGAAAAAGCCTTTGTAATGTAATAATTAATAATTATTTATGCCTTGATTTCCAGTAAGAATATATTACCATCCTTAGAAAAAATACATTTACTTGAGAAGCAAAATTGCATAAGATAATTAGACTTGTTTTCAGAAAATAAATCTTGAATTAAAGATTCAATGCATTGTAAAATCTTTCTCACACAATAAATGTTTTGATATTTTACTGGAAAACATGATAGTAATACTGATAAAAAAAATATTTTGCAGTGTATGCTGTAAGATTCTTATGTTATAAATTGTAATGACTGATCTTTTATCTAAACTTTGTTCTGATGAAGTATAAGTGCAGTGGGAAAGAAGTTTGGACAGATGGTAGAAAATGAATGTCTAGGTGAAATATTGGCATTACTTAGAAAACAATGTAACCTTGAGATATCTATGAAAATACTCAAAAGAAACTAGGATTTTATTGTGGAGTGGATTCGAACACATCTGGAATAAGCATCCAAGGTCAGGACTTTACATTTAATAATTCCATGTAAAGAAAAACAAATGAACAAAACCATCAGACAGTGGTGCAAGGAAAAAACTGTCTATAGATTCACACAAAATCCTTGTGCTAAACTCCAAGTAACATGCAGATTAACTTCACAATTTATCTAAAGATTTGACAGGTTCAACCTTTCTGAAAACTACCCTGCACCACACATCTAACACAGTTTCCCAGCAGTGCACGCCAACCTTTCTGATTATGTCCTCTTTTTCATATGTAAATCTGAAGCTGAAAAGCTGACAGCCAACACAGTGTTTTAAGCTCAAATTGTACATTTCCTTTAAGTAACTCCCAGACCACAGAAAAGAATACTAATTATTTGACTTGATTCAGAGGGGTTATTTCATCCATAGATCCCAAACTCCCAGCCCAGGGACCGGCTGTTGGGAATAGCGAGAGACCTTACTCAGCCACCACCACTGAGCATCGCTCCCACAAGCACAGAGGCAAAAATTAGGGGCTGCAAAATTTTACCTGTCATTCTCACACATGTAGAACAGTTATTTTTTGGCATTTCAATTAAGCTGGAGATGGGGAATCTCACCTAAGCTGTCTGTGTGATCGTTGCTCGGTCTCCGGGAGGATTTCAGCTCTATCGCTCAGCAGTAGGACATTCCTCGGCAGACTTCATTATTGAACTGCTGCTCTGTGGCTTACAGTCAGAGTATATACATAATGACAACCCACAGCTGAAACTTTCCCCTCTATAGAGATGGTATTAAAATGTCATATCTATTTGATGAAATTATGGCAACATCATATGTTACTGTCTATTGCTCTGATAGACATGGTTTTAATCCAATGAAGTGAAACACTGTGCTATGGTCTTCATAACATATAGTAATGTAGCCAATATCTTCTGTATATAAATACATTTGAAACATTCTTATCCAAACTATAGCATGCATTTACTAGTGTTGTCATTATAAAAATCTTGGTGACAAAGCATAAGACCTCTATAGTTTATTTGACAAGTCGGTGACGAGTCTGCTTACAGACAGGAAGTTAAGGAGCTGGCTGTCTGGTGCAGTCTTAACAACCTGGAGCATAACACGCTCAAAAGAATGGAGATGATCGTAGACCCCCCCACACACCCCTGCTCTCCCCCCACTCACCATGAACAGCACTGTGACTGCAGTGGAGTCATTCAGATTCCTGGGCACCACAATTTCTCAGGACATGAAGTGGGACAATCACATTGAGTCCATGGTGAAAAAGGCCCAGCAGAGACGGTACTTCCTCCGCCAGCTGAGGAAGTTCAACCTGCCACAGGAGCTGCTGAAACAGTTCTACCCCACCATCATTGAATCCGTCCTCTACACGTCATTAACTGTCTGGTTCAGCTCAGCTACCAAATCTGACCTCAGAAGACTACGGAGACTAGACAGGACTGCTGAGCGAATCATTGGTACAACCCATGCAAGGGCTGAGCAAAAGGGCTGACAAAATCACTCTGGACCCCTCACATCCAGCACACTCCCTCTTTGAACTGTTACTGTCTGGTCGACGCTTCTGAGCACCAGAACGACCAGACACAGAAACAGTTTCTTTCCCCAAGCAATCCATCTCATGAACACTTGACATTAAACGTGGAACACACAACACTATTATACAATTATTTATTCACCACACACACTTATTGTTTTATTTCAAATTTGCACATATTAGACCTATATGCACATAATTGTCTATATTATATATTGTGTTTTTGCTTTGCTGTACATTGCCTATTTGTATATTATTATTTTATTATCTGTGTCTTGTCCTGTTGCTGTCATTCTGTTAGAGCTGAAGAGCTTCTGTCACTATAACATATTCCTCATGTGTAAACATACCTGGCCAATAAAGCTCATTCTCATTCTCAATTTCACATTGTAACAGTACATCCACTGGCAGACTTTCAAGAACTTTTAAAATATCTGTATTACGCTTTACTTCTGCAATGGCATATTTCCACTTGGAGACCTCTGATCACTAGAGGCCATAGCCTGTACTGAACCATGTGAAACAATTTTTCAACAAAAAAAATCCTTTATAAGCGCTATAATCATTAATCATTATTTTTAAAAACGAACATTCTTAACATTCAAAGAAAATGTATTTACTTAAGAGGCAAGGTTGCATAATAGATTGAGAATTAAAATACAATTAAGTAAATCTTTAAAATGAATATATGTATATGTATATATATATATATATAGGCACATTTCAAAGCCTGAATTTATCAAAAAACAATATATAGGGGTTATAAATTAAAATATATTGAACAAATGATTTAATTATGTATTTATATAGTGCTTTATTGTTGTACACCCAGAGCGCTTTACAATCATGTGGGGGGGGGTCTCTCCTCAACCACCACCAGTGTGCAGCATCCACTTGGATGATGCGACGGCTGCCACAGGACAACGGCGCCAGTGCGCTCACCACACACCAGCTACAGGTGGAGAGGAGAGAGAGTCATAGAGCCAATCAAGTGGATGGGGATTATTAGGAGGCCATGATTGACAAGGGCCAGTGGCGGGAATTTGGCCAGGACACCGGGGTTACACCCCTACTCTTTACGAGAAGTCCCACGGGATTTTTAATAATCGTAGAGAGTCGGGACCTCGGTTTAACGTCTCATCCGAAAGATGGTGCTTTTTTACAGTATAGTGTCCCCATCACTATACTAGGGCGTTAGGACCCACACAGACCACAGGGTGACCCTGCTGGCCTCATTAACACCTCTTCCAACAGCAACCTAGTTTTCCCAGGAGGTCTCCCATCCAGGTACTGACCAGGCTCAACCCTGCTTAGCTTCAGTGGGCGACCACTCTTGGGCTACAGGGTGATATGGCTGTGGCTATTTAATATTAAAGATTAAATATATTTCTACAAAGTAAATGTATCTTTTTTTAAAGGATGTTCAGATATTTTACTGGTAAACAAAACGAAAAAATACTGATTAAGAAAATTATTTTTGAGGTATGCTTTAAAGTTATTATATTTGGCTAATCTGATAATTCATCTAAACTATGTTCTGATGAAGCAAAAATGCAGGAGGAAAGAAGTTTAACTTAATCAGGTAGTTAGCAAAACTGTAATTTTTTATAAAAAAGGTTAAGTATAAAAATGTTCAAACTTCAAACAATATTCTTTCTACAGAAGAAGAAAGAAAATAATACAGGTTTTGGATGACATGAGAATGAAGAATTGAACTATCCATTTAAGGTTGTGCATTAGATATTACAGTATGTACCCTTCAGTGGCAGATTTGCTACAAAGTTGTATCTTTGAGGATACTTCCCTGGTGACAAGCTAAAGGTACTTTTAGTACTTTTTTCCCTGAAAGTGTACCTTATCAAGCTGCCAGAAGTATATTTAAGACTATCAAATGTCCATGTTATCCTTCTAAAACTGCAGAGCCAGCTCCTACAGTTCTCTGGTCATATGTACAACGGTGAGAGATGTTGCTCTCCTGCTCAACCAGACGAGACATGTGCATGTGTGGGAGTTGATGCATCTATCAAGCCTGAAGCAGCTGTAATATAATGTTAACGCTCAAGACGCAAACCATGCGGCCCTAGGTCTGCCAGTCAAACCCTGGAAACATCTTCATTTCAGCCCAACAGACAGCAGTGTCATACCAAATCTGAAGGAAATGACACACAGAAATTCCCCTGCCCCCTTCTCACTCGCCTCGCCTGTCATCTTCTCTGTAATCAAGTCTCGATATAGTTAGGTTTCTGTCATTTGTTCCTTGATGCATGTAATCACCAAAACAAAAAGCCAGGCTCTGGTGAAAGGAAACATGCAGACATACACACTGATCTCTAAGCAATTGGGTAAATCGCAACCATCATTTTTTTACATCCCAGCTTTTCTCCCTCCACCCAGAACCTTTCTTTTTTTCATGTCACATTGTTGCATGTCCTTTTGCAATTGTTACAAGAGAAAGTAAATAAGCGAGAAATAAAGAGACACGATGAAGCAGCAGCAAACAAAAGTGATCTATTCATCTTTATTTCCTGAGGCAAAGGGGATGCCTTACAAACTATTTCAGAGTAAAATGATTACTCAAACAGGATTTAGAAGAAAACCCACAGGGAGGGCACGACATATCCCACTCTCCGTCTGTCAAATCCAATACGCTACTTCCTCTTCTCTCATCTGCTGCTGTCCCCCCATTTAAAAACATCTCCAGACGCTTTCCACATGAACTCCAAACGGATGGTGTAGGGGGAGATGGAGGCAGATGAGAGCGAGTTATGATATTCAAGGCAGACGGAGATGTTTCAATGTCTTTATGTGACATATTTGTGCCAAAGTACAGCTTATCTCTCTCGTCCAAGAGAGATAAGCTGTATGTACATGAGAGGCTCGTCTTCAGTCGGCCTTCTGACACTCTGCCATCACTGAGATGAGCTCATTTGAGTCGACAGATATGACTACAGCGCTCTTCTAAAGAAGCCTGCACTGCTGTAAGCATGTATTCCTAAAGCCTTTTCTTTCATTTTTCTGATATACAATGGAGAGACTACATTGAAGATATGGATTTCAAAATATATTTAAACCTGGTAAGAACATTTTCAGGATAAAAAAAATCTGAATGTTGAAATGTTCATTTGTTAACAAATTGTGATATTCACGCCCATTTATGTGTTCAACTTCAACAATTATTTTGCTGACAATATAATTTGGAGAAAAAATAATAATGGCAAAAAAGTAAAGACTATAAATAATAATTGATAAAAGGATTATGCAATGTGCTTATGGTCTAAAGTTTAGACTATTTAGAAAATGTTGATTGCCATTCATAAATGAATTGTGATCACTTTATGAATTCCTTTTTTTTATTAATTGAGCCACCAAACGGGAAACAGAACTGGAGTTGAATTTGAATGTTAAGTAGAATTAAAATGAATTAATGTTCAAAGTTCAACCACCTTTTAACTAGAAGAGTTTGTAGACAGACAGAATGATAGATTGACAATGATAAAACTATTGATAGAATGATAAAATGATTGACAGAACATTGAAAGACAGACAGATAGATAGATAGATAGATAGATAGATAGATAGATAGATAGATAGATAGATAGATAGATAGATAGATAGATAGATAGATAGATAGATAGATAGATAGATAGATAGATAGATAGATAGATAGATAGATAGATAGATAGATAGATAGATAGATAGATAGATAGATAGATAGATAGATACTTAAAAATAAAGGTGCTTCACAATGCCACAGAAGAACCTTTTTGTCAAAATGGTATATATATATATATATATATATATATATATATATATACACACGAGATTTCCAACAATTCCAGATTTTGACATCACAGAACTTTATTGTATGTGAGGCAATATTTACATTTCCACTGGTGGGGATATTCTACAATATACTCTTCCTGCAATTTTCTATAAAAATGGATTTTCCTCCATGCCTTCGGGTTGCATATTGTATCATTTCAACATTAATTTAAGAGCTTCTCCACAATCTGCAGATTCTATATTTGTCTTTCTGTTCAGAAACACTTGGCCAGAGGCGTGTTTTTTTGTCAATAGTGTTGTGTGGTGTTCTACTGTTGCACGTTCTCTTCAATCGGCTGCTTCAGCCTTGAGAAGCTTTTGTGTGCTTCCCCTTCAGCGCGATACACATTCATTTCAGTTGCATCTGTATTCTGAGAACACTCCAGTTTCAAAAGGAATAGCGCGAGCCTGACCTGTCTGATTTTTCTTAATCTTTTTCTTGTGCGTAGGTGTTCTTTGATGCACTCAAAATAACAGCCTCAAAATAAATAGACAATAATACAAAATAAAGTGAAACCATAACGTTAAACACTCCTTACCATGAAAATATCAACTTTTCCATCTACTATATACTGTCCTCTCAATGAATGAATGAATGAATGTGGCTGAAAGCTTATCATCAGGTTTGAATGGAATTAAATTCAATGCTAAATTATTGCAGTTCACCACACATATTAACCATTGGGGTTATACTTTTTTTGAAACAGGTTGAGTTTTTAAATACACCAGGGCTGTTTTGTCTAACTCGTTGATTTATTTGTGGAGGCGAGAGAGTGAAGTATGATTTATTAGCCCATACTGTGTAGGGGCTGTTTTTACATACAGCACATTTAAAACACAACAGTGCCACCTATATGTAGAAGACAGTCAGCACAACACAACAAGACAGGCTATATAATATTCCCAATTTTTTAAGGTCTAACTTAAGTGTCTGCATATGGAGGACTAGGAGTGCCACAGTGTATTCAGTAAAAATACTTTTTCAAATTATACCATTTTAAATAGCAATTTATACCAATTTGATTGATAATTTTGCTGTATTATTTACAAAAAAAAATATTTGTCCAATTAATTTTAATATCATTTTTAGATATTTAAAACAATTATTAAAACAAATACAAACAGTTTAAAACATATTTATGCATGTTTGATTGGTGAATTTATTATTAGACTTTTACATTTAATTACTTTTTGTTTAAGTGAATTGGTCTGAAAATTGGCACAACAGCAATGTTGCTCTGCAAAACAAGACTAGATGTCTGAAGTTTGGGAGGTGTTAGAACATTCTACATTCTCACAAGTGCAAAAAAGACTTTATTTGAAAAGTTTAAGAATGGCTTTGGACATGATCCAACTTTTGTGTATATGTTCTAGTCTGCACGGAGTTGTGTCTGTCTGCACAAGAGCAGAAATACAGGAAATACAAACAGTGGTATAACCATATATAGAACTACAAATACAGTTAGAGTTCAGTATAGGGTGTTCATAATGCTTTATTCTGACTCTTTCATAAGGCTCTATATTAACCTCACAAATAGACACGCAACGCAGAGCCTGTCGTCAGTCACGAGAGTTCACAACACTGAAGCCTATCTGAAGAAATAAAGCAAACCAACCATAAAATCATATGCATAAAATCATTATTTGTTAAATACACAGTCATATTATAGCACCAACATGAATGGTCCGTGTTGTAGTCACCCTTTTTCCATTAAAACTCTTTTGTGAGCTGACAAATTGAAACAATCTTACATGGGACCACCATCAAGAGCAGCATTCATAAATGTGCACTTACATTTTTCATTACATAAAAAATGACAAGGAATGACATGGTGCGGAGGCAAACGCAAACCTGACATATGCACACACAAAATGATCCAGAGCTGATCTGAAGAAAACATTATCCCTAAAAGCCAACTCATATTCCTGTCACAAACATTGGCAATATCTAGCCAGGAACATCAGAGCCAGTCAATGTCAGCAGAATATTTGCAATGAGGTCATAACCGGCACTAAAAATTATTAAAGATTGTTATGAAAGTGCCAAGGCTTCCTACATGAAGTAGGATTTAGTTAAGTGCAGCCATATAACGGAGTGCTTAGAAACAAATTTAAAAGCTCAGTGCTGCTATTACTCAGTTAAAACTAACAAGATAGTCCCACTGTTTGAGTACATGGAAAAAAAACAGCTTTTAAAGCTAATACAAGAGTTTGAGCATCACACATGGGTGAAGTGTTAACATTTCTATAATGTTGGGCCTCTGTGTTAAAAACATCACATGATTAAAGCCCAAACCCTGGGCTTTTTCCAAAGACAGTTTATGAAAAAATGAATACTCTACTTTTCAAATCAGTAGATTTACTGACTTCTTGGCACCAGATTTAAGAGCTCACTGATTATTTCCCTTTATTTCTTACTGGTGTCTACATATTTTCACGAAAAGCAAAAAAACAACTCAAAAGCCTCTCTGTTGCAAAATTATAAACATTGATTCTGTACAGATGCTCAGCTTAGCATAGCAGTCGCAAGAGGCAGATTGTACAACAATGAAGTCTAGCACAGCAAAGCTGATTACATGTTAAAGCTGGATGTGTTCATCTGATGATTTGGATCTGAACTGTACTTAATTGGCTCTTTAACTTAAGAAATGGTAGATTTCATCTGTGATTATCACATAAACTATCATATTTATACATGACTGCGGATACAGAATAGTTGTACACTTCGGTGTAATCCATTTTTGGATACGTATGACATCAAGGCGGGCTTAAAGGGATAGTTCACCTAAAAATAGCAAATCTGTCATCATTTACTCACTTCATTCATAGGCTTTCCTGTGGAACAGAACTGAATTTCACTGTAAGACTTGGAATGACATGAGGGTTAATAAATGATGACAAAATGTTCATTTTCAATGAATGATCCCTTAAGTTCACCTGTCTGAAAAGCAATACAGTGATTCTGAATGCCATTTTTGCTCAATAAAAAAATACTAATAATACAAATAATAAGAAGTATTGTTACCTGAAATGCCTAGACACATTTCCACATTTCCATTTTGTTTGAAAGCAACATATGGTCAGAGAAGCACTTCAGCTTCTGTTCACATATACACTGTACGTTTATGAAAGAAAATTAATGTCAAACCCAGATCAAAGTCAAAGTGTTACATTTAAAAAATAGGTTGAAACATGGCGTGCATTTTGTTGAAGCACTACAGTAAAGTTCAATTTGTTTACATTTGTTAATGCATTAGGTATGTAAATTATGTTTTACATAATTTATTAATCTAGGCTAATTGCAATTTATAAATATGCTATTGTGCGTTGTTCATTTATATTTGTTTATAACAGTAATACTAATCCATGCAACTTCAAATATAAAAAAAAGTGTAAACTACTATTGAAAAGTTGCCCTTGAAGATTGGGTGGATTTGTAAATGTTTTTGAAAGTCTCGTGCTGAGAAATGGCTGCATTTATCTGATCAAAAATACAGTAATATTGTCATATATGCAGTCATATAGTGAAATATTATTAGAATTTAAAATAGATTTCTTATCAATGCTGAAAAAGTTGTGCTACTTAGTATTTTTGTAGAAACCATGTCTTTACTGTTAGTTTTGATCAATTAAATGCAATCAAATCCTTGCTGGAAAAAAATATTTACTTTCTTTCTTACTAACCCCAAACATATAAACAGCAGTATATGTAGAAATTATCATTAACCTAGATTAATAAATGCTGTAAAAGTATAGTTCATTGTTAGTTCATGATACCCAAATGCATTGAATTGAATATTATTGTAAAGTGCTTTGCATTTTCTAAGAAAATCATAAGCTGACATTTATTTCGGATCAGAGCAAGAGGAAAAAAACAAGACATTTTGAGACTAATGAGACCGTCGCAGTGAATTTGGTCCACAGTAAGAAATGTACTGTACCAGTATAGTTGTTTAATTAACTTGACTTGCTGGTTGAGAGACGGCACCTGGTATGCATTGCTATGTTTGTAATGAACCATTTATAACTGCCTAGTAGTGTATCCTGTTTAGTTCTGATATAGGCTGCCAAGGAGGCTTTCCAAAGATGGTGTGAACGGTCCATTGCTGAGTCTAGTTGCATTTGTGCCTGTTATTTGCTGGTTGCAAAGTGGAAGTGTTCATAGTTGTACCCTGCCAAAACTGTGTGCGTACTGTATTTGTTCAGTCAAAAGCACAATGCTGAATTCTGTTTGTAACAGCTCTCCCAGGTTAGCGGCCTTTGAAGCAGCTCTCAAAAAAATTAATACAAAAATCTGAAAGGTTCCTGGTTGCAATGGTAGTAAGTGTCACAGAGCTGCAGTGACTCCCTTTCACCAGCAGGTGGCTGTAGTTCACAGGGATTTAGACAGAGTCCATGGCTCTGAAAACAATTTGAGCTCCTTTGTCTGTGACTTGATATGTTTGTTATGACGCCCATTTGAAAAAGCATGATTTACTCTTATAACTCATCTGCACAACTCTCGCTTAAGGACAAATAGCTCAAATCCCAGAAAGCAGCTGAGATGACTTGCCATTTGATTAGAGCAGTGTTCAGTATCAAGTAATCAATAAAACGCATGTACACTTAAAATTAGAACAAGGAAATGTTCTGGTCAGTAAATGTTCCAATATACAGGCAGACGAACCACGCAAGTAAAAAAAATGGTCTGGTACTTGTCCTTAAATGACCAGAGTGTGGGGGTGGACTAAATCGTCCTGTACTACAACAAATGAGAGTGATAGTAAATACTGAGTGAATCCATCTGTGTTTGTTTGTAGGGTGCAGAGACAGGTCAGAACTTGTTCTGTTTTAGCTTGTCGATGTGGTAGCAGAGCTTGAGAGCTGGGCCCAGTTTGAGTCCCAGGTACTTCATGATCATGTCACTCTTCAGGAGAAGAAGAGCATCCCCATCAATCTCCTGAAGAAGTAATCACAATGTGCACAACAGAATGCTTACTGTACACATGAAATAAAGTTTTGCAATACTGCTAGTGAAGATGTCATTAAAATCTGGCCCAAAAATAACAATTATTTTAACAAATACTGTGATAATAGAAACTAAATTATGTGAGTGGTGCAGAGTGGAAGCAGAGCTTAAAAACAACATAGAAAAGAACTTTGCTGTGAAGCAGTAATGGTGCAAATATTAACTAGATAAGTAAAGTTTGAAGACAAATTTGAATGCTGACTTGACAAAGCCTTGTCTAAAAGTTTCAAATAACTTTTAAAAGCTTGAAGTTTGAAGGCTAACGTGTTTAGCACATTGATAGTAGGTTACATCTGATCTGAGTTTGGTGGTCATGGCTTGAAAGCTCTAGGACAATTTACTCTGTCGAGCTAACGTACTTATTATAATATTTATAATCCAACTTAAACTGCACATTCCACCTGGAAAACAATCATCTCTCCCTCTATTTCTTCACTAGCAAACATGTGGCGAATTACATAAATGTGAAGCTAAAGTGAACCTGCAGTGCTTTCCAATTACAATTCACACATAACCACCATACTCAGAGCACCTACTGAGATGGACTCATTTCCACATTTAATTAAATCACAGGCTTTTGAACTTTAATAATGCACATGATTCCAATTAAGTGTGCAGCCCTGGATGGAAGAGTAAATTCAAATTCGTTAGATAGTGTTAAATTGAACTTTTCTTTTGTTCTAATCTAAATAAGCAATGTGCAAAAAAGTCTCATGTACCATTCAGCTCAGGTGGTTATTTTAACAATTATGTGAACTTGAACTGCCTCTGAAAGCGGAGTTGTGAAAACACACAGTTGATCATGTCCAGGGTTTTCTAACTCGAAACTGAACTAGTGTTACCCACATGGGGATTTCTTATCTGATGAAATGTTCAACACATGGTGTTTGTTTGCCACTAGTAAATAAACGTGTCAATCAAACTCACATGTTTTCTGAAGAGATCCACGTGAGGGCCCAGTGCTAGAGGGTCTGCATCCTTGATAAACCACACCACCTCATCCACGCTCCACCTGGAGGGATCCTTACTGGGTGGGGGCTTTGCCTCCCCTCCGTCTGGGGATGGGCTGTAGGCTAGATAAAGGGAAATCAGGTTCAGACATGGCATTCTTTTTTTATTCTTGGATGCCATCAAATTTTGGGCAAATTCATATCCAAGCTGAGAGGGTAAAAGTACTGAGAAATTAGTTATTAATCAGTATATACCAGTGGTTCCCAACCTTATTGAATCCAAGGCCCTCCATTGTCCACAACAGAAGACCCCATGCCTCAAATCAGTTAGTTTGAAGTTTTTTTTTTTTTTTAAATGCATCACTCAATTTCTACCCAATAAAATATTTTAGAGCTTGGCATAATTAGAAAAACATTTTCTGCTCTAGAAATCACACTTTTCAATAAGACTTTATTATATATAGTTTTCCATAAATGTGAGAATCCAGGTTCTTTTAAGACAAACAATGAATTCAAATAAGATTATATAAAACCACGAAAAACCTAAACGTTTCTTAAGTCATCTTGAGGCCCCCTTGGAAGTTTGCTGAGGCCCCCAAGTGGGCCCCCGGTAGTGGTGAGAACCACCGGTACAGTGTATATATATAGGGCCCTATGAAATCCGTGTTATTTTTTCCAAATTCCTGTTTTTCTGTTTTAATTTATTTGGACTCTTTCTTTTTTGTTATGTATCTAGACTCCATTTTAATGGTTCAATTAAATTGTATTAATGAAAAAAGTATGTTTAATTAATTTAAATCATGAAACTTACACAATTTAACAGCAATTTATTAAAAGTTTAACAGAAATTTAATTTTTAAAGCCCTATGAAATACATATTTTTTTCTGAAATTTTTTTTATTTTTAACAAATACTGTTTTCCATTCATTTTCTGGATTACATTTTAGTACATTTTAATTGGTCATTAAATTTGAATAATCAAAAGCATCTCTAAATAATTGATTTTATTAAAAACTTTATTTTTTCTGAAATACTGTGTTGTGTATTTGCATTTTTCTGGTAAATAAATTCTGTTAAATATTTTTTTCTAGTAAATATCCCTTAAAAAATGTTTTAATAATTTTGTTAGTAGCAGAAATACCATTAAGTAATACATTTCTGTCACAGTTTAAACCAAACTTTTATTTTGATGGGTTGTTGTAAAGACATTAATTGACATTAATCGACTGACCTACTTTTGATTTATTCATTAAATTCAATGACATTACGAACTTAAACAATATATTTAATATTTATTACTGGATTCCGTAAATTTTCCACAACTCGGAAATTATACATACACCATTTAGTTTTCAGTGTTTTGATTTTTCTCGGTGTCTTCTCACTTACAGTGAGTTATCTTCTCATCTAAAAACAGTTTTAAAGTAGTGCGGAAACACTATTGCTGCTTCTGTGAATAAGTGGACATTTCCTCTCTTACCACTTCTGTTTGCTTCCTGGAATGTGCTGGGACTGGCTGCCTGCCTGCACACACCTCCAGAGTAGGCAGTGCCAGAACGAAAACCATACGCAGGTTTACTCGCTGTGTACGGTGAGGACATCGCAGCATAGGCAGAGTCGCTGGGGTCAACCGAATAGCGCTTGGGGTCAATTGAACCGCCATGGTAATCGTCCACCATTGAGTGTGCTGCACAAAAAGAAATGCAGGTTTAGGGAAAATAATGCATGCAAAGTCTTCATTTGGCTCAGGCTAATTATTGCTTTCTTGAGTGCAGATTGTCCTGCATGGTTTAGTCCAAACCAAATTATATACATACATGCACAATGAATCCTAAGAAAACACATATTTCTGTCTTTCATAGCTCAAAAGCAAACGTACAGAATTACTAGTGTAGTCTGATAAAAAGCGAAGCTTTCAATGAATCACATAAATGCACAGTTATGAGTTTAAATCAGTCTAACAAATTTTTCACCAAATAAACTCACTGAATACTTTGTCACATCCGACTCAGAATGTCTGTAGACTTAAGGTTTTAAAACCATTAAATATCATTAATAACAGGTTTTCAATAAATACATAAAATCAATTCAAAGAAAACATAAATTAAAGAAAGAAAGAAAGAATTACTATATAACCAAAATAGTATTTTTATGTAGTTGTAGTATTTTTAATTGTAGTTTATGTAGGTCAAATTATGGGGTAGACAGCGGTTTTTGCCACAACAAACACAGCTGTCTGCAGGAAACACTGATACACATACAGTATATATAGGCACCTTCGATAGTAGGTTTTTCTCTCTTAACCACGTTAACCATTGACATGGGTTTGAGTCATGACAGAACCTTTGCCTGTATAGCTGTGTGGCAAGATTCAGTGTTATACTGAAGTTAATGGTCTAATCTCTAGAGCTCCAAAACCACATTCAGGCAGAGAACGAGAGAGCGAGAGAGCGAGAGAGCAGAGAGAGAGAGAGAGAGAGAGAGAGAGAGATAGAGAGAAAAAAAAAGAGAAAGAGAAAGAGAGCCAACAGAATTTAAACACTCAAACCACAGGCCACTCACAGAGGCACTCAACCTTTCACTGCCACTTAAAAAGCTCAGCTTGCACTGAAGGCCTCCTCTGCATTTTCAGAAGGGCACATTTGACAGCAACAGAAAAGAGTGCAGATGCAATCAAATTGCCAAATTACAAAACTTCCGAAACCAAAAAGACAAAAAAATTGTCTAATGTATAACACCTAAATTATGTGTCAATTGTATAGAGACAGATGTAAATACAGCTCTATTAAAGGGCAGAAGAAGGGTATGAAAGAGTAGAAGAACAGGTCACGTAAAAGCTTGATGAGCACGCACTTGACTTGGGCTGTCCAACTGAGTGCTTTTCAGCGTGGAATGAAGAGGAGGAGGAGGGAGACGATGAAGGGGCGATGGGCTGGTCACTGAAGAGCTTCTCACACAACAGGCTTCGGCACAACTTCTTGAGGAAGCGTAGGACGTAGCCCACGCTGTTGACCACTGGCAAACTCAACAAATGCTGCTTACCATCAAAGGTGGCTGAGGAAGAGAAACAAAGAGGGTTTATATTCAAGTAAATTGCACATTGTTGAAAATGGTCTTAATAATACTTATACAGCAAGACTTTATTTCACAGAGTCTGCATTATACGTATACGTAGACATTACATAAAGTTTTACATTAGAGTGGCCGATGCAAATGCGAATATCTTTTAATATTTGTAACATTTTAAATACATACTAAAGTTGTTTAAATTAATTTGTAATACTGAAAGTCCGTTACATTTTGAACTTAATTTAAAATACAAATACATTTATAAATAAATATTTACTCTAAAGCATGAAAACATAAATTGTGCATTATCAGTTAATATAGATGATGGTAATATTATCTGATAATCATAGTTATTATTGAGGATAACCTCAAAATGGTTAAATACTGACAGATTAATCTACTCTGGACAATATACCTATCAATTACATAATTAAAACTGTACAAATTGTTTTTGAAATATACCTCTTAGGCGGAATTTATTTGATAAAAAATATAGTAAAAAAAACAATAAAAAAGCAAACAACATATTTTAATACATTTTAAAATGTAATTTAAGCTGAATTGTCTATTACTCCAGACTTCAGTGTCACATGATCATTTAGAAATCATTCTAATATGCTGATTTTATGCTCAAGAAACATTTCTTAGTATTATCAGTTAATATCACTAAATATTGTTGAAATGTATGAAACCCTTGTGCTGATTAATATTGTTGTAGAAACTGATATATTTTTTCAGGATTTTTTGATGAATAGACAGTTCAAATGAACAGCATTTGTTTGAAATATTCATATTATGTAACATTAAAAGTCTTTACCATCACTTTCGATCAATTTAATGCATCCTTGCAGAATAAAAAATAAAAATCTTACCAGCCTCAAGCTTTTGAACAGTGCATATAAAAGATGAACATCAGAATGCAGAATGATAATCAGAATGGAGGCACGCATTTGTGTTTGCATGCAAATGAACCTGAGATCTTTTCTCCCCCGTAGCCCTCAGTAAGCAGGGTGAAGACGGCTTTCTGCTGAAACGCGCTGTCAATGCAGCCCTGTACTGCCTGCTGCAGCACCACAGAGGGCCTGGCAGGACCCAGGTGATCGGGCAGCTGCAGCACCTTCTGCCTGTCCAGGTTAGGACCCGTGTTCACATGCTTATTCACGTAGATACACACTGTAATAAGATGGAGAGATTTTAGACATGGTGAAAAAGAGAGAGATGAACAGAAATATATTTCTTATAGTAGCTGTGTAGAATTAGCAATATCTGCATGTATAATGGAATAAGCATGACATAAAACTGCTGTAATGGCATATCTTTTTATCAAGTACACATTCAAGCCATTGTCTGATTACCTTAGAGAAACAAAACAAGCTAAGTTAAACACCACAGTTAACTGCAATGCTATGCAAGGTAATTAGCTTTGATCTTGCTTTTGAGTTTTTCTTTGGTTAGCTGGTGACGTATCCTTAAGAGTTTGTGTAACTGTAGCAATAAGTAACTTTAAAAGCACAGCAAATGAATAGCACAAATAACATGTCACCACAATAATCCAAAATGAATTCATGATCTATAAAGACAATGCCCACATGTAATTGTGCAACACACATACACTGAAATATTGGCACACAGCGCATGTCTGAGATTTTACTTTTAAATCCTTTGTCAAGGAATCGTCAAATATTTGAGACCACTTTTATAGATCGTTTCCAGAGGTCAGCAAAGGAGATCTGTATTTCATATATAAGAAGATATCACGTCCTTATCATGGGACCCAAGAGACAAGCAATAAAAAAGGGTGGGAGGCAAAGGAGAAAAGACATGCAAATAAAATCTCGGCTCATGTGACAGCTTAGGTTTCTTGTTTCATGAACAGTGTTTTATCCTGTGTATTTAAATGGTTGTTTACCTAAAAAAGGAATAATTCATCAAAATTAAACTGGATTTGAAAGTGTAATTAAAATACTAAATCACTCACTTAAAAATACAAAGCATGATAAAATAAATCTTGCTGCACTTCTTGAGTCTTTAAACTATATCACATACTGTAAATCATGCCTAAAAATCATCTGTGGTTTTACGAGCCAACCGCAGGTGATACATTTTTGATTACCCAAAATAAAACCGACCCCCCTCAATAGGAACCATGTATTAATTTATCTCAAGTGACTTACAAACAAGGAAAAATGCAAGCATGAGCGAACAATCTTAACAAAAAACAATAGGTTTTGTATGCATTACCACAGAAATAAAAAAGAGCCAGAAAAAGAGAGAAAGCAGCCTGTGTAGGAATCCACCAATCACTCGCCCCCCTCCCAAACCCTCCCACACAATCTGTCCCCACTGACTTCCCTCGCTCGTCTGCAGCATGCGGATGCTTTAATCTGACAGATTGCCATGCTGAGGGATTTCCTCCGTCGTCTGTCATCTAGAAGCGCCATGACCAGGAGTCAGACACAGACACACAAACACTCCCCGTGCCACCAATGGGCTAAAACAATCACAAAAAATAGCCTGTGTGTGTGTTTAAGAATGTGTAACAGGATAAAGTCAATGAACATTGAGTGTGGGAGGACTGATACGACACACAAAGCCTTAAAATAAATAACTGATAGCAAGATTACTGACATGCCAGACATGAAGACTTACAGACACTGAAAATGTTGCACACTCAGGAAAGGCAATATAATTGAACATGCACAAGCAAACACGTTTTCAAGCTCAAAAGCTATTAACAATCAGGTCATCAAGGTCATGACCTCCACCACCACAAGTCCCTTGGCGACCCCCACAACAGTCCCACGGGTTACACACATACTGGAACACAGGTTTGTGAGCATTGAGATGTTTTGTCAAATTTCTGTCTTCAAAGAATTAAAGGCAATATGCTGATGTCAAACATATGAAAGAGTCAGCATGAATTTGGACAAAATGAACATGGTTTTTGAAATATACTAAAGGGACTAAAAGAGAGCGTGACTCTTCCGCTGTACAAAGAATTAAAGTCTAGAAACCTGGTGGGCAGACAAAAGCCTCTTGTTTGGCAACTGCTCCCTACAGCAAAGGGATTAAGCTTTGAGAACTCAGGATTGAGTTTAGCCGTACCGTCACATCTTCTCATGTTTATAGTCGACCTCATGGAGAACCAGACAGGTGCATTGAGATGCAGCCTCCACTCATTGAAAGGGAGAATTTAAATCACACATGCTGTAGTTAGGATGTGAATTCAATCTCAGCTTATCTTTTTATCAATATTCCACTAAAAATACAATGTAGCAGAAAATAATTGATCTCTTCACTGTAACAAAGAGATAAATTAGATGATAATGCCTCCAAGGCAAGAGCAGCCAGGTCCCTCAATAATGTCCCTTGAGACTCTCACACCTATTAACCTTTAAAATAAGAGAGGTAACTACTCTTTTCTCTCTGTTCCCTCTCCTTCTAGTGATGGATGTTATTGCCAATTGGATGGGCAGCCCATGTAGACCACTGGGTCCTGACCTCAAAGATTGAGTGTGTCTGTGCCGTATGAAATCATTACTGGCTACATTCACACAGACTGAGTTTGGATTGACAGATCAATGTATTGCAAGTCTTATCACAACTGGCACAACAATATTTTAATGCTTAATATTTAGGTGCATGGATCAGCAGCTGAAGTGGACTATATAATTAATGAAAGATCCATTACCATTCACAACTATTGGGTGCATACAAAAAAAAAAAATAAAATATATATATATATATATATATATATACATATAAGAATGCATTAAATAAATAAAAAAACGTCAGAAGTTGCATTCTTACAAAAATTTCAAATTCAAATAAATACTGCTCTTTTGAACTTTTCAAAGAATCTTTTTTTTAAATGTTTTTCAAAAAAATATTAAGCAGAAAAACTGTTTTCAACTAAGATAATAATAAGAAATATTTATTGAGCATCAACTGAGCATGAATGATTTCTGGAAGGGTCATGTGACACTGAAAGCTTTTTAGAAATCAGTTATTTAAATTTTATATTTCACAATATTACTGTTTTTACAGTTTTCAATAAAAATCTGAGCTTTGATAAGCATAAGAGACCTCTTTCAAAAATGTTTCAAAATCTTACAGACCTCTTACAAGTTTTGACCATTGTGTATACTATGGAAAGACATTTCATCGACAAATTAAAAGGCTTATTGTAAGCTTATTGTAAAGAACTTTCTGTAAGATTACATTAGGTCAGATAATTCATACAAATTAAACAAAAGAGTCAATACATCCTCATAGTTTAACTGTAATAGATATTGTTGCCCTAAATAACAATGTGTGCCCCCCCACCCCCAGACACATCCCATAATATCATCTTGATAAAATAACAGTTATCATAACTCCGATATATGGGTAGAGTTACAGTCCCTACTGGCCACTAAAAAGAGAATGAGATGGCACAGAGTTATAATGGACTCCTCTGAGGACAGTGATTCCTCTAATGCTCATATTTTATTATTCCCCTAGTAAGAGCGGGTTACTAGTTTCTGGGATTGGCACAGGAACACTGCAGATAGTAAAACCGGCAGTCTGCAGAGGTTTGTGTGTCCGTTACCTGTGAGGACCTGTGGGGTGGTTGAGTGGGGGATAGTAGCAGCGTCCTGGGGGATTGAGCTCATGTCTGGCTCCGGGGTGCTGCTGGGAGGAGAGATGGCTAGAGGTGTCATCAAGCGAGACTTCAGCTATTAACAAAAAACACATTGTATTATTATTATTATTAATAATAATATTTTATATGATAACATTTATATATTTATAAAACATAAATATAACATGCATATTATAATATGAGATTTTTATATTATAATAAAAAACATCTCAGTGTATATTTAATATCATATTATTGTTATTATTATTACAGTAGTATACATCTATACTTCTTTAAAGGCAGTAAAATATTATTATTACTATTTTTAAAACATGTCTATTATCATAATCATACAAATAATACTGCAAGGCTCAGATATCTAGATATTAATGTTTCCTTTTAAAAAATGACATGCTATATTAAAATGAGCAAGAACAATCCAGACCAACGTCTCGATTTGTTTACAATTACAATGAAATCACTAAATAAAATGCAGCCAAATACCACAGTTTCTGTTCTGTTCATACATCATGATCCAAGATGGCGCCGAGCATGGCAGCCGTGTTGCGAGCTCCTACCAAACTGTGCAGTTTTTCGTGTGTTTTACTTATTATTTTGCTGTTTTTTTTACTTTTACACAGTTCAACTGGACTACACGCACTCTGTACAAATACAAAGAATCTGGTGGTTCTAATGCACATCCATGACACATAGCTTATGTATAATCTGTTGCACCTTCGCATATTACTGTGTGTATATGTGTACATAATGTAGAATGTGTACATAGGGTGTATAATGTGTATTGATAACTGTAAGTATGTCTAATAGTACACTGTGTGTACTGAGTATATGTATGTGTATTCTGCACATTGTCTTCTGTATAAGTCTGTAAGTATGTACTGTCTATATGTAAATTGTTTCTGCACTGTCTGGAGCACGCTCTCAAGAATTTCACTCACCAAGGCACATGTGCTGTGTCAACTTCAAGTAACAAATTTTAACTCGGGACGACTCACATCAAAGCAAGGTATACGAGACTGGACCATATCTTGCCGAAGGCACCAAATTTTGGGGTTCCCCATATCCAAAATCCCTATTTAACCCTTTTTACACATATTGTGTTAACAATTTCCTGATAGACAGGAAATAACCCAATTAAGAAATCGGAAAATGATGTAAAACATGTGTTTTGGAAGATAAACTCTCCCTAACACTGCTATAAAAAGCAATAACCATCAGGTTTAGGTTAAGCACGAATATATTTCCACTATCTACTGCAAATCTGCTAACATGCACACACATTGTGGTAGCGTGTTGCTCTTTAAATCAGCAGCAGTGACATTATGAGGCTTGTGCTCAGGCACACGGCTAAAAATAACTCAGAAGCAGCAGACTGCAGATATATCAGTCAAAGAACAACCACCCTATCACCTCCTTCTCTCGTACAGTCAACATCAGATGGGCCTACCTACAAAGCATTACTCTGTTCCTCTAGCTAAAGCATCATAAGTGTTACACACGCATCATTATGCACTCAAATGCACCACATGATGACATTTAGGCATTTGTTAGACACGTTTGAACAGTGAAAAGGCCTTATCTTTGTGGCCTACGCATGCATGCGCGTATTTAAACAGACACACAAACACTCTGATATTTACTGACCTTAAAGCCAGGCTTCCTCCCTCTCTTCTTAGGCACTTTAATGGGTAGGAGGGATTCTGGGTAGCGACTCTGATATTCCGGGTGCCTCTTTAGGGGTGGGCGACCCCTCTTGCGACCTGGAACTTTTCCACTTGGGGGCGGGAGGAAGGAGGGGCTAATGGCCCCAGGTGATTGCATCTCTACACCCCCTGATTGAACTGATGCAGAAGCAGGAATACTCATCAGACCTGAGAGAGAAAAACACAATGTCAGAATGTTAAACTGTACTTACATTGATATTTCATAATAATTTTTAATACAATAAGGTCACGTGTTTTTCTTGATTTAAAGTAAAAAATTGTCATTCTGCATCATGTGTTGGAGATTTTACATTACAAATACATTGAATTGTGAAAGGAGTACATGTGTCTACTAATTGGATAATTATACATTATAAAAAACAAAACCAAGACAAAAACCACAACTTTTTAACATCTAACCATAAATTCATCATAAAACTCATCATAAAACACACCACCAGCCAAAACACGCATACACAGAAATATATGTAGTCAAGTATGAAATTTTAGGTTCCCACACCTTTAGACCAATGAATTTCCATGATTTTTCATTCGTCAGTCATTCGTGATTACTGGATAATTTTAGTAATCTGAAAGAAAAAAAAAGAAAAATAAACAATATAGCAATTTTAGCTGAAATTTAGAACTGAGCATAACTATAGAAATTATTACATTAGAATAGTGCATAAGAAAATATTTTATATGTGACCTAGTATGAGGAATCTGAGGGTGCAAAAAAAATCAAAATATTGAGAAAACTCGGCTTTAAAGTTGTCCAAATTAAGTCCTTAGCAATGCATATTACCAATCAAAAATTCTTCATGGAACATACTTTAATTAATATCATAATGATTTTTTGGCTTAAAAGAAAAATCAATCATTTTGACCCATACAATGTATTGTTGGCTATTGTTACAAATACACCCGTGCTTCTTATGACTGGTTTTGTGGTCCAGGTTCGCACATACATATATATATATATATCAGGGCTTGCAAAATCGCTAGCCCAACATCCCGGGGCTATTGCGTTTTCCAGTCGGGCTACCAAAATGTATCACTGCCCTGCCCGATGGGCTACCTTTAATACAGGGCTTCTGCAGGTCTTTAAAACTCAATTTAGTTGTATAAAATGTAAGGCCATAAAAAGGTCAGATCAAGAGGTCTTGCAGTTGGGGACGGAAAGACAAGAACCGCTATACAGCTGGATTAAACTTTAAAAGGCAATGATGTCATTAAATAAATATGAGCGCTGCACATTTCAAAGTCAAAACGCAAAATTGCAAAATGTCAAAATCCCTGGTAGCCCTTCGGGCAGGTACTCTTAAGATTTTGGTAGTCCGAAAATAAATTGAATTAGCAGAGAGTAAATTTGCATTTACAGTGTATCTTCTTATGTTCAGATCAATGTGAATATCGACCCATTTTTTATGCAGCAAACATAGTTGTAAATGTTGAAAGAAGTTAATGTGCCTTCTAAAAATCTAAACAATTAAGACAGTAAGATTTAGGTTTTAAATTAATATAATAATAAGTTTGACTTGTCCCTTTTCATAAAAAATGGTTTAAAAGCTGAAGTGACATTTTATAAGAATTTTTTGTGTGTGAAAACTTGTAACTAAACTGTAAATCATGTCATTTTATGGCTTAAAATGTTACCATAGACATTGTCCAACCCCACTCATACAGTGTTCCTTTTACTTGTGCAGCTCTTAAAAAGGTTCATGAATTGCCTTAAATTGATTTAAAAAAATTCAGCAGATACCCAGAAAATAGTGAAATAAAATTATTTAGTTGGTATTTGCTGATATTTGTGCTTTAAAAATGTTTTTGATTGACATTTAGACTCTGACTCTTAGTATCTGATTTTATATATTTTTAAAAATTGTCTTTATTATTTGGGCTAGTTAAATTAATTTTAAGGCTAACAAAATCTGAAGAGTACCTGCCCTGAAGGTCTACCAGGGATTTTGACATTTTGCGAGCCCTATATATATATATATTGTAACCGATAAAATAGTTTAAAAGGGAACTTAACTACAGAAGAAGATATTATCTATTGATATTTAAATTATGCTTTGCATTTTAATTATTAGGATTTTAATTTCCATGTCTTTTCCAGGGGCTTGAAATCATCAATTAAGATTCCCTGGTATTTCCAGGTTTTCTATGACCGTGGGAACCCTGGAATTTCCCTTCCCCTTAATTCACAGAAAACAAACATCAAACCAACCAAAACCAAAACAGTTTGAATTCAAATAACAGTCAATGTTTTAACATATTCATTCTGAGATTTCAACTCAAACACATGACCACAGCTCAAACACTGCAACCTGTAGTGCAACCTGCAAACTAGCAGCTGTTCCTGGAAACATCACAGTGAAACAAGCAAGATAAGAGTATTAAAAAATAGAAACAATGCACAAAAAACATAACATACAGACCATCCATAATTACATATTACCATCATATGTACTGTGTAAAAAGCAGAAAAACATACTTCATAAACCTTACACATATGAAAATGGGCTGGTATGAATTATTTGAAGAACAAAAGCTTGATGGGGAAGCTGTGAGGTGGCCTACACTGTGCAGACTGTGGAAGAAACAGACACTGAGCCACATAAAAACATCTTCACTATCCTCTGCTCTTCCAACTCTCTCTCTCTCTCTCTCTCTCTCTCTCTCTCTCTCTCTCTCTCAGTCAGTGCCCCTCCCCCAGTCCTCATTCACTCTCATCCCCTCCCCCTCCAGCTGTGGCGCCTGGCCTCAAGATCGGCCCTGACAGACGGCTTCCCCTGCTCTCCTCCTCTCTCATCCTTCCTCTTTAAGTAAGTATTACCTGGAACTCTGTTGAACTGGGACCTTTTAAGGCTGAACTTTAGGATCTAATTATTTAATTATGATTTCTGGACAAAGAAATTAGTAATACATATTATTCATAACTACAGTTAAAATAATAATAATAAAATTGGGATCTTTATTGATCATTTTAATTATTATATTACCTTCTAATTATTTATATTGATTCTGTGACTAAACATACAGAACACGCTACTTTCATATTCATTTTTAAAGGATGGGTAATAATAAATATGCAAAGCAATATGTGAATTGCATTCGCTGTGCATAGTCTGTACAGACAATAGACACTTTGAAGCTCAGCTGTGCAAGCAAAGATAATAAAATGACATAAATCTACTTTTCTGCTTTTCCAGATAAACATTCCTGAGACTATATGACAAATAGTAAGAATACAAAAAGGTATCTGCACAAAACATCAAGAACATCATTCCTTGTGATACATTATAAACGAAATATAAAGGATCATCTATTTTAGCTATTATTACTTGTTTACAAGACAAATAGGGAAGACCCCAAATTCACATTATATTCATATGCACTTTCTAAACATCAGATCATTTCCACTCACCTGCGCGCTCTGTCTCTTTCCAATGCTTCAGCCATGCCATGCGTAATTACATTAATCTATTTCTCACGCACAGTGGGTTTTCCTACAGCTACAAGATTTTATCCTACTTCCAATGATAGAAAACCGGTGCCCGGCAAGACGTCCAGAAAGCAGCCTGAGAGAGAGAGAGCGCGCCATTAAAAATAGAGAGTCGAAAATAGAGCACCGTTCCACATGCGCGTGTTCATGTTTACGAGCAGTGTTGCATTGCGCGAGCTCTTCCTTCCTTATCTCCTAATCTCACTGCGAAATCAGTGGCACGTAAACATTTTAAATGTATGAACACTCACCGAGCGCTCAGCGCTGGAGCGGAATCGTTATCAGCAATGTCAAGAACAGCGTATCAAACTCGCTTCCGTGCCTCTGTCGCTTCACAGACCGGCCGCTTCTGAAAGCACCGCCAGCCCTGAGAGCCACGGCACGCTCGCGATACCACCGCGCGCTCCGCAGTCGCTACTTCGTCCCCTTTCTGTCGCCATGGCAACTAGGCGCCTAACATCCTCCCTTTGCCGTAGACATAAACTGATGCAGAGCCTGCGGAATAATTTACACTACAGCAGCAGAGCAGCCAAGACTCCCCAAACGCTATGCCCAGTGCCAAAAGCTAATGGGCTGAATTTCGTTTAAGCTAGTTGATTTGAAAAATACTACTCGTGATGTAAACAGTTTTTTTATGACACATTTTATTCGATTTCCTTTTTGGATATATAATAATTAATATAGCCTACTGTAAATTTAATAAATAAGGAATTATTTAAAAAGAAACGAAACAATTTTAATATAGAAATATTTTAAAAAAAATATTACAAATAAATATTTTCATTAGTAAACCGAAATTTCCTGATTCTCAGTGCAGGTTTAAATCTACAGGATAAACTAAAACAAATCACCAGCCAATTGTATAGTGAGACTTTAAAAATCCTCCATAAAAAAAAGGAAACTTAAAATTATGCATGCGTTTTCTTACATTATATGGGCATTAAACCGATTTCGAGGTCTTTCTCTGTGTTTAAATAATGTAAACAAATTCTGCAGACAACTACACCACTAAATTAATAAATAAATAAACAAACAAGCTGGTAAAGATTACATTCATAAGTTAAAAAACAACATATTTTAAAATATAACATGCAATTGTACTGTAAAATATTGTAAAACGAAATAGAAGTAAAAAGTATGAATTATACCTTATAATTATTGACATATTTAACAAGACAATATCTATACTTTTTGAAAAAAAAAAAGATTTTAATAGTTCAAACAGAGTGTTGTTATATAATTTAATGACACTTGAGGGGTAGTAATTAATATCTAATAATGTAAAATATTTGTTTAATTATTAAGGGAAAATAAATAATATGTCTGTCTCCAGCTCTTGAAAACACTATTCTCATTCAGGTCAATTTTATACAAAGGACAATACTCCATATTTAAACACCCTAACTTGCATTCAATCACATTGTCTGAAACAATTTTTATAAAAGCTTGGAGAACAATATTTTAACTGATATATTTAACAGTAACAATATCTCTGAATAACTGTGGTATTATCGAGCTATATACAGTAATATGCTGCCCCTCTTTTATTAGAATTTAGGTGCTTTATTGTGAATCATAGAAGGCCCATCACCACTTTATATTTTAGTAAGTAGAATACGATCAAATAAATCACAAAGGGTTTCATGTGCACTGCCACACATATGTCATTTAGATTTAAATAACAGCAACACTTTGATTTTAATGCCACAAACAAAACAATAAAATCCAAGAAATCAACCAAATGAAAGATCACATATCCAAAAACTCATTCAGGCCACATTAAATAGAAAGGCAAACCAGAAGAGATATTGAACTCATCTATTATCAACAACACAAACACTGAACCATCAGCACTTATCAGCCCTGCCTGAATGCTTCTGAGCACAAGCCATAATAAGGCATCTCAGTTTCATCAGTTTTCACTTTGCTATAGCAATAACTCATCAGTGGTAGTGCTAGTCACTTGTCTTATGGTCACTGAGAAGGTTGCTGCACTGACCATGGAGTGCATATGCTACATGCATTCAACCAGACAAACTAAAGCAGGTGATTTCAAAAGATGTCTTTGGGTAAAGCCCCACATTCTTGGTCTTATCGTTGAACTAGAGGATAATCTCAACACTGCTCTGAAAGACTGAGTCCTAGCACTGTACAGAGTGAAAGAAGCTTCCTCCTTTCCTTCCGACCTCCCTCAGAAGAACGCTGATAATGTGTAGCACTCCCTGAGTCAGTGGTGTGTGTGTGTTTGGGGGGGGGTGTCTGGATCGTTTACCACACACACTCACACACTGTCACATGCTGGCGAGTGTACAGACAATGTAGTCATGTATCTGCTGACTTGCTCTGTCCAGGATAATGTTGTTAGATACACAAGCAAAAGATTAACCACTATGTAAGCTGGACAGTGAAATAAGATTGAGGAAAAGTCTTATGAGAAAGTCGTATGAGAAGGTTAAGCCATTGGGCAGCGAGGCAATAAATTAAAATTTGGCCCCTTTTATATCAGCAAAATTAAATATATTAATTATAAAATTAATTATATCAAAATTACAAGTACTATAAAAGTACCATAACAAAGCACACAACACGTTGGGTTTCCATGTTTTATAGGGACATTCCATAGACATAAAGGCCTGGTTTCACAGACAGGGCTTAGACTAAACCAGGATTAGGCCATAGTTCAATAGGACATTTAAGTCATTTTTATTAAAATGCCTTAGAAAAAACATTACTAGTGTGAATCCTGAGACAAAACAAGGGCACTAACATATTTTAAGATCAATCAGTGCAAGTTTATTTCAGTTGAAACCGCTCAGACTTACATTTTAGTCTGGGACTAGGCTTAAGCCTTGTCTGTGAAACCGGGGGAATGATTTTTATACTGTACAAACTGTATTTTCCATCACTTCCCCTTCCCATAAATCTAACCGTACACAAAACTTTCTGCTATTTTAGATTTTCAAAAAAGATTCTTCTAAATGATTTATAAGCCTGTTTCCTCGTGGGGACCATAAAATGTCCCCACAAGGTCAAAATGTACTGGTATATCCTTGTGAGCGCATTTGGTCTACATAACGCAGGGAATATGAGGACCACACACACACACACACACACACACACACACACACACACACACACACACACACACACACACACACACACACACACACACACACACACACACACACACACACACACACACACACACACACACACTCCTTCCCATGCCATCTATCAAACGGACCTGTCCTTGACCTCCCACATGGATACTTGCATGTGATAAACTGCTTCCAGGTCAACTGAAGGTCAAGCCAATTGTCTTTCAAGTCTAACCACACACACACACATACATACATACATACATACATATATATATACACATACATATACATACATGCAAACAAACAAACAAACAGAACTGAAACAAAACAGTTCAATTTCAGGATCATCATGCCATAATTTGCAGTGGTATGAAAATATATATAGGCCTATATATAATCAAAATAAATGTACTTCTAAATACTTAAATTATAATATTACAATATTATAAAATGTGTAAAATATAGTTAGGATGTGTACCTTTAACAACAAAGAGTCACATGCTTTGAAAAAAACGAATGGATGATCACGTGAACACAGAAACAACAGCACCAGCAAAGTTCAAACTACAACAGACGTACACAAAATCAAATGGGTCATCAGCAAAATCAATAATCAACTTGGGTTGCTATGACAACAGCACTTGCCAATGCAAAGCTAAAAGCCAGCATAGAAAGAAAGATAAAGAGAGAGAGAGAGAGAGAAAGAAAGAAAGAAAGAAAGAAAGAAAGAAAGAGAGAAAGAAAGAAAGAAAGAAAGAAAGAAAGAAAGAAAGAAAGAAAGAAAGAAAGAAAGAAAGAAAGAAAGAAAGAAAGAAAGAAAGAAAGAAAGGTTATTATCTTTGGGACTTGTGAAGAATCTTGCTGGCAGAGCACTAGCTGCTATCACAGAAATCACATCCGCTCCCATGGCTGACAGACAGTGGTTTAGCCATACTGGCCACTAAGAGGACACAAACCACAAACAAAGAGCAAACTCTTGGAAACTGTGCCAAACCCAGCTAGCCTGACACAAGTATTCACCAAACCAAAGCCTCCATACAAATACTTATACAAGTTTAGCTTGGACCCAGATTTAACACTAGAACCAAGTGGTGACCTAACACAGCATCAAAACGGTTTAGAATACAAAAGAATAGAATATGACCTATCAGCTGAGAACCAGTGAAATATAAAACGACTGTCTCCCTGGACACTGCACTCTGTGAAATACATTTAGACAGCCTGACGCAGAGCAGAGCGGGACGCCATTCACCCATCCAGCTGATTGCTATATTTAATTTATAATTAAGCCTGGAATACAGAAGCCAATAAATCAAAAGTTAATTAAAGTCATGGATTCATCTTTAGAGGCAACTCAATCATCTCAAACCCATTAACACTGCAGATGAGGGACAACTACTGTCTGTGTGTGTGTGTGTGTGTGTGTGTGTGTGTGTGTGTGTGTGTGTGTGTGTGTGTGTGTGTGTGTGTGTGTGTGTGTGTGTGTGTGTGTGTGTGTGTGTGTGTGTGTGTGTGTGTGTGTGCGTGTGTGTTCATGAATGTGTCTATGTAAATTAATGAGAAATAGGAAGATGGACAAAAGCCTGAAGCATGTTACATTACCTTAGTTTAAAATCTTTTTTATTTTTATTTTTTAATCCACCAAGGAAAGAAAAATAGCATGTGGAGTCAAGTAAACAATTTTCTATCCTAATTGTTACAATTTTCTGACAAGAACAGCATACAGTAATCTAAATACCGCATTGCATTCAGATTTAAAGCATAACTGGATTCAAAGCTAATTGTTTAACAAGCGTTTTATAATTTTCACACACACCAATGTTAAACTACCAATTTGACATGTCGACAAAATGCTGCTTTGACTGGAACAAAAGCTCTAGGTGAACTAAACAGAGAACCATCATCAATTTTCTGGTTTCAAAGTCACATGCCCGGAATTGACTGCAGCCATTGACTGGAAATTATACCTAAAGCATTCCCACTGACTGCACACATGCACAAAACGTGCAATACAATGTGCACCCACACACACATATCTACTAACTCAAACCAAAATAACAAAAGAAAAAAAGCCAGCAACTCCAGCCAACGCCTAGCACAGAGGAGGGGTTTTATGAAGAAAGAAAAATTAATACGTTGATGCGTTACCCCTCACAAACAACGGCAAGAAGTTATTTACTTCATACATGGCACGTTGCCATAGCAACAGACAAGGGAACCCTGATACTAAAGACCATGTGATCAAAATATTAAAAATAGCACCACAAATTTGTATATGTGTAAGAGCATTATAGTGCTATATACTATTTCCCCCAAAAAGGCAAAAAACTGGAAAGAACATCTGTCTTTCTTCATACACAGCGTGAGAATAATGACTGCAATAATTAAGAACGAAACACATTAATCTCCATTAATCTTTTTGGAGCCAAGCAGTGCTGAATCCCAGGGACCAATGTACTGAACAGAGGATCTTCTCACTCTTCTTTTCTTTCTGTCTGTCTTATCCTCTCTAATACAGTTTTTTTCCTCTTGTGCCCAATTATTCTATTCTAATATCTTTGCAGGTCCTTTTCACCAGCTGGAGAACCATCTAAATCCCTCTTAATGATGCTAAAACCTTGCGTAGTATACAAAAAGGTCTCTGTATGCAAAAATAGCATTTTATACACTGTCTATTCTGACCTTTTTCATTCATGAACAGGAAGTGAGGAAACAGCATCAAGAACGCTAATATAGCTCTTAGCTTAGGGTTATGCCGATAGATGATAGTATTGTGTATCGACGATAGTTAGAGATACCTGATGCCTTTGACAATATCAAGACAATTATTATTATCATCAGTCTACACTCTTCAAAATAAAGGTGCTTCAAAAGGTTCTTCAAGCGATGCCATAGAAGAACCATTTTTGGTTCCACAAAGAACCATTCAGTCAAAGGTTCTTTAAAGAACCATCTCTTCCTTACCTTTCTATAATCTGAAGAACCTTCTTTCACCACAAATAATCTTTTGTGAAACAGAAAGGTTCTCAGATGTTAAAGGTTCTTTATGGAACCATTTAGACAAAAAGGTTCTTCTATGGCATCGTGAAGCACGTTTAATTTTAAGAGTGTAGTATTATTATCGAATTACTATTTGAGCATATTTGTTCCACTGTATTTCTTTTTATGCGTTTTTACAGTGTTGCGGGTTATAATCAATCACACAAGATTCCGTTGAGTTCATGAATGCAATGGCCAATCAGAGGCGCTCAGATGAGTCATCGCTGAAACACTGGTGTTTTGTTCGTTGAGTGCGCGCCTCGCTGACTGAATTTCGCTCTCTTGTGAATTATCTCATCATAAACAAAAAAGTGCAGATGTGCGTGCAATGTAAGTATAAGAGACAGCTTCATTTATTATAGTGTGAGTGTTTTTTAAACTACATAAACTCGCGCTACACTGATGTCATTGATTATGTTTTTTGAAAATGTAAATGCTCTTTGCTCATTTTCTGTAGCTGATGCTTGAATAACTGAGGAATATCAAGACATCCATATGCTGCTTGACTAAAAATATATAATGTGTAGTTAACAGATTACACTAACATTAGGCTGCAATATCCTGGAGTTGGTTCACTCTCCGGCTATAAGACTAAGTAAACAATTAAATAAATTAGAATGATAATATCATGTATCAGTGATTTCATAGGTTGACGATAGGACTATGGAGCATATCACCCAACACTATTAGCCATCCACATAAAGCTCTTAGAATTCAGGAGCAATCATGGATTTTATGTTTGAACTGCAGTTATTATGAATCAATGTCTTACTTTGAGAACAAGTAGGAGGTGTCCTGTCTCGTATCCGACGCCCACTCTGCACTTCCTCTCCCAGGTCAACCAGTTGCCAAAGGCCCCTCCCCCTGTCGTCACGGCGATCAAGGCGAAGGCGGAGCCTGACACTCTGCACACCCAGGACTCTTGGTATCCAGGAGACAGTGGAATCCTCCAAATCCCTGCCACGCAGTCTCATTCCCACAGCGACCAAAACATTACACTGGGAGACACAAACACACACATATCGAGAACATTAGAGCAGTGTGCATCATACAAGTCTCAGCTACAACGCTGAGGGACATATATTGTTTCTTTAAGGTAACATGTTGTCTAAACATCAAATTAGAACAAAATTACCAATGAATGTTCAATTTCACCACTTTATGAGTAGAAGAGTGGTAAAAAAACAAAATCTTGTTGTCATCATCCATTTTAAAATGTATTATACTAAGACTGGGAATTTAAAGGGATCTATGAATTCACAAATCTTTCAAGATTTGCAATTGAAACGATACATTTAAAAAAAAATGTATGGATATAGTACATCGTAACTATTTTCCCACAGAAAGTCAGTGGTCCCACATAAAAGCAAGTACAAGTACTTTTTATTTAGCTTTATTTATTTGTTAATTTTTAATATAAAATCTAATTTAAAATATGAACAAAATAATTATCAATGATACTAAATAATGCCAAGAAACGTTCGACATCAAGCTTCAAGAGATAAATCAAGGTGGCTTGGATAGTTACCTGAATGTATGTTAACAATGGCTAGCAAAACAACTAGTAAAATGTAATAGCTATTCAGTCTATGACTGATTATTATTTGTGTTTCTAGTTCAAATAATCCATATAGACACATGTGTAAGGAAGGGTAACACAGCTTTATCTGAGCCACATTTGGACTTGGGTAACAAATTCCAGCAGCTTTAAATACCCTCCAGAATTCCAGTTTCACACATAAAAGCAAGTACAAGTACCATTTGAAGTGTAAGGGGTGATTTCATTAACCCTAAATCAGGGTATAGAAGGAGTCATTGGATTAGTTTCTCAAGCATCTTTGTCAGCACAATAAATGATCAGACCAATGCTTTATTTGGCAAAGGAATATGCCTTGGCAGCCATTCCTGACCCAACCACTGGGTAGGCATGTCTGTTATTCAGCCGAGTGGTGATGCAATGCATCTTCAAAGTAAAGATGACCCAAAGTGGTCAGGACATCACACACACACACACACCACCACCACCACCACTACAGGCAACTGTGGATTTCAAAATGATCAAACCAAACATGTAATGTAAATGAGTTTCTCCACTGCAAAGTTATGTGTCCCTGTGGAATGAAGTCAATTTAGAAATCTAGTAATTCAGTATAAGAAGCCTTAATTAAATTCAAGTTTGTAATTTTACTATACACAAATGTATATATGTAGCAACAACCTCTTGTTGTATCATCTGCACTTATTCTACAAAACACTCTCTAAAAAGTGAAGGACTTCCTAGAGATTTGTAAACTCTGACTTATATTATATTCTGCATATTAAGGTCTCTGAGATTTAAGTCTTTTATAACCACAAATAACCATTTCTATTCATTTTAGCAACAAAATATGCAGCATGAAAATCAGATGTTGAATTTGGGTTTTAAAAAAGCAACGAACTCGACTGACCAAAAGAAAATTAATAATAAAAAATGAGATGCAAATTAGCCAACTGTGCCAAACAGTACAGCTATTGTTAGGAAAATTGGACTGGAGGAGAATATATGATTTTTCACCACACAAGACAAAAAAGTCTTGTCTTTTAATAACTATCCTAATTCAAGCATCCTTTAAGCCATGTTTTTACAGACTTCAGAGGAAATCTAAGCATTTCAGTCATTCAAATTCATGGCACAACTTTTTCCATCCAAATGTAGTTTAAAGTGAAGCAAATTCCAACCTAGTTCTCAACCTAGTCCATTTCCAAAGCTCACTCATATGGTTTTAATTACACTTTAATGTGTTCTGATTTCCTGCTTGGAGAAACATTTGATATAGAAATAATAAAAACCTTGCTACGTGTACTGCGTTAAGCTAGCTGAGACTTGTTATAGCACTTGCATATCATTGCTCTTTTGTTGATTTTGATTGCTTCTATTGTCCTCATTTGTAAGTCGCTTTGGATAAAAGCTTCTACTAAATCACTAAATATTACAATGTGCAGCTTAATGGAAAAAGTCAAATCGCTGCTAAATTTGTAAGGCATTTCAAAAGTACTGCAGCATTTGATAGAGCATTACACTGTATTTCATGTTTAAAGTAGTCAACAGTATGTATATAGAGTGCACAGCAAAATAGTCCTACAATATATGTTTGATTTTTCAATTGAATCAATGGTTGCTAGTCTTTGAATGTAAGTGAGATAACTCCAGGAAAACACTGTGTAGTTTTCGAACAAAGGGTTGTAAACAGTGGCCCATGGAAGTAATTTCACCAGGGGGTTTGAGTACTCCCTAATCCTGAACCATTCCTATGTAGTTTATTGAGAGTAATAGGACCCAGCTGATATGAGCCAGTCATATCACACCCTGAGAGCCAGTTTACAATTGAACTTCCTTAGTCTTCAGCACATCAAATCAGTGCAAAAGAGTGCTGTGCTTCACTATCACAAAATCAAACCTGAACCCTCTTCCTTTTTAGTTATGATAAATTAAACCAAGATGAGCAATCTGGATGCAGAAGTGTGTATGCTTTGCTCTCACAGCAGACTGGCAGCTGCCCCTGTAATAATGTCTGCCCTTCCAGATAATCCTTTTAGTGTGGGCCACACTTGGCCAGTGCTTTATTAGCATTCATCCATATTTTATCATATTTATTCGTATTTGCCCTTGTGCTCTGTAGGCGCAGAGAGGCTTAGGCTCCCCTTGAGAAATTACTTCAGAAGCAGAAGACAGAATCGGAGACACAGACACATTCAGAATTTAAACATTAAAATAATTTGTGCCCAAGACAAATGCAAACTGACTCTCTTGATTCACATAAACACACACACACACACACACATTCTGGAATGTTGAAATTACTACAAGTGCACTCAGTAATTGTTTAGTTAATATATGCTTCAATCATGAAATACACATAGAATGAAGACTACATCAATGGCCTAAAAAAGCAGTTTTATTTTACATGGAGCGGTCACGTAATCAAGGCTGACATGTTAAGATTACATGTCAATATGCAATATGCTAACTTAAAGTTGATTTTTTAAAAATGAACTTAATGTCTTTAAGAGATTTAATAACACCGTTGATTGTAATTTTAATCAAATCACAAAAATACCATCCATTTTAATACTGTTAATTATAATGCTGTGATGGATAAATTCATGTATAGTTTACAGATTATTGATTTTAGTTTTTAAGATTTATTTTTATCCAGACAAAATATTATCAGCTTGGCCACCACTAGAATAAATTTAAAATATATATTCAAATAGATGCTATAGATGTGATAGAATTTAACAAACCCTTTACATCCAGAATAAGCATGCAACAACAAAACCTTAGCAAAAAACTTAAATAACCCAGAACAGAGCTCTGCCTATCAATGTCACTGTGCTAGGTTGAGTCAGCAAAAAACAAGAAGACTGAATTTCATTCAGCGAGAGATATATAAATACACTTTCCTTTGGCTTTACTGTAGTGTTTCAACAACAGGAGACATATTTGAATATCTCAGTTAAAAGTAAGTGGTGGAGTCAAGGGGTAAAAGGCAAGACATTGAAGGACGTCGCATATGAAAGAGCCACTTAGAGGCGATTTCAAAGTAGCGCATTCAAAACAGGGAGGGTATGTGAATAGTGAATGTTGAGGTCATGTGAGGAAGGTCTTGTACTTAACAGACATAAAAACAGGGGAGTTCATGGTGAGGATCATCGAAATGACCTTCAGGTTCAATGAAATTTCACCCAGCTAAATCTCAATCGTAATCATACTCTCAAGAAACACTTCAGAAAATTGCAGAGCTCATATCGGCACTTGGAAAGGCACTCTGTCTACCCCGAAAAAAAAAGATTAGCCACTTTTGGGCCACAATCAAGTCTTATTTCAGGCTCATTTTCAGACCAGGAAGGAGTGTGCATTTTAATGTACCATGTGTGGCACTCTACAACATCCTGCTGATATCTCTGATACCTCAGCACAAGGTCAACAGAAAATTATTTTTCTATCGTTCAGTGGTATTTCCTCACACAAACCATACCATAAACTGTAAAAGGGCAGGGCTGTTTCTGCATGACCCTGCAGTGTGTTTTTCTAACCTTGTAACCAAACACACTTTCACACAGTCCATCTCTAGTGGATTATTTGGTTCAATAATAAAGAATGTGTGTATCCACTTATTCACTCTGACACAGTGCCCGAGGGTCTGTTAATACACACACCACTACATTGTGCATGTGTGTGTGTGGGTGTCAAGGGGGAAAGGGACCATTCACAGGAGTCATTTCAAGCATGCTTAATCTCTGAAGTTGTTCTTTTCCAAAAAAACATTACTTGAGGATTAATAATTATGACTATTAGAAATCAAGACTGCAAGTTTCATGTAATGAAAGTGTGCAATGGAGAATAAGAAATTATGGCCCATAAATGACCCTGACAATACATTACTTTTTTGTGTCTGCAAAAAGCTGTTTGCTTAGCTGAAAGCAATAAAGCAAAATTATTATCAGGTTTCTTATTCACAGATCTCATCTCCCCGAGGCTGAACTGCAGTCCTTTAGTATTTAAGGGAAATTGCCAGCAAAACAAAAGCAAGCACAGGTGGGGCAGATAGGTTGTCCCAGCGGACTAGAACACATAAACAACCCTACCCATAGGAAATGTGTATTGCTCAGAGGTTGATCCTTCATAAATCAAAATTCTTACATAATGAAGATCTGAACAATGTTTCATTTAAGTATCAACTTTGCCTCAGTTTTCCCCAAAATCATCACAAATGGGACAACTTTTAGTACAAAGCATAAAAATGTATGTGGATAACTGATAATTTTAGTACAAAGCATAAAAATACAGGGTATCAGAAGTGAAATGTAAATCAAATAGGTCCGCTCATGGCAGTCAAAGAATAAAAATAAAAATTTCAAAGATCATAAATCTTTGCAAGTTTGCATTCATATTAAAATATCTGCAAATCAGAGACATTGCTGAGATCTCACATGTGAGATTGCTGGGGTCATTTTTACATAAAATCTGAGAAACAGGAGACATAAGGTGTTTTTTGCCATTTAAACTCATATAAGATAAACAATGTAGACCTTAAGAAGATGCCATCTGTGATTTTTATTTCGGGTGTAATCAAAAACTGATCTTCAGGTAAAATATAAGATTTTACAATAGGCTACAATATTCATTAAAATTAGGAAACTGTACTGACATAAATAAATAAATAATCAAGCTATTCTGCAGACCATTTAAAAGTATAAAAACATCAAAGATGTCCTTAAAATAATCTGTTAAGCTAAAATATAATGTTGTATGATACAATATTTCATCAAATTAGGAAACTGTACTGTAAATAAATGAATACGCAAGCTACGCTGCACAGTGTCTAAAAGTACCCAAAAAATCGAAGATGTCGTTCAAATCATCTGTTTTTTTTAATTAAAGACTTGCACCAAAGTAGATCTCAGAGTGATATCAATAAGTGCAAATCTCATCTCAAGATAGTCTTATAGACAGACGTGTAGCCTACTGAACAGTAAGTTATCACAAATAATACAGCATATCTGTTGATTAATCACTAGTCAGACAATATCGCAGTGGCCATTTCATATTTCGTCTCGAATGACACTGACATCAGCAAAGATCCACCTGGAAAAGTCTAAATGATTTACCTCTGCTTGTCGACGGCTGCAGCGCTTAGATTGTCGCCTGTCGGAGTCGTGCAGAACAATTTAGCCCAGCTGCAGCAGCTGGACTGCGGGCTCGATTTTCCTCCCGCGCCGCCGGTGCAGAAGTGAAGTCGCGCGAGGACCGCGGCCAGGGCTCCGGGAGCAAAAAAACAGCCGGTTTCGCTTGCACGCAGACACGGAGCCAAACTGATCCGCACCCCGGGGATCTAATTAAATGCCAAGCCACGGGGGCGTATGGTGAAACGTTTATATATTTCGCCTAGGTATGCAAAACGATGAAGAGTAAAACACCCACACAGGATATCCGACTGTATCCCAAAAATCTATTGCATACTGCATGTGTGTATACGGTGCGGGGAATCTCTCCTCGGTTCTTGGGTTTTGGAACAAACCCACTTGAGCCCACGTAACGCTTGTTTATGAAATTCCGTGGAGGATTGCGGGCTATTTTAAACATGTTTCCGATTCGGCTATATTCGCGAACAAAGCAGTGTGCAACATTTCTCAATTTAGGATTTTAAACTGTTGTTTTATATCGTCCACAGACTCATAAGTAGCCTAATAAAATACAGAAGACCAAGTGTTTTCATTTTATTTGAACTCTCATAAGAACCCATTGCATAAAACAAGGCCAATATAAATAGGCTCATCAATTTCGTTTTTTAATAAACCATACTATAATATATTTTTATTTTAAATTCAATGTGAATTGTATTATAAATTCATGGGTGTGTATAGCCTACCATGAATTCAAAATTAATTAAATTAATTGGTCCGTCTTTTTGTAAACAATGTAAGATCTCAGTATGTTTAAGACCTCAATTCACGGTGACTTGGTTAAGCTGAATGTTAGATAGGCCTATCAAATTAATTTAAAAAACAATTCTCCAGATTAAAGAATTTTAGTCAGAATGAAAATGCGTTTCATTTCTTGTCGTTTCATATTTGATATGATTAATAAATCTTTATTTATTTATTGAGTTATTTGAAAATATATGTCACTATTCCTTGTGGTCATGTCCTCGGAGCTATTGAAAATCAGAAGTGTGGAAAAAAGACAAAGATTCGCATATGTTGGATTTGGGTGTTGAATATGTATCACAACCTGTTCGGGACGCCACAAGGTCAGTGGGACGAAAACAGATACAGAAATACACTTATATAAAGCGTGTGATAGCCTACATGTGTTACGTGGTCAAATGGGCAAAATACGGCACATTTGACCACACACAGGACTGGACACATAAAATCACGAAAATCAGTTTCTTATCATTGAGCGAATCTAGTTATTGTATTTCTGATCTAAACAACAGCGACCCTAGTTATTCTGCGCTTATTAACATATTGACGTGTCGCGTGGAGTTCTAACTTTAAGCTCTACACTTGACTTTACTCAAACGTGTTGGTTTAATACATTCATTTCCTTATAACTGCAACCATATAAGTGGCAAAAATGTAGATGAATATGAATTAATCAGGAACATACGATTAAATCTGAGGATGAAAAAAATATCAAGATTCTAAATTATAAGATCCTTTTAGAGCTTCTCCCTTAAGTTTGAGATATTTAGGAACAGTTGGATTTCCTATTTAATTCCAATGACTCAAGTCTTGCAAACCTGACAAACATTTATTTAGATTTTATAAACCAGGATCAGACTCGCAGGGACCCTCAATATAGAATAATCAGGATGCTCGCTGTTGCACTGTGCCATAATGTTCATTTTCCTTAGTATAATATTTAATAGACCATTAGCAAATATTCCTTCAAACAGTTTATGAAATGCCATGGGTAAAAAAAAAAACCTCTAAAGAGAACCCCGAATGACTTCAGAAGAATAAAGCTGAGTCTAGTAAGTTCTTGGTCTATAAAACCATGCATTTATCAAAGAAAGATGGAGTTTCAAGAAGAAAAATTCAATCGTGTAATCAAAAAGAAAATATTTTAAAAAGTTATTTTATTTAAAATTATTTAAATACAAATAATATATATTTTCCATTTACAATGACAGTTTTCTTGTAAACAAAAGTGGCAGATACTGTTTACTAGGCAATGCACCTCTTTTTTCTGGCCGGTGAGTTTCTGTGTGTTTATGTAGACATGAGTTCTCATTATCTGTGCACTTCAGTCACAGCTTTCTGTACACAGCATGAATTATGAGGCTACAATCATTTTGGAACTATAATCCTAAAATTATCTATTTATCTGTAAAACTCTTATAATTTGATCAAATTGGTCGTGAATGTGTTACATGCAGCCAGAATATGACACTTTCCCTCTGTCAGTAAAGATTGCATTTTGTTTATGCTAATAAAGGAAAAAGGAAATGGTAATTTCCTTAATGGTAAGGAAAATATTTTATAATGACATTTGCAGTTTTCCAAAACGTATCTATAAAATTACATACATGAGCTATTGGGAACAAACAAGAAAATCCAATTTCCTGTCATAAATTCAAGATTAAAAAAAAAGAAGAAATTTAACCATAAATGCAGAGATTACATTTCATATGCATTTCTACATTTCAAATAATTTCATATCGGTCAGCTTAACCTCTCCCAATAATTGACAAATGAACAGACCCGACTAATATTTTCACAACCACTAAATCAGCACTTCCAATACGCTGTCAGACCTTCTGCTGGTGCAACATAACATATCCACAAAAAAGCTAAATATACCCTTAATATTGAGCCTTGTTGTTATCCCTCCATGCATAAACCAACATAAGAATAACCTGCAGAAATAAACACTGACCCTCAATTATTCCCATCACTCAAACTGACGTTTTATCAAACCCTTTGCAATATTTGTGGCCACAAGGAAATCTGTACATCGAATAAGGCGTTCATATTTGATGAGAGTGGAATGCAAGACAAAATTATATATAACAAACAAAAAACAGGCTGACCTATGATCTACAATTGAGGCACCCGTTCCAAAAAAAAACACGTAAAAACATTATCCTAAAGTGAAGGATTAATAAGTTTGATAATTTTTAGGTAAAAAAGAAAAATCAACACCCAACTGTGTTTTGCTGCACTATGGCCAACAGATTAGTGTAACTGATGGGAAAGACTTACACTTGTGCATGTTCAGGCTATAAACATGTTCTCCTTGTAACAACTGTACTCTGCAACAATGGGAAGTTTACAGTTTAAAGTCAGTGGGATGAATAAATCAGGGAGGAAAAAAAAAATACAACACTTGAATTGTCCTAGTTTCAAAAAACACTGGTCATGTTATTTCCCAGCGCCAAGAAAACAGTCTGATATCGACCTGCTTACGTGTTGAACAGCAGCGACATTAGAAGTTAAATCAGGACTAAACCATAGACCTGGCTGTGGAATGTCTGCAGTCTTTTTTTCATGAGGATGAGACAACCTGCGCTTGTGATGAGAAGCTGGAAGAAGTTAAGATAGGTGAGATTTATAAATGTATTGGACTTCCACAGTTTATGACCATGAAGACAAATTGAGACGCAACCCACAGCGGTGCAGTACAGCCTTCACCCCGTCATTCCTGCTCAAGCTTAGAACACACATCCACGTTCTTGTGGTTCATGCTCACTTCAGATTACACGTCACACAGCCTCGTAAAAAGTGGAAACACCTGGTCAATTTGATATCTAATAAACTACATAAAACTACAAAATGATAAGTGAGAAAACACCCTTGAAGCATAAACAGTGACATTGAAAAATGACAGTCATAAGGTGTGTGATTTTTCAGCGGTACTCTGGTTTTTATTTTTCTGACGCATTGGTTGGTCAGACATCTTTTTCGTCAAGTGGAGAGGAATCTGAAACACAGCTGGACCCCACAAATAACCACTGTGACAGCCCACCGATAACGACTGGATGAACGCAGGGAAAGATAACCAACAGTTCCTTAGGTCTTATTTTGATTGGCGAAATAAAAGGACAGATATGTGATTGATGAGTGTTTTGAACAGGAACATGGGGCGTCAACGTCCTTTCCTCCAGTTTGCCTCCGGTGTGTGGCGGCCCAGAAGACGGCAATGGTCTGGGGCTATGTGGCTGTGTAGGAGCGTGTGTGTGTGTATGTGTGTGTGTGTGTGTGCGCATGAGTGGGCACATGGGTGTATGAGCTGTGCTCAAGTCTGCATGAAATGACTGGTTTAGTCGTTGTCATCATCTTCCTCAGATTCCTCAATGCCATCACTGTCCTCCTGGTCATCCTCCTCTTCCTCGGTTTCTGGGATATCCCACTGAGGGTGGTTATCCACTATGGCCTTCGCCTCATGAACCTCCAGCTGAAACAAAAAATTAGAATCACAAAGGTTATAGTAAATAAATAAATGAATATTAAAATATTATATGTATACAAATTTTTTCTTCGTTATTTAATACAAATATTTACACAGATTCTTGATCACCAAATCGGCATGTTAGAATTATTTCTCATGTGAAACTGAAGAGTAATGGCTGATGAAAAATCGACTTCCATCACAGAAATCAATTAGATTTTAAAATAAATTAAAGGGGTCATATGATGTGATTTCTTGTTTTCCTTTTCTTTAGTGTGTTATGTAGCTGTTTGTGCATGTATACAATCTGCAAAGTTACAAAAGCTCAAAGTCTCCCACAAAAGGATTTATTCTATCTAAAAGAGAAGGCTGAAACGCTAAAACGTTTCAGTAACCGCAGTAGTGTTTATGCAGCTGTGTGTTTCTAGGTGAAAGCAAAAGCACTTTATTTGTCCTTCTGAAAGTAGATGCATTTAGGAATCATTAAGATCATTTACAACAGAACAGCACAACCCAGATGTTCGAATTTGTACGCATTTTATGGATGACAGTTTTGTGAACCTAGGAGAGTACAAGGCTGGCTGTGCACGGAGGCTATTTCTAAAAATTGGGTCAATTCCAACTTTGCTATGACAATCTGGCGCTTCTGAATCAGCAACTGCAAGTATGTTTTGTTATTAGTTAAAGTATTTGTTATTGACTGTTCAAACGCAGAGTTTTGCGTGTTGTGTGTGTGCGCGTGTGTGGAGAGAGAGAGAGAGAGAGGGTCACATCACAGTGGAGTCAGCTGTCTTAATCGCGGCTTGTTTGCAAACACATACAAGCCTCATCACTGTGTCTGTCATGTGACTCTGTTGTCCCTCTCGGGCTTGAACTGATGATAAAACTAAGGACATTATTAACTGTCTTTACATTTTTTTTTAAAGCCGAAGCTCGCATTTATGGAAAGGGGCGAGTGCTTGTGGTGTTCGGCCAATCACAATGCACTGTGTCAGCTGGCCAATCAGAGCAGACTGTGCTTGTCGGAAGGAGGGACTTTGTAGAAAACTAAGCGTTTGAGAGAGGCGGGGCATAGAGGACCTACAATAATGTACAGTATTTGAAAAATAATGTGTTTTGAACATTAAAGCATGTCAACATTCTGTTACACCAAATACACAAAATAATGATCTTTAAAAAAGCATCATATGACCCCTTTAAAACAGAAAAGTTATTTTTAATTGTAATAATATTTCACACATTACAATTTACTGTATCTCTTATCAAATAAATGCAGCCTTGGTGTGAATAAAAGACTTCTTTAAAAAATTATTAAAAAAAATCTAATCAACTCCAAGCCTTTGAACATGCATCATCTTAAAATGTTTGATAAATATTTTATAAAATGTATAAATACTAAATATTTATATATATATATATATATATATCAAAAAATAACATTATAAATATTCCATAAATATTTTATAAAAAATATGACAGAAATAAGAAAACATTTCCAAAAAAGGAAGAATAGAAAACTAACTGACCTTGAGTGGCTTGATCTGATCTAATCCCATGAATGAATCTGATCTGAGAATCACAGAATATTGGTAGTTTCCGGTTTTGGATGGAGCGGGGAATTTCAGTTCAACCTGAGGCAAAGAGGAAGCTTAGATAATCATTGGTCACTTTACACAACTCAGCAAAACCTAATACAGAGGAGTAATTGGGAGATATGGGGTGATTTATGACCCTTTTGTTTACATCCTTGCATTCTCATGCTCCTCACAGAGAGGAAGCACTCACTATGTCAGACAGAATTATGACAGGCGTCTGGCTGCTCTGTAACCAGACAGAGACTGCAGTATGGGGGTTGCCTGGCAACAGGCTATGGGTAAAAACTGCTGCACAGGAGACTGTGTAGCTAGCCCATCAGCCAGTCAGCCAGTCACACACACACACACACACACACTCTATTATCTTTCCATTTTACTTACATTTATTGACAGCACACCATGACCATATTGCAATGAATTCTAGTAATTTGTTTTTGCCAATATGTATTCGAGTTCTAAATGCCTTAATATTTCTAAGACTTCCAAAAAAATAAACCCACCAAATTAATTGACTGAAAATACCTCCCAATCCCACAATGGCACAAACTACAGTCATGATTATGAATTAACAACAAAAATAAACAGATTTTTGGGCTAACCACTCCTTTCACTAATGAATTTCAATAACCAGTCATTTGTGATTATTCTGATTCAGACTGATTGAACCAGTTTGATTTTAATTTGATTCAATTCACTACTTGATTCACCAACCGTTAACTTCAACTATTAAACGTTTGGTTGTTTGGCTATTTGAAATAAAGTATACATGTTACATGAAAAACTTAGAAAGGTTGCATTTGAAACCAAGCGAAATAAGTTTAAATTGAAACAAAAAAATAGGAACTAAATAAGCAGAAGGCTAACATTAAAAATAAAATTAAAGTAAATTAAACCTAAATATTATAATAGTATTCAAAATGAATTAAAATAAAAATGATAACTGAAGATATAAAAATAAGAGCAGATTCAAAATATTAATACAAATAATTATTATTTACCATGACCAGTCATTTATGATTACTGGAAACGTTTTCTTTATTTATTCTCAGTAATATAATTTTTTTTTTTAAATATAAACATAAAAACTATAATAGCAAATAACAAAAAATACTTGCATTATACTGCTTCCAAATCAAATATCACTTTGATTCGCCAGCACAATTTACTTTGCACAACCTTTACACAAAAGGTTGTCTATTCAATAGGGGTGTAACGGTATGCCTCATACCTTTTTTTTTTAAACCGTGGTTTACTGAACAAGTTGCTCTTTCTTTAAATACATTCAATTATAGTTTAAATCTTATTGATAAAAATCTACCTCAGCTTATACTTCAAATTATAGGGAGCCCTTTTACATTATAAGGTTACAATTAGGCCTAATAACTTAACCCAAACTTAAATTTAATTACTGTTTATTTTTTAAATAGATGATCAACACTCAACGTTTTAAAATTAACTTATACATAATACAATTTCTAGGCTTAAAAAATATTCAATTACACACTGGCTGTCATAGCGTGTTAAGATTAAGATTAATTTAAGATTAAGATTAATTTAAACATACATGAAATAATTAAGACTAAGGTTTAGTAAAATATAATGAGTATATGGTGTAATATTTTGCAAAATGCTCCTCTCTAGACTTAATTTCTCTAGTGAACTAACGAGCTGTAGACACTGATGACTTGCTGAGGTAAATTAAATGCTACGTCACATTTTATTTCCACACCGTTTTGTTGATGTCTTTCCGCGGTCGAAACCCTGATTGAGCAATTACATGAGGCATGAGATGTTCAGTCATGTTTATTCACGTTAAAACTAGTAGTACAGAGGAAGGAATGATCGCGTTCACTCGCACTCCGCTCTGCAGCGCATCACGGCTCAGACATGAGAACCGAAGCTGATCGCGGCCGCTCGACTCAATGCTTGTGTTGGGTTTATACCACCAGCACGATTTCTGAACCGTCCCAGAAGCGGCTCTCCAAGCCGTTTATACAGCGATCTGTCATGCCACATCAAAGACTGTCAAAACGGCATTTATTATTTGAAATACCTGTTGCCAAAAAAAAACTAATTATTTGTTCGGTACAAACTGAAAGACCCGAACCGAAACAATTCGGTGCGAATACGTGTACCGTTACACCCATACTATCCAATAACAATATTAAGCAAATATTGCACAAATTTCCATGACTGTAAGATTATAAGACACTTCCAGGCCCAGGAATCTTGTAAAAACTAAAATTTCACACCATTGAGCAACACAATTTCAGCACAAACATGTGGTTGTCGCCTCACCTCCTCTGTGTCTCTGAGTGTGCACACGTGGTTGGGCATAGACACCAGCGTCTGTTCCTTCCTATCTGCGATGTAGAGCCACCACCACTCCTGCTTCTCCTCAGGGAAGTACAAGCTGTAGACAGGATGTGTAGACTTAGACTTGGTCTCCAATAGTGCCTTTTCACGGCGCTGAATGCTCTGCTGTAGTGCCTCCCATTCCTAGAGAGAAGAGAAACGCTGGTTATGGAAAGCTGCACTGCAGTGGCTACAATCAGCAGTCAGTTGTCCAAGGGATATGACACACACCTCCTCGTCATCTCCAGCAATCTCGTCCACCTCAGTGTCACTCTGCTTGTCACTCTCCTCATCTCTCTCGCTGGGCGAGTCCTTATTTCCCTCTGCCTCGTCTGATTCACTGCCTTTATCAGAGAGATCATCCTCTTCTGCTTTTGATGCAGCAGCAACATCCTGTGAAGCAAAATAAAACCACACGGTGGAGTTGGACGAAAGATTTTTCGATTTTGTCAATTATAGTGCAGAAAATGTGCATCCTAGTAAAATTGACTAAAATGAATGAAAATGTCATAAATATACACTTCAGTTCAAAATTGAGGAACGATTTTTTAATCAATTAAAATCAAACCTCAAATTAATTTGATCAAAAATATTATATTTTTTTTAGTTCTTTGTATGCAAAGCCAAATATTCAGTAGCCATTACTACAGCCTTCAGGGTCACATGATTTTACCGAAATCATTCTAATATGACGATTTAGTGCTCAAGAAACGTTTTTTATTATGATTATCATTAAAGTTGAAATGAGGTGGATACTGCGATACTTTTTTCAAAGAACAGGATTTATTTGAAATGTAAATATTTTATAACATTCTAAGGCCTGGTTTCACAGACAGGGCTTAGACTAAACCAGGGCTTAGACTAAACCAGGATTAGGCCATAGTTCAATAAGGAGATATATCATTTTATAAACGTGCCTTAGAAAAAAATATTGCTGGTGTGCATCTTGAGTCAAAAACAAAGGCACTGATATATTTTAAGATCAGTCAGTGAAACAGCTCAGACTTACATTTTAGTCTGGGCCTAGGCTTAAGCCTTGTCTGTGAAACCGGGGGTAAATGTCTTTACTATCACTTTTGAATTTAATGCATCCAATTCCTTGCTAAATAAAAGTATTAATTTCTTTAAAAAAAAAAAAATTGTTTTAATTTTTTTAATGGTAGTGAATATGGAAACATATTGAAGGCTGTTTCTTTAAAACTGTAACACTGAACATAAAAAGTTCTACAGTTCAGTAATCCTTACATTTCCTGCCACATTGCCATTGGCTTGTTTGGCCTTGTCTCCCTTTGCTTGCTGTTGGGTGACTGGTTTCTTCTTAGTCAGTTTCTTCTTTTTGGACTTGGAAGCTTTTTTAGCTCCTTTATTCTTATTTTGCCAAACTTTTATTTTGTTTGTTTTGGCATCTCCTTGCTGCAACGTACAAAATAATATTCATAAACTTTTAGACATTATAATGAGCAAATAATATGTAAATACGCATTTTAATTCACTATTAAATTACGTCTGATGGACATGTAGCTTGAAAGCATTACTACCTCCTCTGCATTAGTTTCTTCAGTAGGTAGTGATGCATCCTCCTCTTTCTCAAATATCTCCTAAACACAAACAGAAATTTAGTACAATGTTACTGTGCATTAAAAAAGTCAAATAATACAGACTGGTTTTGTAATACACTGTTGCTGAGATGAAAATATCAACCTAAAATACAAAGCTCAGCATTGACCTCTTGTGGATGCCTGCTGCAACTGCAAGATGTGCCATTCCATGACTATACAGGTACATCTTAAAAAATTAGAAAAGTCAATATTTTTTGTCACTCATTTCAGAAAGTGAAACCCATATATTTTATAGATTCATTACACAGAGTGAAATATTTCATTTTGCCTTTATTTGTTGAAATTTTGATGATTATGGCTTACAGATAATGAAAACCCAAAATTCATTGTCTCAGAAAATTAGATTACATAAGATCAATAAAAAAGGATATTTTAAACAGAAATGTCAGGCTTCTGAAAAATATGTTAATTTCTACTTGGTTGGGCCTCCTTTTGCATGAATTACTGCATCAATGCGGCGTGGCATGGAGGCAATCAGCCTGTGGCACTGCTCAGGTGTAATGAAGCCCAGGTTGCTTTGATAGCGGCCTTCAGGTCATCTGCATTGTTGGGTCTGGTGTCTCTCATCTTCCTCTTGACAATACCCCATAGATTCTCTACGGGGTTCAGGTCAGGCGAGTTTCCTGGCCAATCAAGCACAGTAACAACATGGTCAATGAACCAGCCACTTTTGGTACCTTCGGCAGTGTGGGCAGGTGCCAAGTCCTGCTGGAAAATTAAATCAGCATCTCCATAAAGCTTGTCAGCAGAAGGAAGCATGAAGTGCTCTAAAATTTCCTGGTAGATGGCTGCGTTGACTGTGGACTTCAGAAAACATAGTGGACCAACACCAGCAGATGACATGGCAGCCCAAATCATCACTGACTGTGGAAACTTCACACTGGACTTCAAGCAACATGGATTCTGTGCCTCTCCACTCTTCCTCCAGACTCTGGGACCTTGATTTCCAAATTAAATGCAACATTTTCTTTCATCTGAAAAGATGACTTTGGACCACTGAGTAACAGTCCAGTTATTTTTCTCCTTAGCCCAGGTAAGATGCTTCTGACGATGTTTCGGTTTCAGAAGTGGCTTGGTAGCCCTTTTCCTGAAGATGTCTGAGCGTGGATGACTCTTGATGCACTGACTCCAGCTTCAGTTCACTCCTTGTGAAGCTCTCCCAAGTGTTTGAATCGGCTTTGCTTGACAGAATTCTCAAGCTTGCGGTCATCCCTGTTGCTTGTGCACATTTTCCTACCCAATTTCTTCCTTCCAGTCAACTTTGCATTTAATATGCTTTGATACAGCACTCCTTGAACAGCCACCGCTCTCAGCAATGACCCTCTGTGACTTACCCTCTTTGTGGAGGGTGTCAATGATCATCTTCTGGACCATTGCCAAGTCAGCAGTGCTCCTCATTATTGTGGTTTCAAAGAATAAGAGATACCCAGTATTTATACTGTATGGATGGTCATTTATTGAAACTCAAATGTAAATATTCTAATATTTTTGAGATACTGATTTTTGACTTTCAGTAGCTGTAAGCTCTAATCATCAAAATAAAAATAAAACACTTTTGAAGTGTTTTACTTTACATGTAATGAATATAAAATATATGAAAGTTTCACTTTTTGAAATAAGTTACAAGAAAAAATTAACTTTTTCACCATATTCAATTTTTTTTAGATGTACCTGTAATTACTTTGCTTAATATATACATAACTTATAAATCAACTGCTGTATTTGAATAGCATTACACTCTCACGCCTCAACTAAATATCTGGATAGGCTCATGAAATATTCTCGCAAATGTACTACTTACAGACATTCTCTTCCTTGTCAAGGTGACCGTAACTGTGACAATGGATCCTGCCGTGATGTTATTGCTATCTTCATCATCCAACACTATGGAGCAATGAAACATACACAGAGTTTAAGTTATACAATAAATACATTATTGAATGTATGAGTGATCAAGCGTTGTTGAACAATCTCGCCTTGAAGTTTGGTTTCCATGTTGATATAGGGAAAGCTCTCGAGGACCGCCAGGACCTCCTCATACTTCTCCTCCCCAAGGAATCTCAGCATATTTCTCCTGTCAGAGTCCTTCAGACTGACAAGATCCTGCAATGTCCGTACCTTATACTGAAGAGAGATGGGCCATTTTTAGAAGATTTGTAAACAGTTTTTGCATAACAACTGAGGTATCAAACACAATTGTTTTAACAGATGACCTTCTGTGTGCTGCAACACCTTTGAGAAAGATGTACCTTCTTAGAGATACAGTATCGGAGGTGCTCCTCTTCAAAATGGGGCAGCTGCAGCAGAGGAGATTTGGCCTCCTGCAGTCCTTGAACCACCATCTGAGACAACTTCATGCAGTTCTCTATAGATGTCAGCCTGGGAGCCCGAAGCCCTACAAAATCCAACATCATCAAAATGATGTATAATATTATACACTAAACATCTTTTGAAAGTCATCACTTATGCTCACCAAGGATGCATGATGAAAAACACAGAAAGACTATTTTAATACATTATAAAATGTAATTTTCCCTGTAATGACCAGGCTGAATTTTCAGCAGTCATTACTCCAGTCTTTAGTGTTACATGATCCTTTAGAAATCTTTCTAATATGTTGATTTGGTGCTCAGGGCATATTTCTTATTATCAATGTTGAAAACAGTTGTGGTGCTTAATATTCTGGGGGATTTGTAATTTGAAAAATAGTAAGTAAAAAAAAAAAACAGTCACTTATATGCATCTTTGCTAAATAAAATATTATTTTCATTACAAAATAAATCATACCGATCAAACTTTTAAATGATAGTGTATATATTAATGAAAACATTATTTGCATGAATTATATAATTATATTAATTACCTCCTCTACTTGTTGCCATCATGGTAAGCTGACAGCCAACATTGATAATTTCCTGTAGTAAAGCAGGGCACTTCTTCATCACAAAACTTTGATCTGCAGAAGATATAAAACGGCTAATTAATTCACATTAATAACATGAATATTTTTGTTTTTTGAGTAGCTCAACTGGCAATTCATGGTATTAGCAACACCAGGGTCATGCATTTAATTCCCAGGGATCACATACTTGCAATGCATTTCTTGAAAGCCTTTGTAAATGGATAAGTTAAATGAATTGCATTAGACAGGTAGTTGGCGTTTAATTGTCCTACAGGATTAAATATTGACACTTGAGGTCTATGTGAATTCATACCCTCCTCTATGTTCTCAGAAACATCCATCCTGGCAAGGTGCGCAAGTAATAAGACTCGCGCCTTCAGGCTATAGGGATAGCAGAATGGAGGCTCCTTCTTCTTCACATTAATGTTCCCCAGCTCCCGAATCAACTGCGCAAAGGAACACAACACAAGCATTACATTTGAATCGATATCCACTATCCACTTCATTAAGCTCTCTAAATCTTTGGCACAAAATACATGGTTGAACATTTTACCTGGGGAACTTCTATGTTGTCTGTTGGTCTTATAATGGCCTCTTTGTTACTACGAGGATCAAATTCAAATGCTGCCGTCAACACCATCACCAACCCTATCAAACAGAAGAGACTTAGTCTGCAGAATCTAAAGGATCTCAAGGGTCATAACATTCTTCTTCAACTTACGTTTCATGTTCATTGTAGGCGTTTTGTACATAAAGTGCATGAAAAGCTGTGTGGTGTTGATGAGGATCTGATCACCACTGTAGCGGATGGAGCGGTACCACCATGTGCCCTAAACAAGTGATGAAGATGTTTATAATGATACATAAACAAAAATTGAAAATTATAAGAAATGCTACTCGAGCACCAATTTTTCAGTAATTTTTTTTAAAGAAATGAATACTTTTATTCAGGAGGGATGCATTAAATGAATAAATGTCATAGTAAAGACTTATATTGCTAGAAAAGATTTCTATTTTGAACAACTGCTGTTCTTTTTAACTTTGTATTCATCAAAGAATAAAAAAAAGTATTGCAGGTTCCAAAAAACAATATGAAGCAGTTTCAACACTGATAATAAATCAGCATATTAGAATGATTTCTGAAGGATCGTGTGACACTGAAGACTGGAGTAATGATGCTGAAAATTCAGCGCTGCATCACAGAAATCAATTATATTTTAAAGTATATTAAAATAGCAAACCAATATTAGAAATTGCAATAAGATTTCACAATATTACAGTTTTCTTCTGTATTTTTGATCGAATAAATACAGCCTTGATGATAGCAGAAGAGACTCTTTTATTATTTTAATAATAATTATAACTAATGTCAAAGTTAATGATTAGAAGACAAGCTTACCACAACTACAGGAAGAATAACCATAAAGGCCAACCCATAGACCAGCAGCACCTGTGAAGGGCACAAGCCAACACGTTTTGCAAGTTATTGCATTCTTGGGGCATTTATGTAATTATTAATTGACACTTAAATGAGGTCAAAACTTAACTGACAGCTGGAAAAAATGAGTAGGTGAACATACCAGCATGGAATTCTTCTGGTCAACAATCCATGCAGGAAGAGCGATTCCAAAACTCGTCACTGATCAAGAGTAAAATGGAACACAGAGAAATAAGGAATAATGATGAATTTCCAGCACAGGTAATACTAACAGAACAATTCTTTAGAAATAAGTTAACAAGTTAAAGAAACTGTCACCTCTTGGGCCATCAGGGTTGCCATACATCTCCCAGTTGTTCCGTGATTCCTCATTAGTTAAACTGTGAGAAAGCATCAGTGTGGACAACAATTTTAAAAACCCGGATGGTTACATGCACTGCAATATTGACAAGTAACAGCAAGGCGCTGCATGGTTACTTTAAGAAGATTAAGTGTTTAATTCTGGCACAGTGGATGACATATTTATTAAAAGCTTTTAGGAATTGTATTGTGCTGCACCTATGATTACACACTGCAATACCAACACCAACCCACATAGAAAAATGAGTTGGCAGCTGCTATAAATAACATGACATTAAATGTGAAAGGTAACAATAAATAAATCGGGAGGTTGCAACAGTCTTACGCTGAGTAAGCTTTAGCAAGCTTCATGAACATGGCTTCATCTCCGCCTTTATCAGGATGGTGTTTCAGAGACAGTACTCTGTACTGCTTCTTAACCTCAGCAATAGATGCTCCCTGAACAAAAACATAATGGATATATTAATCTTGAGAAGCAGCAGTTTAAAATTTGAAATGAAAAAGAACAAGATTCTCAAAAAAGAAGTAAGAAAGGCGCCCTTACTGCTTCCAAGTTGAGGACCTCATAGGGGTTATACTCCTGGTACTCTCGATCTAATTTAGACACCTTATAGGCCAGGAAAAGAAATACTGCCCACCCAAACAACAGGGCTGCTTTTCTAAGATGACAGAGAAGTACATTTTAAGATGGAACCAAAATATACATTAAAATAGACAGCAGCTGCTATATATAATGGTGACTAAACAGCAAAAACAGCAGATTTAAGTCATGAAAGACTGGGTATTTCTGAATACTCCACACATCTGATGCAAGCTTTGTTCTTTAAATAGTTGGAGCAGAGCTTTAATGAGTGTCTTCAGTCATTTTCATAAAGAAGAATTTAATAAATTCATGAATTTCGACCACTTTGGGAGGTGCCACAGCAATATCCGAAAATAAATAAATCAGACCATCACAAACAAATATTTCTTGCCTTTTCTGAAAATTCTTAAATCATATTCAAAAAACAATAATCTCTGTTGCAAAACCCTTGAAAAAGAATTGATAAACTAATAGTTAAAAACAAGAATTTCCAGAACACCAAGCGCTGGCGCTACATGGTAATAATTAATACAAAATGATTAAGCTTTTGTCCTTCAATATACTTAACGTTCATAAAAAGCTAATTAAATAAATAGCATTTTAGACAGATCTTGTTGTCCAACTAATTTTGTTCCCCAGTGCACACTGTATACACACAACTAAAATTAAAATTACGATTTATTCATGTTCACAACTAAATGCTTACAAACAGCTAACAGACAGGACACAAGTGCAGTGTGTCATAACAACAGTAGGCGCAATGAGCTAAATGAGATTAATTCCCCTAAACCGCCTTTTACTAATTACACAAACTTAATCACTTACTTAAGTGTTGGAACAATGCTCTGCTGTGATTTCATAAGCCGAAGGCGATACCACAGACATCTTCCATGCACTCGCCGTAAACTCTTCAACCTTAATTGCTCTGTGAATGAATTTGCATAACAGACAACAAGAAACAAATCAGCATTGTGCAATCTAGTTCACACCATGCAAACATACAAATTCTGCCAAAACAGTACTGTACCATTGTATAGTAATAGTTTTTGATAGTAAATTATACAAAGTAATAATATTAACATGTCTAAAAAGCATGGTACTGTAACTTTTTAGTTAGTGAGGTACTGCAAACCTTTTTATTTTTTATCTGAATGTGACCCTCTTACATTGTGAGCTAGATTACGAAAGCTACCTCAAAGTATGCCAAAATGGTATTGTTATATAACAGCATAAACAGAAGACATGGATTTGTGTGCAATAAAACCATCTTTATTAATATTTGAAGGGTTTTATACACACACAAATCTAACTTTTGTGTTTTCAGTCTGGTAGGAAAATATTGAGCCATAAAAGCCTACAAAAACCAAGAACCTATGAGCCACATATGAATGTGTTATTGTGCACACTTGCATACTTGTTTGCACAACTGAATATCTTCACTGTCTAATACAGACATTTGCACTTTATATACAACTATTCATTTATTTACATATTGTATTCCTCAAGTGTTTAATTTTAATTTAGTGCCAATACTAAATTAGTAAATGTGTCATTTGTCCTATTGTAGCCTGCAGAATCTAGAAATCATTGTTTGCAAATATGGGTTCATTTATTGTAAATTTGATCAACTTCGACTGACTTCAAATTGAATAGCATGTCGATCTGGTGCATGTAAACAGCATGTAAAAGTGCAGTTCATGAGAGTGTAATTCACAAGATGGTGAACATACCACCACGATCAGCTAAATAAACAGATACCTTTGCAACATTTCATAAAACGTGCAGAAAAAATAGTGGGAGAGGCATGCCATGCAGACAGAAAAGACACAACTAATGATCAATGACGACCATTATATGATCAGATCAGCTGATCTTAAAACAATATATTTGTCAATGTAAACAAACGGGGGCATACGAAAAAAAGCTTATTTTAAACGGGTGGCCAGTTCATTTAACGTAGGTAACATGCTAGCAAAGCCCAAATATGGCCAATAATTGGCATTATGGTCCATAAATGACATTTAAAAAATATTGGAAATATCTCTAGTGAAGTTAAGCTGAGTGGGGGTCAGCTGCTAATGCTACGTATCAACAATCAGACGAGCCCTTAATGGCATTACTAGATTTACCTTCGGTATTCGTTTTATTAAATAACGTTACTGCAATGTCAGAAAATATTCCTCACAGAGGTGGCAATCTGGTTATCAGTGCTGATCATCAAGCGATATGTAACTGCTTAGCTGTAACGTAGTCTATTAGCATATGGGGCCTTACCCGCATTCTGATCCCGGGGCCAGAAGTAATAGGTGGCTGGGATGACTATTAGTCCCACAAAAGACGTGAGGAAATAGAAAAAGGTGTTGCCACTGTCGTCGTACTGAAACTGCTGTCCAGCCATTTCGCAGCGGCTCTAAACCCCGATTTTTTTTCTGCCGCCTTGCCGCCCTATCAGTCGCTCCACTGTAGTAGGACTAGTCACATATGCTTGCTGGAGAGGGAAGCCAGCATCCACTCTCTGCCACGATAGCGATTTTCAAAATAAAAGCTTTTCGTATTATTTTATTAAGGCAGGCCGCCAGACCTGACCGTATACAAATCGGTGGGTATTTTTAAAAGCGCATGTTATTTTATTGAACTGCACGCAAGTTTCCAGTAGTATAAAGAATGAGTGGATTTCCACGTTCAACGTGTCTTGGACTTTTATTATGGCGTGTTCATAATAACGCCTCATCGCTTGCTGTCGAAGTTCTGAAATACGAAGAATATGTACGTGTTCTACGCATGCGCTCTATGGGAGTACGTGTGCTTTTTACACAACTCGTACTTCTAGATGCAGTTTTTCTTTCTTTCTTTTCCAAATAAAGAGGGGGTTTCAGCCTGTACAGATCTAGGGACCCCTCACACTGACTCTTAGCCAACCAAGGACTCCAATATAGTTGTAACCAGATTTTTTAAATAGCATTTTGTGTTATTTATAACTTAAATGAACATACATTCCATGCTGCATGCATAATGGATCAATAATGCAGAGAATACATAGAGAAAAATCCTGTTTAACAGGTCACAGGTTCACAGACCCCTAATTGAAAACCCTGGTTTTAAATAGTTTGCAGATGAAAACTTTATATCCTTCAGAAGAATATGGTTTTATTATACAAACACTTGTCCTTCTTGATTTTGTCATTCAATGTATGCATTATGACGACACTCCAACATATTTTTACATAAAATATGTATACAACAGTGATTAACATAACAGTCACCTTAAATTAAAGTAGAACATTTTGTCACCATGTTGTATTCATTATCATATGCAACATTACTTTTCAATTCTAATTGTACATATATTTTCTTTTTTTAGTGGTTCGCCCAAGTGAGGCTGCAATGTCTTGTCTTTTAGATATTCCACCAAGACTTCCAGAGTGTCCGTAGCGTAGTTCATGGAAAGGTTTTTGGGTTACATTGTCCCCAATGCAGTCCACTGGAACATTATACGTTTCTAGGAACATGTTGTATAAAATACAGCAGGTCTTCACAGCTAAACTGGTTTGGCAAACGGAATGCTTCTGCAGACATCTGAGCCTCTGAAAACAAGATCTCAGAGTATGGATGGAGCCTTGTGCCACTGCAAGAGATGACTGCACTTTCTGGTTATAACATACTTTTTTCTGTCCTAGTGTTGCATAATCAGGGAATGGAGTCAGAAAGTGCTCTGAGAGTGGGAAGGTGGAATTGCCAATAATGTGTTTGCCATGTAACAGAGCCACAGGGTTTTCCCGCAATGCTTTTCCAACCTCCGTGGCTGACAGGACTCTCGAGTTATGCCAATTTCTAGGGTGCTCTGCAGACACATAGGTAAAGCGACCCTTGTGGTTGCAAAAAGCCATGAGTTTTACAGAGTACAACCCCTCTGCGTCTCTATATACCTCTGGATCTGGCACATCTGTAGGTTTCTCAATAGGAATGAAACACGTTCCTACTACACAGAGAGTATCTGGTAACCCCACGGTAGAAAGGAACCCCACCACAGACATTTCTGCTTCCTCCCCAAGCAGCCAGTGAATTTCATTAGCCAAGTTACTGGTAACAAGGGTACAGAACTCATCCAGCTGATCACAAATGAGTGACTCTGTGATGTGGAAGCGGTTTGCCACACTGTGGTAGGACTCTTGGGTAGAAAGAGCCCACAGACTAGCAAGCACTGCATGCCACACTGTCCATCCCTCTTGCCCAATGGCAGTCCATTTACAAGGTGCCAGCAGCCGTACCAACTCCTACAAACACAAAAAGAACAACTCTGTTTTACAAAACACAAATGAGATAAGCAGAAAATAGGACCAGCGTGAACTAAAGTACCTCAGTTTGAGATGGCGTCAGCTGGAAGTGACTCTTAAAATCATTTATTGTCAAGCTTTTCAGCACAATATTGAAAACATCTCTTTTGTCATCCTCTCTGACATGTGAAACAAAATAATGTTAAAGCATTTATCCAATGTGCATTATAAACAGCATCTTTCTTATATCAAATACTGTGTGGGTCATCTTACCTTTGCAGTTCATCACTTGGTTCAGATTTCAACTTCATTCTATTGAAATATTAATGAATATCAAACGAATTAGTTGCATCATTGGGTTTTCACAGCTGAAAATAAAAACAGCTTTTTGGTTGCTGGTTTCTAGCTTAGCCGTGATCTTCAAATAACAGCTAACTTATATAATCGAGCTGTTTTTGGTACAATGTAGGAAGGTAGTCAACCAGAAAAAGACCAGCAATCACGTTTCAAAATATCAGCAGTTTAAGATGGATTTTCAACAGGCTGGACAACTGAAGGAATATTTCGCAAGCTGTAGTAAATAAACGGCGCATTAGAAGAGGCACCGTCCTGTCTGTTTACCAAATAGAGCAACATTAGAGATATATAGAATACAGGTTTCCTCACCTTACTTTCCGACGTTTACGAGTAGCATTGTTCTTGAAAAATAACAAATCTTCAACATCATAGCTGTCTGCTAACAAAAACGCAATACATGTTTCAAGCGCCATGCTTCTCGGATTCAGACTGATGCAATGTCGCCCTCTTATGGCAAATCCATTTCCCCACTAAATGTGGTTAATTTCATTGTGGTTTAGTGGATATTTAGTGGATAACTTTAGTGGATAACCAGGCAAATTTATGCAGAAAATATCTTAAATCAGCCTACGATAGTTAGGTGGTCTTATCTGGTTTAAGCTGGTCTCTGGCCAAGCAGGTATTCTGCTAGTTTAGTTTGTCAAAATCCTGGTCTCCCAGAGTGACCAGATAAAACCTTTAAAACCAGCCTAATGACCAGCAAACCAACATAGTCTGTTTTATGATGGGCTTTTTTTTTAGCAATTTCTTTTATAAACTCATTAAAAGCAAAGTGTGGCTTAAAATCATGTTTCATCGATAGATGGCACCAGAGGAATACTATGAACCTGGTGTGTGATTCATCTCCATGTAAATAGTATCCATGGATCAACTGTTGATAAATTCCATATAATTTACAAAAAAGATGAAAACATCAAGTGTGTTTGCTGGTATGAGAGAGAATAAACTGAGAGGAAGTGATCATGCTTAAACCCTCCTCAATAACCTTTGCCGTTTCCTCTTGAATCCCATTGACCTGAATGATGATGGCAGCACAAAAAAACAAATAAGAGCTACTGTGATGAGACTGCTTACTTCAGACTTGAGAGATGCTCTTGCCGTCCTGCGTTAATCAGACAGAGTTAAATATGCAGGGAGTAATTGTGCAGGTCACAACCCCTTATCTTAATTTACACATTATTACACGGAGGTTATGCACTATAAGGCCATAAATCTGTATAAAAATCAACTATAACAAGTTGCATGAAAATTAAGACTGTGACATTTACTTTTGTTTCATGCCCAAATATATTAAGTAAATGTTCTTTTTACAATGAGTGGCATGGTTATGGTACAGTTAGCACATCTTACCAATGGATACTCTGTTATAGAAATTGTAAAATAAAGGTCCGTTCCATAAATCTTAAATATTTGTTTTCATAATCCTAATGCATTTGACATGTAGTCTGTAAATTAAACTTATTAGTTAAAATGACTGTAATATTGTTGCTTGTGCTTGGTGGACTATTTCCCTTCTTACCTTACAGTTTAAGATATTATACAATTGTAAACTTGTTCAGTATTAACACGAAATATAGAGTAAACAAACATTACCATTAGCAAACCTTTGAGAGTAAAAAATATTAGCAACTTGCGTTGAGTGTGTAGCATCTTGGACATTAATATAGGCCTTTAGTGAAGCAAATGGTTTATTTTATCCACTGAGTTATTCAGATGCCAAACTAATTTTAGAAATAGTCCTGAATGCAGCTCATCATTGATGAAGACGAAGCACCACAGTGGCCACCTATTGCCTCCCTGAAATCTTCTCTATTATTCTCTTCAAGAGGCTTTATAGCCGTCTTATCCAGCTGATGGGCCATGCACTGTACCCAAAGATGAGTGGGCAGGGGTGCCCAACAGGGTCAGATGTTTCTGCCCTTATGCCATGGCCTCTTATTCAAAAGCTCTTATTCTTCCAGACCCCCTGGGTCTGTGTAAGCCTTGCCGACTGTGATCCTGTTGTCTTATTAAAAGAAGCTACAGGGAACAGAAGTCATCCACCTTAGGTTTCTGACACACCAATCAGCATCTGCGATGTCTTCTCCAGCTGACCTCTCGTACGACCTTTGTAATGGAGTGGAACATTTAAGTATGATCAGCAGCAAATGGAGACTGGAATGGAGAGCTCTGTATCCATCAGCGGTGCTAAGTGACCACTGTGATGAAGTGATTCTATAATCATAATACCATAATCCCATGATCTTCAGACTTTGACCCATATGAGGTCATAATGCCCCCTTTCATTCAGCAACACATGTTGGCTCTTAAGTGAGAATTCTCTAATTATAAAGCTATATTTCTTCAACAAAGCACCATATTCAACCTTAGCTAATTGACAGCTTTAAAGAGTTTACATAACTACCAAAGTTATACAGAAAGTATGTGATTGATGACAGAGGAGATTTATATACAGTAGATGAAGGAGCCTTAAATTACAGATATAAAACAAAAATGACAGAAAGTAAGGATGAATGGGAAAGAAATACAAATTTGATAAGTAAACCTAATTTGTGATCAATTCACAACAGCATCTCATTTAGATACTATTATACAAAAATTGTAGTATATTTATTATATTGCTATTATACATGTTATATATCAACTAGTTGACAAACACTGAATACTTTGTCTTGCTTCCTAAAACACCAGATGATTACTTGTCCTATGAGATTTTTTTACCCCAACATACTTGACTTTATAAGATAGATTAAATGTCATGTTCTGCAATATTTTATCTAACCTGTGCTAATTTTAACACAGAAGAAACAAAATAAAGTATGCTGACATATACATACTGTCAATGTTCAACAATTTTCAAGCAATATTGAGAATTTCCATAATTAAAAGGCAGAGGGTGACTGACATGGATGGAATCAAATTACAAAATTACATTTTCCAAATAAATAAAACAATTTATTTTCTTAGTCAATTCCTATTAAAGCTCCTTTGGGTAGATTATGGTGATTGGAAACAAGCCAGAGGGGTAATTATAAAAAGCATGGTAAGAACTCACATTGATAAACATGCTGTATACAATATATACTAAATAAACAATACATACGAGCATTAAATAATATAAAATGTACAATAAAATGAAACACTTTTAGAATTAGTTATCTTTTTATTATTCATAATATAATTACAGCCTTACAAAATGTGAAAATAAAATCAGACTTTTGTTAGTATGCAAGTTTTTCTAAAAGAGCACAAAGCAATCATTAATCAGCAAAAAAAAATGATTTATAATGACAAGTCATCCAAAATCCTAATGGCAACTTTTAAACAATGCAGCAGCTACTTTGAAGGTTTGCTGGATCATTCCCTGCTGAGTTTCAGGCTCAGGGATATTTCATAATGGGCTCATTGCTTAAGGTCCAAAGTCACTGCTCCGATTCTTACCAGGGCAAAACGTGATAACAGATAATCTCATATCCCCCACCAGTTCCCCCTCATCCTCTCTAAGGTTCTTGTCTGGGAAAGTAAGGCTCAGGTCATACATTTGAAAAGGTATTTCAGGTTTTGTGTCAATTCCTCAAACATGTGGCAATACAATTCGCCTGGTTGCTACATTTGGCAGTCAGGTCAGGAGTAATGACTTTCACCAACAAAGCTGGCATTGCAGGGATGAAAGCTGTCATTCTTGTTAGACATTGCACTCATGAGCCACAAATGAAAAGGCTATTTTTCCCCATATCTTCCTGTACGATCATATGATTGGATAAATCAAGTGAAATGCGCTTAACAGGCAGTGCAATGGCTGGGCTCCATAAGACCAAAAAGCCAATGCAGCTTAACAGATGTGTTGTTACGATTAATTGGCCAAGTAACTTTATCCTACATTTAGATTAGCTGCTAATAATGGGGGAAACAGGCGCTTTGCAATCCAAGGAAAGTCCACATAACCCTGAAAACAACAAGCCAGTCAATCGCACCAAGGAAGGCTTTAGGAGTTAAGCAAAATTAAAATAGAGGTATGAGGAAGCTATTTGAATTGAAAATTATTTCACAACTATAGAAGTATGCAAATATCCTATGAATAAACCTTACTGCATTCTGAGTATACAAAATAACACTTTACTTCATAAAATGCTATAGTCAACATCGCAGTACAGAAAATGAAAGATCTCTCTGATGAATCACTATTAATTAAGCTTTCCTATTCCATGTCCGATTCCATCTTTTTCAGAATAATTGGTGTGCTCATTAAATATCTGACAGTATAGTATATAACCACACAATGAGGGAAGACTATGGCAAATCCATTGTAAAACAAAAAGTGAAGTAAACAGGCACATGGACCATCTAAAAAGTCATCATGTTGCCTCTTCCATCCTTTACTTTTCTCCTCTACTCGCTGCATACACCTTTGACTCGGAATAAAGTATGTTACAAGATCTTTCTCTAATGCACATGGAGTGGTTCCAGAAGTGGTACCATTGCCATGCACTGTGTGTGTGTGTGTGTGTGTGTGTGTGTGCAAATTTGTCATTACCTAGGAAAATAGAGAATATAAAATGTAACATGGTCTGTTAGTGCAGTAAAAATGCAGCATAACCAGTCTAATGTACAATATAAATCTCCCTCTTTCGGGATCACATCTCCTTCATACCTTAAATACAATAATATAATACTAGCATCCATTGTAATTATTGAAATCATCATTGATCCTCTGAGAAAATCAGTAGAATTATCAGTAAATCTTGCAATTGGCATATTTAAATCAATAGTGCAAATCACAAATCGTGCAAAAAAAATCTGATTTAAATAGATTGTAAATACAGCATCTGTAGAGCATCATAAAGTCTTTGATCCTGGATGTGCTTGGAGCCAAGGAGAAGATGTGAACCCTACCCATCCCTGCTGAAAGTGCCTGTTGGTTTAGCAGGAGAGGTGAACCAAAGATTCAGTGCCCTCTCGTCCCCTCCTCGCCTCAGCTCCACTCAGCTGAATTTGTCTTGGACATTCATTAGGCTGCTGCTGGACTTGGCTCTATTGGCTGTGGATCAGGATGAGGGAATAGATTAGAACTAAACTGGCAAAAGCTGCAACAGAATATTCAATGCACAGCTTAACATTGCAGTCAGACACTGCTCAGAGCATTACAAATGCACTGTGTTCTACATGCTTTGAAAGATGCTAAAATTAGTAGTGTTTGAGACTGCTTGGTTAAATACTGTCTCAAAATGATTGACCATGAAATCAAAAGCAGTAAGGATCAAGGATGCACAATTAACACTAGCAAAGACCTTTGCCCTTTTACTTAAACCTTCTAGAGAGACTATTTGCAAGGCTAGGCAAGATACTTACGGTGTATAAGCTTACGCTTCTTTTGTTCTGAGTGCAGGAAGCTGCTTAAGTAAAAGATGATGGGGAGGAAGAGCATGAAGCTGGACACTGCGATGACAGCCACCGTCTCCTCCCGAGGTAACAAGCACTTAAAGTTTTTACTCCACAGGTGCTGTGTCATGTTCATCTGAGAAGTAATCAAGGTAATGATACCACAGTTATCACAATTCTCAAGTCTATCATATATACTATACCAACAAAAGTGTATTTATTTTAGGGATGCACAATATTATCGGACCAATATCGGTAATGGCTTTAAATGTAAATATCAGCAACGGCCCGATATGACAAATTATGCAGATATGTCTTGCCGATAAGATAAATATATTAACTCACATGTGCACAGGGTGTGCTACCGAGATCAAGTCAACAGTGTGAATAGATCACGTCAGCATTGTGGCTCATTCTTGAAGCAAAGTTTTGCCTGAACACTCTTAAAAATAAAGGAGCTTAAAAGGTTCTTCACAGAGATGCCATAGAAGAACCATTTTTGGTTCCACAAAGAACCATTCAGTCAAAGGATCTTTAAAGAACCATATCTTCCTTACCTTTTTATAATCTGAAGAACCTTCTTTTGCCACAAATAACCTTTTTTCCATTCCGTTCTTCAGATGTTAAAGGTTCTTTATGGAACCATTTAGACAAAAAAGGTTCTTCTATGGCATCGTGAAGCACCTTTATTTTTAAGAGTGAATGTGATTGGAGTCACTGTTTTGGATCGCTGCATTTAAACTGAAAATGCACGTACAGAATGATGTATTCGGTGTATGATAGACAGAGGTGGGTAGTAACTGATTACGTGTAATCTGGATTACGTAATCAGATTCCAAAAATTAAGTTCTTATAATTAGAGTAAGTTACATTTTAAAATACTCGTAATCGGACTACAGTTACTTTTTTATGGATTACATGATTACATATTTTTCTCACAATAGCAATACATTATTCATAATCCATTGATTCTCCCTAATTTCTATTTTTCATCTTTACAATTTTCCTTTCTAAAATAGCCTACCAATTACATACATATTATATATGTATATATAGTCCAGTTTTGTGGACATTCAGACAAAGATCAGTCATTAGTCAGGTGGCGACAGCATTTGACCACTGGATTTACAAAAACAATTTCAAGTTTAAGAAGTGTTTCAACATTGCATCAACTACTGATGAACACATTCATTTTTATTTGAATTATTACTCTGTAGTTTTTTAACTGTAGTTTGTAGTTTATTATTAATTATAACTAATTAAATTGCACATATTCACATTATTTCTTAGTTACATGTAATGCAGGCATTCCAAAAATTGTCATCTAAACATTATTCCCCAAATATATTTGCTTTAAGTACCCCTGATATTTTAAATAAATATTTCAATAATTAAGTATCACATTTGCATGATCACGGTTTCTTTGATGTTGATTAATGATCACATGGCATGGAGGTAAATAAAACGTGTTTTAGTGTTTTATTTAAAACAAAGACTATAGAAATACAAAGACTGTTCACTCCTATACTTATGAATGGGAGAAACTGCGATGCGCAATATGGAGAAATAGTCCCACCTTCTAAATGAAAGAGCCAAATTCACCCATTCATTAAGTTAGGTCTTGTACGAGCTGCCTTGAGGTGTTGCAAATATGGTGAAGACACTTTCCTCGAAAGGGAGTTTGTTTTAAACTTATTTATTTGCTTTTTCATTTTTTATTATTTAATACATTTTCATTAAACTCACAACCCCCCTGCAGTTCCTTTACGAACCTTAAAGAAACCTTGATGTTATATATAATGTTTAATGCATTTCATGTTGTAAATTACAATGAATGGAATAGGTTTTCTTACTCTTTGCATTTTTTACATCTATATGGAACATTATAATACTATTTAAATCAATGTGATAAACAAGTTAAATCAAAAGTAATCTAAAAGTAATCTGATTATATTACCTAAAATGTTTAATGTAACCGATTACATTACTGACTACAATTTTTGTCATGTAATCTGGAATCAGTAACGGATTACAATTTGTAAGTAATCTACCCAGCTCTGACGATAGAGTAAACAGTAATAGCACGTCCACCAGGTCCTAATGCCCGTTCTGTAAGGAATTTGAATTCCGTAGGGGACACTGTTGGCCTACTTCTAATATAATGAAAGTATAAAGTGAAACCACTGCATTAGACCATTTTCAAATGTTAAATCATAAAATAAAATGTTAAGGTTACAACTGAATCTTTCTGGGGGGAAAAAATGCAGTGATTAATATATAGTTTATTTATAGTTATTTTCCGATCTTCAATGTACTGTCAATAAAAAAACTGTATTGTTGTTTATTTAATTCTAACAAATAAGTTATTGTTAAAAACTTACCAAAATTAAAAATAATTATATATCGGTATCGGAATCGGGCAAAATGAGTTGAAAATTATCGCATATCGGCAAAAATCCAAAATCGTGCATCCCCAATTTATATTTTTTTTTTAACACCAACATCTAGCAAAAACTGAAGAAATAACTGAAGTCATTCAATTAACAAGAAGCTACAGTATATAAGCCATTTAAGGTTAATAGTAGAAAAAAAAATCTAAAATACATTGTACTAACAAAAACAATGGCTTTTGTTGGATTAGTGTGTTACATTACATTAATGTGTTTGGCAGATGATTATGATTTTATTTAAAAGGAAAATTCAGTCACTTTATAAGATTTTAATACATTTCCTGGAAATTAAACCAATAACCTTGGTGTTCCTACTGTCTGGAATACACTATGCCACTTTTAAAGGAATAGTTAATCCAAAATTTGCATTTGCCATTGCCTGGATGCCAATGGATCCTCTGCAGTGAACGAGTGCCGTCAAAATGAGAGCAGTACAATTTATAAAATAATTACAATTACCCACAAGTAATCCACACGACTCCAGGCCCCACTAATTAATGTCCTGTGAAAAGCTGCTTGTTTGTAAGAAACAAATGATCTAACATTAACTTAATTAACTTCAAACTATTGTTACTAAAATATGAGTCCTCTATCCATAATGTTGCTTTCTCCAGTGAAAAAGTCATCTCATCTGAATCAGGAGAGAAATATGCACAAATCCAGCACAAGTGAAAACAGTCCAAAACAGTTCTAAACAAATATGTTGCTGGATTTTAATGTAAGAACAGAGGATGGACTTTTTTACTGGAGGAAGCATTATGTATTATGGACATGCAGCTTTTGGCTACACAAGACGTTAATTGATGGACGGAGTCTTGTGGATTTCTTGTAGATTATTGTGATGTTTTATCAGCTGTTTTTCTCATCTGACGCCACCTATTCACTGAAGAGGATCCATTGGTGAGCAAAGTGATGCATTGTTAAACTTCTCCAAATCTGAACAGCTTGTAAAATATGTTTTGATATTCTCCATCTGGATAAAATCATAGTCAAAGCTTAAAAAAGGATGTGCCCCTCATAACAACTCCAACTGCCCAATATCTGAAGACTGGCTCTGACTTTGTCAACTTGTCCAGACTGCAAATTGAAGCAAAACATTTTTGACAAAAGTTGTTTTGTGTATTCCAGCCTTTAGTTTGCACAGCTGTAGGACTATAGAGGGTGCTGTTTTACAATTATCCCATAATTCCACATCATAAAAAATAATTTGATAACTTAGAACTGTGTTTGAATCAAATAACAGGGTTTGTGTATATTAGTGCATACTCACTGCGTCTTCTAAATCAATGCAGAGCGTATGGTTTTTCTTCATTCCACCATAGACCTCGTTCAACCTTTTGTATGAGGTTTTGCACTCTTTACACAGTTCAGTGTGGTTCCTCTATTAAGAGAACAGGATACTCTCAAACTCTAGTCATGTGTTTTAACTGAGCTTGTACCTATCTGTATAAGACATTTGATAATACCTGGTATTGTTTAAAACAGGAGAGTGACTGATTCAGATTGGACATGAAGTAAAGAGTATCATTGGTAAGAGCCTCTTGATCTTTAGTCAGACATTCTATTGAGCAAAAAATATTAGAATTATTCTCAAAATAATAACAATAAAAATAAAAAACATCATAAAACTGACAATTTCTTCATACTGCAAAAAGTGTGATTGGTGATAGCAAGTATATAATCTGGTTAAGAGTGAAAATGAAAGAAACATGCTTAAGGGAAGCATGCAGTCTAATGCCAGTTTTAATTGAACTTACTAAATGTCAGGCTATGTTACTTACGCTTGCATTCTGCTGATGTCCAGATCTCATCTAATTTGATGAAGAGGGTATAGAGCAGCATCAACCTATCAGAACGCATCAGGCTGTCATGGCAACTGACATTTCCAGGGCCAGACTTTGAGGACAACACATAATCACAAGTCATAATAAAGTATTTTGCATTAACTTCTACAGCTGCAGTCACTGTAAATGATTTTATAATAACTTGTACAATGACAAAACACATACAGTACAGCATACAGTATGTATTGACATAGCTTTTTTTAGTTTTTTTTTAAAGGTACAATGATAATTTGATACTGATGTGTATGTTCATGTGTACATTCACTGATATGAATCACTTAGATAGACTTGGTTTGTCTTAAAATAACTAAAAATAGCTATTTAAAAGTATTCCATGGTCAGTGTGAGTCGGGTTTGGTGAAACACAATCACGAGACGTGAGAGCATGTGACCAGCGGGTGGGGATTCTGTCAACCTTCAAACCATGTAAGAACATTTATAGGCACTCTTTTGTTAGAAATGGACATTTCGACTTGGAACGAGCACCTACTTGGTCAGATGATATGTTTTTATAAATGTCCTCCAGACTGTTGAAGCCAGTGTAGCAGTTCTGACAGATTTGGACAGGTCGTGCATAAGTCACGAGGCAGTTCGCCAAAATCACGTAGCGTTGACCGTAGATGCGAAGCATTTCAGTACAATACTCGTTGACTTCCAAGTCCTCTGGAAATGTAGATGAAAGACTGAGAGAGTAGAAGGATCCAAGAGTGCTCTTCTGAGATACAGGAATGACTGATGGCAGCTTCAGTCCACTATCGCCACTCATTTCTGAGGGGGAAATAGAGCAGTTAGCAACGGCAATAAAAGTAACAGCCCATTCTGCAAATAAGCATGCTGATACAAATGTAAATTTCGTTAACAATTCCATATCTTATACACTCCAAATACAACACGCTATTGCTATAGCTTTGCGACTCTACGCTGCTTCCTGTTTTCTTTCTTTTCCCTACGTCTTGGTCACATGACTAGTAGTGTAATCTCGCGATGGACGGGATTTCAACTGACAGGTGCACCTGTAATGTCTAAAGTTGAAAGAACTGGATATTAAGTCCCGTTTCGTCCATTTCCATTTGTTTTGTGTATATACAATGTACTATTTAAAATAAAATATTTTGGTTGAATTTGATCAGAACTACGTTTATATTTCAGAGTTGAATTTCTGCATGTTGCACAGTTAAAGAGGTGAATAGGGTCAATGATGCCTCTCCCATCTCTTTAACGTTAAATGTGTGACACCCTTTTGTTTTTATGAACTATACATTTTACTACTAGTTTATAATGTTGTGAATGTTCAATTGTTAGGAAAATAGACGTTGATACGGTTTTATTGGAATTAATAAGAAATGTAACAGCTTCTTAAAAGCTGCAAAATTAGTCTATTTTCGTTCTAGTTTGTTGATCATGCACACAAAATATGGTATAAGTTATTTATTTTATTTATCACTATCACTGTTAATCTATTAGTCGATGTGCATGTTGTGATTCTATAATTATAGGTAGGCCTACATGTGGTGTCCGAAGTCATTTTTTCCTGCTTTTTTCAAAGGTTATATTTTTTATAATTTAATACTGTGTTACTCATTGTTATGAATTACAAGATGTTACAGTCCATAACAATATGATATTCTTTGCAAAAAGTGTCTTAAATTGCTGAAAATCATGATTTCATCTTGTCCAAATATGTCAGTGCATTTTTTTCATCATGTATCATTGTGTAATCAAATATTGTATTGTAATTTTCTTTTGGTAATATTTCATTAATTTTATTTACAAAAGCCATAAAGAATCATTTACCTAATTCTACAACATTAATATTTTTTTAAATAACTTTTCTTACAAAAATGTGTGTCCGAGATCTTGCTTCAACTCTGTTACCATACTTTGCCTTTAAATTAGTGGAAAATCTCCCACAGCCATGTAAGACACGGGAAATGATGTCACGTTCCCTCACTGATAAGATCCGAAGCACTGAAAAGTCTATGTGCTTTCTCTAAGAACGTTTTAATCTAAAAAGTGCTTACATCAAGAGTTATTTTATAAAATGTCAAATCTCTTACCACAATATCAAAAGGAAAAGATAATTTTTCAATGATCACACTTTGTGTTAATTAAAAGTCTTTTAATCATGATTTCATTAGTGTCACGTGCTCTTGGTATTTATGCTAGCAAGTGGAGTTTTTGGCAAAAAATAAATATAATTGTGAATTCTGTTACCGTCAAACTCTGTTACCAAGGCAGAGTAACAATGTTGACAACGCAGTAACTGAATTGACAGTCCACCGGACAATTCTGTTAGGCTACTTTACAATTCTGTTACGAGTCAACTCTGTTTATGAATTATTTTCACAAAACATTATCTCATAAACATTATTGATTTATTTCTGCACCCTTATAATATTTCAACAACTTTTTTTAACTGGATATTGTATATAATACATTTTCAGATTAAAAATAGCCTACTTGCTCCAAGTGGACGGTTCTGTGAAGACATAAGTATTTTTTAAGGTATGCATAGGTTAAATATTATCTCCGTTTCAAGTGATGGAATGTAAGGACTGTTTATCTAATGAAACAAGAAGGATTTTTCCTGTTATGATTTATTGTTATTTCTACACATTGGCTAATTTGTCTGTAACAGAGTTGACAAAGACATCCATTTTTTTCACTAAAAGTAAAAAAGGAAGTAACTTGTGTTTGTCAAGCACTAAATTATAACAATTAAATATGTTTTCAATAAGATACTCAAAAAAATCTGTTAGAGAAAAGTTTTTTTTCTTACCTTTCTGAAATGCCAAATGAATCTCCAATTATAGAATCGCTCATGAATACAAAACCCAACATTTAAACCGTTTAAAATCGGGATTAATAAACAGTCTAGTATATTTCTGACTGTATTCTTTTTGTATTTCATTATTCTGTGTGTGTTTGGAGACTGTGTCTTTATGAAAACGTGCTGAATCCTCTCTCTTCTCAGTTTTTGACACCGCGTGCAATTTTGCGAATATGTTAGCGCGCGCGGCCAAAAAAATAATTACGGAGTCAAGGTAAACGATCTGGGCTCCGATTCTGATTGTGTTAATTGTTGCAAACCCTCGAATCAAGCCACTGCAGTCAATGGTCTTTAATGTGAAATTAGTGCCTCTTGATAACTTGCAGTCCGCGGTAATTCTGCAGTCATGAGAGCCTGATGGAAATGGAGGACTGAGAATGCCTCGCATTAAGGGCTATTCTACTGCGTGCGCTGATGGCTGAGGGTAAATTCGCAGGTTTTATGTCGTGGATTGTGGCATTAGCTCTCCTCTACAGCAGCTCTGTTATTGTGATAGCCTTAAATTGGATGATCCAAGTCATCCTTCCACTCCTCCCCCGACAGCTGAATTCATTGGTTTGCAAGCAGGGAGCTTATCGAGGTATAGCCTACAAAATCATACCAAGAGGACGTTTGCAGTTAATATAAATATATATCATAATGTTACATGTCCTGGAAGAAATAAGATCATTGATCATCAGTGTGAAACTAATCGGGTTTTTATAGGTAGGCCTACAATTACCATGTGCATTCAAGGACTTCATTTGAATGCACAACTGAGACAGAGGCAATTGAACGAGGACAAAAATCACTAATTAGGCTGCCTTAAGTATCTTCATCGACTGGAGAGCTCTTAAGCAAAGGGATGAGCCTGGATAACTTGGCTTAAATTCTGAAAATTATAAATGTGTGTGGCTCAAGATTATCCTACTGAATTTTAAAACGAAAAGCAGGTTTTCAAGGAACTAAGAGGCATTGGTTTAATGGCTCATCTGACATCATGTGATCGGGATGACATTATCCCGAGATGAATTATTTTGTTCTTCCAATTAAGGCGTTTAAAATCTTTAAACAAAATTTTGCTATTCAAATAAAACTTTTGGATTAAACACAAATAACAGCTATACAACTGAATGTGGATTGTTTTCTCGGTGAATAACTTAATTGAATTCCATTTAATTGATTTTTCAAATATCTTTCTTGATAAAATAAAAATACTAACATTTTAAAATAATAAAAAATAAATGCGATTCGGTCTCGTTTTTTCTGCAGTGTAGCTTGACTGCATCGCGCTTCATTACCTTAACTTTGACTTGGTAATTCATGACTCTGACTATAGGGACCAGTTAAGGGTTAACTAAAGACTGTGTGCTTTAAGCTGTAGTCTAAACCTGGAGAGAGAGGAGCTGTAAAGTTATGCAGAAGTTATTCTCCATCCTTTGGGCCGTCCCTAATCCCCCAAAACAGCGTTCTTTTATGCGAGAACTGTGCCTCTTTTCTTGTTTTGCGCTGCCTATACAACATAAAGTCAGACTGCATTTAATGCTTGTGGCGGGATGTGAGGGGGATTTTGCAAATGCGAGGCCCCCTTTCTCCGAAATATTGCTCTCTAAACGTCGTGTGAGTCTACGAACCCAAAGCGACCCCTTCTCCCCCGGTGTCTGACTCGAATGACAAACCAGCCTGATTTCACTGCATCGCTGGGAAATGTTGGGGCTGATAATAGAGATTTCGCTTTCATTTTTTACGGTTGACTTGGTTATTGTTGCTTTTCTTTTGCCCTGATTCCTTCCAGGGATTAGGCCTGACTTCCCCACTAGCAGCGGCCAAAGTGGCCCGAACTGGGATGACAACTGACGAGGATCAAGGCTTGGGCTATTCTGCCCTCTCTGAGAGGCAATGTGAAGCGAGAAGAGCTGGACAGGAGAAAAGCCCTTAGACAGGAGAAACGCGCTTTCAATGTTCAATGAACGGATTCCCCTAAATAGCTTAGAGAGCCCTGCAGCCTAATTAATTACTCCTAACTTTCTCGTTAAAATGTGCATATCAGGACCTCACCAATTTGCATTCTATAAACGGTTGTCCTATTTTTTTTTTAATTCTAAACAAAACTGAGACGACTTTGAAAGGGGAAATGATGTACAGTTGCCCCATTAAAAGTAAAATAAAACAAGAGTGGGACAACACTACGAGTTAGTAATTTATATATGACTGGGGCAGTTCCCTTTCAAATGGTAGTCTACACCTTTGTACCTAAATGGTGTATATTGGTAATGTAAAGGTGCATATTACATATTATTACAAAAGTGTACCATTTTAAAAGGTTTATACACATTTTTTAACATTTAATAAAAAATATGGACAATTTTAATTTAGTTTAGAATGTTGCTATGAAGCCCATATTTATAATACATTATAAGGGTATTTTTAAAGGCATTGTAATGAATGCATAATGCACTATAAAAAACGTATAATATGTTATATCATCTAATAAATAATCATAACAACAATTATAATACTTACGCATTTGTGGTTATACATTTTAAGATCATGATTATTTATAAGGAACACCATATTAAATCTACTTTTACATTTATAATGGACTATATATCTTGGCATTGTTTATTTAAGATCTGCACGTATCTTACTGCATCTTGTAAGGGGATAGGTGTAGAGTGTTATTTGAGTGTTCCCTGTGAGGCTAATTTTCATTTTGATGTGAGCTGGTTAATTATTTCAACTGAAAATAAAATGCAATGGTTATATTTAGGTTAAACGATATTACAATAAATTATATCACAATAAAAATAGTTCAAAGGAAATGTGTCATATTACACATTCGTCTGATCTGATATCTGATCTTATGGCTGTTTGAGAAAAAAAAGTTACTATTGTTATTACTTATAAGTGGTCTTTGATTGCTTTAAGTAAAGTAGCATAAGAAAGATGGCAAGATATGAGACTTATAATACATTATAACTATGAGAAATATAATCCATTGTAACTTAAGTGTATGCAGCATGTTCACTGTGTTATAAATCATCATACTCTTAAAAGCTATAAGTAAAAATTATAATACATTAAAACTGTTCTTATGGATATTCATAAGATGATATAACATATACGTTTTTTATAATGCTTTATGCATTCAATGCCTTAAAAATACCCTTATAATGTATTATAAATATGGTCTTCATAGAAAGTGTTACCAAAAACTAATTTCAGTTTGGCAGAACACTGGTCTGTGAGGTCGATCTCGGTCCCAATTCATGAAGTTCAAGCTGATCCATCATCTAGATCAGTTTGGACCAGCTAATGACCATAAATGACCTGGATGGTCTAACTAACCCATGTAAAACCAGCTACCTTTCACAGGGGCAGTCCCTTTACCTTCACCTTATTTTCATACGAATGATTGAACCGTATTGTATGTGTCCTCATCTCTAATTCTTAAAATAATTAAAAATATATATTCTTTGCTTGTATTGTTGTGATTATTTTTATGATTATTTAAATAAGTTTAGATTACCATTGTGTATGAAATAGGCTACATTATGCTATATACATGAACTTGCCTTGCCTTATTTATCCCTAAAGGGTGCATAGTACCTTAAATGGACATATTATACCTAAATGATACATATTAATACCTTTTGATAGGGTACCAACCATTATGCCATGTTAGCTAAAAGCATGGTAGTTAATGAACATAATACCTCAGAGCCGCTTGACACATCCTGAAAGTTTCAGTTCTGCTTCACCAACACAACTTCTGCTAACAGGCTACGCTTCAGCTTTTGGCTAGACCTTCACAGAAAAATTAACTACATGCATGCTGGTGGATTTTATTAAACTTATTCAAATAGAAGAATATGTGTTTTCTCAAAAAGCATAAGTCCTGTGTGATGTTTTTATTCACCCTGTGAAAAAAATTGTGGATTGTGTCAATTGTTTATACTAATAAAACATACAAATTTGAAGGGATTGGTAGCACTAATCAATGATGTTTTGAGCCTGTCTCCCTCAACTAGACATGTTGACCATTCATGAAGAAGTTAATCTTTGTTGACGGTGTTGTGCTCCACTGTCGGCCCGCTTGGCTCGCAGATCCAAGTCTCCAACAAACAGTCGGGATAATTACCAAACATGTAGCCGACGAGCTCGATACACAATGGCGCATTGACTTCCTCACTGTTGGTCGCCTCTGTGGAGCGCCACGGTGAGGCCATCGCTCCACTCAAGTCACCCCAGTCATCGTTCACCCGGAACGGGAGGCAAGGACGTCTTGTTTCATAACAAGACACGATGCTGACTTCTTTCAGCTCCAGCGAACTGGACATAAAACTCGGCTGACAACCTCCAGCACAGGACGATCAGAGAGAGAGAAGGGGGCGGTTAGAGTCAGCTTTCTCTGGGGACAAAGAGTTACAGTTAGAGTTTACTAAGTTGACTTAAACTGCATGAAAATTTTAACAATATTTTACAGATCACTTACTCTTTGTGTTATGTTATCGTCTTGGGCTTATAGTGACACCTAGAGGAATGGGTCCACCCACGAAAAAAGTCAGCCATGATTGTTTTACATAACTGAAAAAAATATTCCGAAATCACATACTTCCCTCCTATATAGTAGGCAAAAAATAGTATATGAAAAGAGTAGTATGCATCCGATGGACACTTTAATATCCCGTGACCATGAGATCTCAGGAAAGGATTCGTGGATGACTGTGAAGTGATGCAACTGATGCTGGATCCTTTTTTACGGTCACAAAGTATTACTGATTCAAAAGAAGTGCCTACCTGAATCTAATAATGGAAGCAAATGCATTCAGCTGGTCATGTGATCTCAAAATGGCCACCTCCATTAGGAGACCCCCTTTATGTAAAATAAAACTGCTTTTATAAGGCTACCCGTTTACAGTGTCTTTAAAACATAAATCATTGAAAGATTAAAAATGCAATGAATTTCTTTTTGTAAAACGTCTTTAAAGAGGGGTAAATTGCACCTTTAAGAGCGTTAGTCAATTTCCCAGCAATATGTAATATACATTTTATTTACACTTGAATGAGACGAAGGTTAACTTTAATCCAAAATAATAAAAGTGAATATATTTTTAAGGTTTGGTGGCAGTTTCGCCAGTGATATCACTAAAAGAAAGACCCCCTACAACTCCTTGTTAGTTGCCAACTATGAACTTTTTTTGCCCTGAAGAGCAGTTCAGTGCGAGTCGGTTCTCATTCACTGGCCGGCTTTTGTGGGCCGCCCTCGCTTTCATTCCTCCGTGCGTTACACCAATTAAAGGAGGACGTGCAGCAACTGTAATGGCCCGAAGAGTGATTGTTTTTGACAAGCAACAAAACACATAGATCCACCCCTCCGATTAGGACAGCCGGGGGGAGGGTGTATTTTAGGGAGGTAGTGCTCAGCCCAGTCAGTGCCCTTAAAGCAGCATGAACTAGAGGAGGGGTATGGCCTTCAAGGGAAGGTTTTTTTTCTCTCAAAGACTGGTCATGTCAAAGAGGAGGACAGAAAGATACCCAGCCTCCCCCCTACCAAGCTTTATACACACTATACTGCTTGCCTGCGTACAAGTGTCAGCATTAGCTTTTACCACACCAGGGCTCAGTTTGAGAAGCCTGGAATTCCAGAATCAATGAAATTCCTAAAGAGCCGGATCTCAACACGCAGACCAAATCCCACAAAGATTAAATCCAAAGTTAAGCTTTGCTCGGTGATTTATATCAGTCATAATCAAATAAAAAGAGCAGCTTGGCTTTATGTGGCCAGGACAATACTTCCTGAAGGAATGTCCCTTCTGTGTGATGAGTAATGTTAGTGAGATTCTTACTGTCAAGTGATCTAATCACTAATGCAGCCTTCACTCAAAGACTTGACTTACAATTTAATGACTGTTAGACAATATGTTATCTAACTCTGCAACAGAAATGTTATTCTGCATGTCAGTTCTTAAAAAAGTGGCAGCTGTGGTTGCCAGAAATTCAGTTTAAATGTATATTTTGAGTATAATGGAACGGCATATTGGTGCATGTATATTTTACTACATCTTATAATCTATATTTCATTAAATTATGGAATGTTAATATACCAAGTCACTTGAACTACAAAAATGGGATGACATTAAAATAATAAAATAAACATTGACTAAATAATATAAAATGTAACACAAAACACACTTATTATGTGTTCTGACACTGATGACAATGAGAGCAAACTAAATGATTTTGTTCACACCATTAACTATAACTTTTGCCTCAATAAACTTAATTACCAATTATTTACATAAAACATAATCATGTAATGTGTCGCGTAGATATCCTTTTACTGCAAATATATACTAATTAAAATTAAATTTACTGTTTACACTTATAATTTATAGTTTTTACTTGCAAAAAACATACATTTCACAATATCTTATAGTGTAATTACGTATACAGTGTGAATGGATTAACATTGCATTATATGTTTAGCTAAGTTTTTACTGTAGCATTTTTAGCCTTTTTTACAGAAAAAGGCTAAACATGCTACAGTAAAAACTTAGTAAAAAAAGCATCAGGAGTAATATTATGCTATTATTTCGACTGAAACATATTTTGACAAATGGAAACACTTTGTCTCTGATCATATTTAATACATATTAGACTTTTTTTGTTCATGACAATTGTCACAAATAATTGTGTAAACAGAGCAGCCGTACCAGCGCAGAAATCTTTGTTAGAGCCATATAGAGGAAATTATTCAAATATGATTGACTGCCGAGCCAACAGTCATTCTAGAATGTAACAATACACAAATATAAGACCGATACTAATATTGATCTGAAACGAAATGCATAACCGCTCATGAATTGATCACGGTAACGCATTGAGGCAAATCCGGCCGCGGTGGAACGCAGATGCCAGGTGAAAGCCGGCTCTGATCAGCAGGGGTGCGTATGCATTTTACTCCTTTAGAGAGAAGGCTTTGGCCCAGATGCAGCCATGTTAACTTTGAGTGGCCCCCGCAACACACTCCTTCCCACTCTTCCCAAGCCCCCAGGTTGCCTTTGCATGACATCATCGCTGAAGCATGCCCCCCAAGCCCCTGTGAATCTCCCCGTCCTCATTCCCATTGAGCCTCTGCAAGCCATACGTTTCTTTCTCTCCCTCTCCTTTTCCCCCTCCTTCTCTTTCTCTTCCTCCTCTGCTTCCACCAATCCCCTCTCTTTTTCCTTACCCAGGAGAAGGCATTGTTTGGGGCGAGGGCCTGATCAAAAAACGCGGCCCGCCCAAACTGCGGCCTTTCTGTAAATTCAATAAGCCCACCTTAAAGATTTGCCTAATTAATGGATGACATCTTTGGCTGGAGGAGAGGCGAGGTATTTTGCTCGGGCTCGCTCATTGTTGGCCTCCTAATTAACTTTCCCAGGTCAGCCCGGGTCTCAGCAACCTGGGAGTGAAGAGCTTCATTGTGAGAGGAGTTGTAAACTTACTTTTTTTGCCTCGGCACTTAAAAGGGAAAGCAACTATAGGGAACAGAAAATATCCTATTTAAGGCCTTTGTGAGTGAACTGCCTGCACATGGTCCAATAAAGGAAGTCTTTTTAAATAAGCGTTCATGGTCCTCCCCTCAGTCCTCCTCTCCCCTCCCTCTCTCCTCTCCTCTTTTCCTTTTCGGAGCGATGCAGAAAGGTTATGAATGATAGTTTGGGGTCTAAGGAGTGAGGAGCAAGGGCCAGTCTTCTGTGTACGATTTGTGTTTGAACCTTTTGAGAAAGTCCGAGTTTGGGGGGAAAACCTCTCTGTCTGTCTGGCAACTGTATGATTAGCGTTTCTCACTTGGATGATGAGAAATTAGAAGTTTGAAACATGGATGTATTTGGCCTTATTATCTCTTTCAATTAGGCCACCTACAATGGAGATAGTCGTGGCGACGGATGCAATTCACGTAAATGTAACACTAATATCGAACTTAATGAAGATAAAACTGATCATGGAGAATGAATGGAAACAACAACACAAATCATTCTTTGGAAAAACAATGAATCCATCAGTTATACCCCCCCCCCCCCATCCACCCCGCCTCAGCTCCGATATCGTCTCACCTCCCCTCCCTCTACACCCTCTGTCTGATCCCAAAATCCAAGCCTCCTCATGTAATGAGCGGGGTGTGATCTTCCCACAGTCACTGAGTCCAGCTTCAGCATCAAAACACCAGCTATTTCAGCTCTCTCTGACCTTTCCTGTCACTGGGTGGCCCACAGACCCAAACTTTGCTAGCGTAAAATAAATGAAATACAATAATAAGATATTCCAATACATTTTTAACTGAATTAGTTGTTAACGTCTGTAAAATGTATTATTGCATATTCAAAGTTTCCATAACCGATGGACATGTACAAATTAAATTCACAAGACAATTATAATAGCTAATAATGATTTTTTTTGGACAAGTTAAAAGTTAAAAATAGATAAATACATACGTTTTATAACTGATTTGAATTATAATTTTTCTTCTCTTATATTTATTCAGTACTTGAACACTGTATTTGTGTATGTCAAAAAAAAAGGTGCACAAGTGAGCTTGACAAATTTAAAAATATCTCTGAAATATTTTTCTTGTATTTGTTTTTTATATTAAATAATTGTTGCTATATCTTTACATATAATGTTTATAACATATACATTTTTTTAACTTTTTAATTTTGGTAACACTTTACAATAAGGTTCTATTTGTCAGCATTGGTTAACTACATTGGTTAACAATCTAACAAAAAAAATCTAAAGGATAATTACAATATTTACTAATTATTAAAATCAAATGTTTTTATTAAAATCAAAAGTTGCATTTGTTCATATTATTTAATGGAGCTGAACTAACAATGAACAGCTGATTTTTTATTTAAATTGAACAAATATGAATAGTAAATATGACAAATGTATTGCTAATTAATAGTTGCATTAGTTGATGCACTAACTAACATTAACTAATGGGATCTTATTGTAGTATTACCAGGCTGCTTTGACACGTGTGTGTGTGTGTGTGTGTGTGTGTGTGTGTGTGTGTGTGTGTGTGTGTGTGTGTGTGTGTGTGTGTGTGTGTGTGTGTGTGTGTGTGTGTAGTGTGTGTGTGTGTGTGTGTGTGTGTGTGTGTGTGTGTGTGTGTGTGTGTGTGTGTGTGTGTGTGTGTGTGTGTGTGTGTGTGTGTGTGTGTGTGTGTGTGTGTGTGTGTGTGTGTGTGTGTGTGTGTGTGTGTGTGTGTGTGTGTGTGTGTGTGTGTGTGTGTGTGTGTGTGTGTGTGTGTGTGTGTGTGTGTGTGTGTGTGTGTGTGTGTGTGTGTGTGTGTGTGTGATTATTTTAACAATTTAAATATATATTATTTATTAATAATATATTATAAATTCTAGAATTAAATTAAATTTTTTTTAATAAAAAATAATTCAGGACACAGAACATAAAAAGTGTATCCTTTTGTCAAAAATGATCCAATTATTTCAGTGTTACTGCAAATATGACAACAAAAAGCAAAATCAATATATAAAGCAAAGTCAAAAATATAAAATAAATCATACCATATATCATATAAATGCCATCAAATGATGTGATGGGCTTTGGCAGGCTAATTATTTCTGGGAAATATGCCATTGATGAGCTGTCACCTGAAGAGACAAATAAGTAAGTAGAAGAAAGTTGATTTCACAGCAGAATAAAATTTGTCATTTCGTGCCCCTAAACTGTTTGCCGAAATGTTGTGAGCGGCTAAAGCCTCTTTAGCCAGCTGTCATAATTTGTTAACGAGGCCTTTCAAAAAAGCAGAATGATAATGAGAGGACAGAAAAAAGAGACAGGCAGCGAGAGAGGGTAGAGGGGGTGCCCTTCATGAGTGACTGTGGAAGCGGAGAGTCGGTCCCCAGGGAGCCGGGTCGGGGGGGACAACATCAGACCGATTTCAGCGCAGCAACATGATGGCATCTCTGACGTTTTAATATTAATGCAAGCGAGGCCCGGCCTGCCAGCACTCTCAACAGGTGCCTCTCTCCTGTCCCGCTGACGATAACACCTCTAAGTCTCAGGAGGAGCTCTGGGCCTTAAAGAGAGGGAGGGCAGGCAGAAAGAGAAACGGAATGAGTTAAGTCATCCATTTAAAAACTTAGATGATGAGGGGAGAAAGGAGCTCTCTTTTAAAGTCACCTCTCGTGAAGCCGAACGACGAGGTCTCGATATTTCTCCTCTTCTCCCAAACCCCCTTGAGAAAGAAATTGACTTTTGTTTGGAGTTTGTGAAAAGTGGGAATCAGGAGAAGGACAATGGGGCTCCCCATGGAGAGGACCCGAGTGAAGCCATCTCAAATCAGTCAGCCAAGGGACCAATTAATCCGGCCATTGTCAGGCCCAAGCCACTGCCAGCACATCAACACATTCAGAGCCCATTGTCCCGACCCTCCTGCAGTAGGATTTAGTCCGTCCAACAGCCAGTTTTGTCCGGGCCAGCTCAGGCGGAAGTTTCTCACTGACAATTTGCCCCAAATAGATTTGTCAGAAAGCGTCCATCGACCTGCCAGTTAGACAGGGCGAGGTTGTGTTCGGCCTTTATTACTATTATTATATTTTGGAAATGCAGGCAGCATAATGGGAAAATACTACAGGTGTGTGTGTGGAGAAACGAATGTGTGACGGTCTAACCTCATGTAAGGTGCGAGAGGAAATTAATATGAATATGGTAATTGCTGACACATGGAATGTGTGTTTGTATGCATATAATTAAATTTGATGTCATGTCTCTTTAATATTAAAATATCTGTGTATGTGAATCCAAAATGTTTATCAAAGGGTGAAATATTGGTTAATTTTACAATAACTGAAAGATTAAGAAAATGAGTATTCATACATCATACTTGCAATGGGAATATATATTTATATTTATTAAAATATAACTTCCCTTAAAATACTATATGAACTACCCTGTCCTAATTTCTCTGTACAAACATTATTGCATAAGAATTTGCAAGGACAGTTACGAAATTGATGATTGTATTATATTCCATCCTAAACTCAGCAATAACAACAATTTAAAGATTTAAATATATATATTCAGTTACCAGGGAAACGTTAGGTGTCTAATTCAAGACAAGTTAACGGATATCTGATTGTTAGGAATGTGGGGAAATGTGGGGAAAAAAAGGTTTTGCAAAATTGTCAAATATGCAACACTCTGAATGCCAGATAATATCTAAATCAAAATAATACAAAAAAATCCTCAATCAGTATTCAATCAGTGATTTCTGGTAAAAATAAAAATAAAATGTGTACATGTAAATACAAAACAGTTTAACAGACATATGTCTATCAGAAACAAATATTCTATACACCATACACATATGGACATACATGGTTTAAGAAAACGTGTTTTGTATATACCTCAGTTAAAATGATTAAATTAAAAAAAATCTTAGTGGCCCAATAATAAGAGGTCAGTTTTTAATTCCTTAATTTAGTCATTAATTTTCAGTTTTTAATTAAGTAATTTTTGGTTTGATCAGATTTGCCTCAGTGAATTAAGGGTTAGAAAGACAACGCAATTTGTCATTGCTAATAGGCTAAGACCTTACTCAGGTGTTTTTTTATACATAATATACATTTATTAAAAAATATATATTTATTAATTCATAATTTAAAAATGTGAAAATGTAAGTTCCCATCCTCATTTGATAGTAGTTTCCTTCTCTATAAGTCAGGAACCGAAGTGCACCGAAAGTGCCTAAATATTTGTAATCCTCTGGCCCTCAGCAATCCGCAACTTTTTTCTGATTTGATTCTGCCTCATACATGTGTTTATCTCAGAACAAAGTGCCAACACAGAAAAGTCTTTTGCAACATCTCCAACATGCTGTTACAGGAGTGGTTAAGGATAAGAGATGGTGTTGCTGTCCCTCTCCACTTTAAGGGCTAAGTAAGCAGTTGCATACTGATTCTGTCAAGCCAACAACTAGATACACAATCAGATGGTTCTTTGTCAGAGATTTTCATTGACTGTTATTGAGAGGAGAGTCACAAGCACAAAAAGTGAAAGCAAGCAGCCGGGGCAACCATGATGTTGGTTATGTTTGTGTAAAGACTATCTATGAATGACAGGATTAGGGCGAGTTAAGCAGATTACTACGAGCAGACCACCCCACCCCTAAGACACACACACACACACACACACACACACACACACACACACACACACACACACACACACATATAAACACACAGATAGAGAAAGTGGCAAATGAGAAAGAAAAAGCGAGATGGGACAAAAAATGTCTGATTTGTCCACAATCACATGCATGCATTTTTTAAATGAACATGATGCTCTTAATATATCATATAGCCTATCTAAAAGTCCATACACTCAGAATAATTTTGATGTAATACTCATGGCCTAGAGTTTGCTGGTGATGCCCACAGAGATATGGATCTTACTGTGACACTGTTTTTCTCAGTCTGGCACATAAGGTCTTGAAAAACGCACATTTGAATGTGCAGTCATTCACCTGTCAAAAATCCTAATTTCTTTTCAGTGCACCGAGAACACCGTTTAAAGGAGGACATGACAATCACTAATTGCGATTAGATACGCCCCCGTTCGCCACGTTTAGACCTAGATTTAGGGCTCCCATATGGCCCCGAGCTAGCGTGGGAATGTTCATAATTAAACCTAAAATATGGGTGTCTACTGGCGGCGGCCACAACACTGCACGCTGTTAAGGTCAAGATGTCATTGCGCACGCTCTCAAAGGGGTACAGTTGTGATTCTCCCAGTCCACGAGAGAAACTCGCACGCACGCTAAAACACAGCGCGCGCTTGGTTTTACAGCGACTTCCCGTTTAGTTTCCTCTTATAAGCAATTTAACCAAGTCTGCGGTGAAGTTTATTTAGCATTTTTAAGGATAGGACAAAAAAAATTATATAGAGCTCATTAGAGTATATAGGTAAATCTATATATAGACATAAAATATATTTTAGAACTGTTTATACATGTTTAGACTGGGTCTCATAAATACAGTTTTACTTAATAAAATGAACTTCGCGCCCACACGACAAAGAGACGTTGCATTCAAGAGGTTTGTTTAAATTATGAGCAGTGCAAAAGATACAAGTAATCTTAATTAATTTTTTCTTGGAAAAAAAAACTTGTAAGTTGAAAGTTTTATACACAATAGTAGGCTATACAAAGAAAGAAAACGTTGCCTTTATCCCCCGAGAAAAAAAAAAGGTTTTATGTAGATCTATAGCTTTAATATAACAAAGGATGGTGTGTGCATTTCGATTTTATCTACGAAAAATCAGGGGAAGGGAACGTGCAGTCGAACATATTACAGTGTTAAATACATATTTACCACAAACCAGCAACATTTATTATATACTAGCCGACAACAGTAATCACAACAAGCCACATTTACCTGTTGATTCACTCTTAAAATGCAACAAACATACACTTACAAAAAAATAATAATAATAAATTCAAGCCGTGCGTAAAAACCTGGCGATGATTTCTTTCCTGCAGTCATTCTAGCAAAGCAACAGGTGCACGCGCGCGAAGGAAGAATCCGGGGAAGCGCGACAGAAAGTAAGTTCGTTGCAAAAAGAAAAAGGGATCATGTTTCTAAGGGTTATTTAAATAGAATGCTTTAAACTGTTTACTTCGGTCTGGGAGCAGTTAGGTCACTGAACTCTCTGAGGATGGAAATGTGTTCCTAATCAGTGGCAAACGTTTGATTCGGTCATTTAAACAGCCTTGCTGATCCTAATCAATTCCTATAGAGCGCACCATTAGCCTCTGACAGTGTCTGACTCACTGTGTGTGGAATATCACTGCATCCGTCCCCGTGACGTCACGCGCAAGCAGGAGTTGAAGCAGAAGGCAGGGAAAAGCTAAGTGGTCAAAGGAAGTTGGGCTCTCCTCCCACCCTCCCTCTCGCCCGCCCTCCTGCTCTAATACATCTCATACACATTACCAAACCTTTAATCTGACGGTACACATCACAAAGTCACTCACGAGGCTCCTGGCTGAGACGCATTTGCCAGCTCATGTTGTACTTTTTAAGCTGGTGTTGAGCAGTACAGTGCTGGTTTAAGCTCCAGTGCTTCTCCATTAGTTGCACCAAGTTTCCGTGGCACTGCGAGACCAGGGACCGGGTTGGGTATACTGTATATTGTCTGTGGGACTGCATCCATCGCATCAGTCAACAGTCAGACGAAATCTGGATTCTATTTGCTGAAAAACAAGAGGAGCGACTTGGACACGATCAAAGAAAACTCCAACAGAAAGTAGAGGATCAGCTGTCCACCGCAAAACGGATGTTACATTTGTGCTTGTAGTTTTTTAAAACCAAGTCAAAAGTGTTAAGACTCCCCTGGGACTGAAAAGGTGTAACTTTTCAACGCAGTTTTCTTGGAGCAGAGGTCTTCAACATGAGCAAGCCTGCTGGTTCAACAAGTGGTTGTCTGGATATTTTAAATGTCAAATCCAGTGAGTAGATGGTCTATCTTTACTTTTGATATATGCATGTTGTTAGAATTAGCATGATGGCGAAGCAGCGTGAAGTCTATTTTTGTTTTAATAAGTGAAAGTAAAATTATTGCTTGTGGGTTAAGATGACAAAAATCACGTAAATTCCACAGAGCTGTCAAACGCAAGTCGAAACGCTTACATGCTGTCAAAGTTGTTGCCTATATCTTAGACTGATAGCACGACTGCCCAAAGCGAACAAGGCAAAACACTCTACAAATCATTCTATGTATAGGTCAAGATCTTAGATGTGAAAATGCAAGAAAATAAATAGATGCATATAATCTTAAACAAGTTCGCGCATGGTGTTACACTGCTGAGAATGCTTTGACAGAATGCTTATTCCCCCATTACGCTTCGCAGATAAGTTGTGCGTGCACATTGAGATTCTAAAAAATATTATACTAATTATAAGGTACCCGCCTGTACAGTTTTAAAATATCATAATGTGGTCTTGGGGTGTGTGTGTAAACTATACATAATGTGTCATCAAAGCAGATCTGCTGTTTTCTCCTTATTTGGCATTCTTTTGACCTACAATACATTTCAAGGTACAAGAATACCAGTGCCCTGAAATTCATCTATAATAAATATTTTCTGTCAATTTGTTATTTTAAAATTGTAGATAAAATTTTCAAAATTGTCTAACTGGAAACATTTCTTGAAATATGAAATATGCTATTTGCCTAATACGCTTGTGGTGGTAAACAAATGTGCGCCTCTATTTTACTTTTTACATTAGGCTTAACTGAAAATGAAAAATACAAATAGTGTTAAAGGTTTTTAAAAATGTAAGTGGCTTCAATTGAAAAGGGCAGTACAATTAATTCAAGTGAAAGGCAAAGAAAATAAGGTAACCCAATTACAATTTAAAGCACACTGAGTAATGATTTCTAAATAACAACACTTAACATTTTAGATTTAACACAATTTTAAGATCTATCCTAGACTTTTATGAGTAATTTTTTATAAATATGAAATTTGTGAGGAGTCATTTATTTAGCACCAGTGAACAAGTGAATTAATTTTGTTAAGCCTAAACTTTTCGTTCATAATTATTTTGAATGGCAACCCCAAAAAACTTTTTGACGACACTTTACATGTAGGCTATTTGACTCGGGTGTAAAATAAAATAAAATAAATAATGATATTTTTATTTTGCTTTAATCACTTGTTTTACAGGAGTGAAATCGCGGCACTGTTTGGGTGGTCGAAGGCACATTAAGTTCAGAGTTTCTCACAACTGCATGTAATCCAGTGCAGCAGGTCCCAGGGTTGATGCTGATTACAGTAATGAAATATGCCAGTTGTCTTTAAACAATTACTGCGCACAATGCAACAGACTGGGCCCCCACCGTGGAAAGATAAAGACAAATCCGCCTTCAATTCATATGAGTTTCTTACCAACGTACCAGTGTGAGTGTTGTCAAAGCATGCGATGATTGAACTGGATGGAGGAGTAGGATTTATGACTTCCTCGAAATAAAAGCAGTCTGGTTTAATGGGTTTATAAATAGGCATAAAATCGCAGAAACAAAAATTCTTAATCAAATCAGAATTTGTAAATGCACTTGAAAAAGCAGGCGTTAGCTTCACGCGCTTTCTCATTGGGGGGGGGGGGGGGGGACTTGTAATTGGAGCAATTTTCAAGTTTCAAAACGACTCCGATACAAAAGCAACACATTGCTTCTATCACAAAAGAGGTTCTCTTTTTAAGTCGTGCAAAATATTTAATATGAAATGAAATATTCAGTTGTTCTGCATTATTGTCAAGACTTTTACATGCAAGTTTCGCACTGTTCTTACATTTTAAAATAAGACTAAATACGCACTCAAGAAAATCTTCATCACCAAAAGCCTGTAACAAAACACCCTTATAATTCCTGAAAGGACCTAGGCCTATACGAGGAACATCTGGCATGCACAGAACAGAAATGTGTTTTTACATTAAAATGCAGCATAGTTTTTTTCTTCCTTTTCTTGTTTTAAGAAGTCAGAGTGCATGAAGTCGTTTTCCTTCTCCGTCGCTACCGGTCTATATCCGAATTCCCATGCTACCCTTTTTGACGGGTCACTGGAAAATCAATGAGCAGGTGGACATATGTCAGTGTAATTACATAGCCGTTTCTCTAAACGACTCCCCCATATACATGCAAATATACCTCTATTGACAGACTTAAATACAGAAAAAAAGTGTTCTGCACACACAAGAAAAATCACAATTTTCATTTACTCCAAGTTCATTTGCATACACTTCATTTGAGTCGCTGAAACGCGCTGGTGCGTATTATTCTCCTCTGCCGTGTCACTCCCTAATCCGCGAGCCTATAGACGGCGCGAAGAAAGCAGTTGTCGAGCTTCATTATGAAGCGGGGTTGGCAGCTTGTCGAGACCAGGCCAGTCAGACGAGGCTCAATGGGGAAATCATTAAGTTAACACTCTCCCTAATGTCGCCATTGTGCGCGTCAACTGAACATTGTTTTATGGGACCTGCGATATGACGCTTCCCACCAATGCGCTCTCAACCTATGCTTGTGGTTTACACATTCCTATGGACAGACTCATTAAAGGTGTGTCCTTTAATACAACAGTTATCACGAGTATAGTCAACTATACAATGACTTTCAAGGAATTTCTCTTGAAAAATTATGAGGCGCAGTCTGTTGGAATTTTTTAATCTTGCGCAAAATTGGTCTTTTGGGCCCTTATCTTAGTTTTAAACTAAATGAATGCGTTTGGCGTGACACTTGTTTAAATGAATCGAACATAAAGTGATTGATAACAAAAGTAGCATACTGTGTTTTGTTGGTTAACCGCGATATTGAACATGAACGAAAGCAAACGAGAAGCCTACTGTTGCTATAGCTACCTCCTCATCGCGATTTTTGTTCGCTACTGTCTATTTATCGACGGGTGGAAATATGAGCTCGGCCTAACTTGTAATCATAAACTTAACTAAACGTGTCTACCAAATTGGGGGAAGAATAGACTAAGTAGCCTATATTTGAGACCCCCCAATTTTTTGTTCGGACGTCCTTTCGGGGGTTCAAGCCTTAATTAGAATGATCAGCTCCCACCTTTTGCCCCCCCCCCCCCCAAAAAAAAAAATATTGGACTGAGCTTTCTAAAACATTTTTGTCCGGTTATAGTATATATATATAAAATATTATAAACAAATCAACAAAAATCTATGAATAATCACATTTTAACATTTTACAAAACATTTGACAATACATATATAAAGTCTCCAAAAGGTTTGCTTTTTCCTTTAAACAGGCCCAAATGCTGTATTTTCTATCTCTGTTAGGTCGAATCCTGGACATTCCCTGTAAAGTGTGTGGAGACCGAAGTTCTGGAAAGCACTACGGTGTTTATGCATGTGATGGGTGCTCGGGATTTTTCAAGAGGAGCATAAGAAGAAACAGAACATATGTCTGCAAATCTGGCACACAGGTGAGCTATACTAATCAATTACCGCGACGTGTTTGAACCATAACAGCGTCAGCTAATTTGATCTAAGCAAGCGCGTCTAAGGACTAGATTAGGCTACACCTCCAGTGATTTTCATAATTGAAAGATTATCCCAGAAGTGAGCCCCCTCCCGCGCCTTTGAGGGCCCTTTGCCCCGTCTAGTGTAACAGGTGTAATCCAATCTAACGCACCGGCGGGACTGGGGGGATTTGGAGAGCGGTAGGCGGGAATGAGACTATTGGCCGTGCGGCGGGGGAGCGAGTCAATAGCCGTCATTACTCTGCCATTCTCACATGACTGTGGAGTGGAGACCAATGGAGCATATAGGATAAGAGGCTGTTTGTCTGCCATTACTGCTAAACGAAACAAAACCTATACTGCCTTTCCTTATTCCTTCCACTTTCTTTCCTCAGGGCGGCTGTCCAGTAGACAAGACACACAGAAATCAGTGCCGCGCCTGTCGCTTGAAAAAGTGTATAGACGTGAATATGAATAAAGATGGTAAGTGCCTACACTTGTCTTTGTTATAAACTTGAATACATTTTAGATATAACAAATTATTTTGTCTCTAGCCTCTGATGCATGTAACCCCATTTAACAGATGCAGAAAAATTGAACTCTTCATAATCATACCATAGAAAAGTAGACTGCTTTTAAATTTTACTTACGAACAACAAAACTGTAAACACTGGTATATGCTAAATGTTTGACTTTTTTTTAAAAAGCCACTTTTAACTATTATTAACATTTGAAAGAGAAAGAGAGAGAGTGTCCATGCACCACAAGACTTATTAAAAAAGTCAAATGGAGTAATCCTAATTAAATAGCTAATTTATATTCAAGATATTTGTAGAAAAGAAATAGTAGCATATAATGATTAAGCTATATGCACACTTTGGTGTTTTGTGTCTTCAAGATGCAAGCCTAAAATAATTCATAATTTCATTAAATCATTATGCTATATAGAAAATGCTATAAACGTTTTTCTAAAATGTATGAATCCAGCAAGAACAAATAAATAATTTGACACGTTTCTAAACTAATTTTTAAACGATTTCTGCTTTGTATCATCTGAGAAGGTGTATTTCTCATGTCACTGATCTTTACATCACTGCAGCCGTGCAGCACGAGAGAGGACCGAGGACTTCAACCATTCGAAAGCAGGTGGCACTGTATTTCCGAGGGCATAAAGAGGTCAACGGTTCGTCGACCCATTTCCCATCCACGTCTATCCCGGGGCCGCCGTTTTTCACTACAGTCACGCAGCTGGAGCCTCACAATCTGGAGTTAAACACGGTCACAAGCACACCGGAACGACAGGCCATTGTGGGACTCGCCCAACCCACACCGAAGGTGAATATGTTCCTTCATATCAATGTAGTTTAAATGAACGAATTGTCAATTTATATGAACTTCACTAAAACATACATTCAATTATTACCTGAATGCCTGCAACCCCGCTTATTTTCTATGATAATGTAATCACTTTTCAGTATCCTCATGAAGTTAGCGGCAATCCCATGTACCTGTATGAAGTGGCGACCGAGTCTGTGTGCGAATCAGCGGCGCGCCTGCTCTTCATGAGCATTAAATGGGCCAAGAGCGTTCCGGCCTTCTCCACGCTCCCTCTACCGGACCAGGTAAACCGGTGTTAGTATTCACCGAGGTTTAATTTCACACAGATTACATCCCATCAAGTGTGAAACCAAACTCATATGCTAGGTGTTTCATTTATAGTCATTAATGAACTTACTGTTTTGCAGTTGATCCTTTTAGAAGACGCTTGGAGGGAACTGTTCGTGTTGGGTATAGCGCAGTGGGCCATTCCAGTGGACTCCAGCACTCTCCTAGCTGTTTCAGGTAGGCCATAAAACACGTAAACCTACTCCTAAGATTTGGTAAAAAATCGCCACGTTTGGTAAAAATACGATATCTTCCAATGTTATCTCCATACAAGTCAAATACGTCGTGTTTTCTCGCGAATTAGGAATGAACACCGAGAACACAGACTCACAGAGGCTAAACAAAATCATCGCAGAGATCCAGGCGCTGCAGGAGGTCGTGACGCGCTTCAGACAGTTGAGACTGGACGCCACGGAGTTCGCGTGCCTCAAGTGCATCGTCACCTTTAAAGCAGGTGGGGTTCGAGAAAATATGATCAAATACAACATATTAAAGCGAAATATGGTTATTATGAATAATTACAGAAGCTTTCTCTACTGGCCAAACAGTAGCTCTGAACAAACATGCCGTCTTTTTTCCGTTCTTGCAGTTCCAACACACAGTGGTTCGGAATTGAGGAGCTTTCGCAACGCCAGTGCCATCGCAGCCCTTCAGGACGAAGCCCAGCTGACTCTAAACAGCTACATCCACACCAGGTAGCCTATAGCATGGGTGAATCTATACAAGCTCATTAAATAAGTATTACGCAAATGTAGAACACTTCATTTCGTGTGTGATTTTTAAACGAATTGTTGCGTTCCAGGTACCCCACTCAGCCGTGTCGCTTTGGGAAACTGCTGTTGCTCTTGCCTGCTCTACGTTCAGTTGGTCCATTCACCATTGAAGAGGTGTTCTTCAAGAAGACCATCGGAAACGTGCCCATCACACGACTGCTCTCCGACATGTACAAATCCAGTGATATATGAGCTACTGAGAGACAGAGAAAAGACAACTAAATGTATCTTTGACCTTGGCATTCGAATGGACGCTGTGGATACCAGATACCCTAATGTGATAGGCCTACTTCAAGCACTTGTTTAAAGGACACAGCAATACCAATGTCAAGATGTTATTAAGCAGGGAAACTATAAAACAAACAAAAGACTGAATCGCTACAAGTTGAGCTTACTGCTTAGACAGAAAAACAAACGTTTAACCAGTAATTTTCTAATTGATTTACTTTTAATCTATTTAAGTTCGTTTATGGAAGTAACTTAATAACAAGCTTAATCTGTTCTTGTTCTGTCAAGATTTAAATACAAAATGATCTTAGTTCATAGTCACATTTGAATGGAGTGTCAGTGAGGTTATGTACAATCATTCATTTCAAAACAGGACGTTTTATTGTGTCCAATTGACCAACTACCTTTATGACCAATGCTGTTTTGATTTCAGCACTAGCATCATTCATTTGTCCACAAAACTTTGATGAAAACCAAAAAATATAAAAAAGAAAGCGTGAGGTATGTTGCAGGGAAGTTGGTCGCTGTCCCTTTGACACAGTGCTGAAAACCAAAGGCCCATGAGTCAGAACTGAAGAGCAAGTTCATTCCTGTTTTACCTTGTAGCAGAAGCTCCAACTTTAATCAAAACACTTGAACCAGCTAATCAGGTTTACTTGAAATGTACGCTGAAAGGTTGGAATTAAACTCTGCAGGAAGGCAGCAGGAGTGAGCATTCCTGACTTGATGCATCACATCATTTCCTATTGAGGTGACTGGGAGGCCGCAGCACCCACACCCTGTGCCCTTAACAGAAGATTAGGGTTCACAGACAGGGCATTCGAAATCATCTGGATACAGATCTGTCAGGATTGTGAGTTTACTGTGTGCCCACTCTGAAAATGTTATTTTATTGATGTTTAAAACGTTGTTTCTGCTCAATCCGTGGCCCATGTCAGATGTTGCCATTTTAAACCTTTGTTTGACTAGCTACTAACCCTGGAAAAGAGACACCACGATCAGCACTTGGATTTGCTTTTGTAGTCTGTAAATACATTTCTCGTTGTACAGTGATCATTTTTGTGAAAGTTGTTCTAAGATATTAGAATAAATATTGAATATTGATCGCCTGTTCCTTCATGCATGTCTCCTTTTGCTTTCTGGGTTTCTAAGGCTTCCTTCTACAAGCAGCAAAAGGTCCATTGCACCCTAAACGGGGTACTAAACAGGGACAGAGAGGTTCACGTCTGCACGTAAGTGCATATTGAACCATTGCCGATACAATACCCTGGACCTTGAGTGAAGTTGCTGTGCCTCGCACGGCTTGGGGTTTCAAGCACTCTTTCACAAATCAAGGGCTTTGCCCAAATTGCATTTTTTTATCTTCAATTTTTTGAGAGAGGATACAATAGAAAGAAACATGATTGCGATGACAACTTTCAATCCAATTTATCCTAGTTCCTTTTTAATGGGCTGCTCTGACATGAAATTAACTCCAAGGTTGCATGAGCCAAGCGGCTGTGCCCTACTCTTTACCTTATATACAGCATTGCTGCACATACTGACTCTCAACAACATTTAAATTCCGTCAAAAGTAATTTAGGCTCAATCTGTTATGCTGAAAAACAGAATAACAAACAATAAATACGAGACAATGCTAGACTTAATAACAAAAGGTTGAATGTAGGCCTGTAATTGCAGTGTCTTGTACAGCAATTAGAAACCGTACAAAAACACTCTGATATATATCCTATATATTTTTTATACATAGTTAGTAACTATATATGCATATATGTAACTATTAGTTACATATATGCCTTTCCAAAAAGTATAAATTAAGTGCAGTGTTCACTTGTGTCCTGGTTTCAGTAAAAATACACTGTAAATACCCACACAAAACAAATGACCCCTATTTGAAGAACCAGTTATTGTAAATCATTTTTTAATCAAATTTGACCCCAAAATATTCTTACAATGAAAAATGTTTCTTCTACTCTACTGTTTCTGAAGGACCTTTGAGGAGGAATTGACCTTAAACCTAGTATTGCCTGTGTTCTTTAAGATTCCTCTATATTCTGAGCATCCAGGACCAGGACCCTGAGACTTCTCGTTTTCTCCAGTCCTATTTCTATTCTGATTAACCATTCCTTCCCTTTCAGAGCCACCTGCCTCAGTCTGGGCAGATCAATAAAAATACCCTCTGACTAAATGCATTCTGATGTAGATGTGTCTGTTTATCAGTAAATTAAATCACCCTAATTTTATTATCTTGGTAGCATGACATTTCAGTCACTTAAATAAAACATCAAGCAAATAACAAATGAGCAATAACTAGAGTTTACACAGTTTTTAATATGGTTTATGTGCGGTGGATGAACAATACCTGGTTATAATTAATGTCACTGCTCATTTTGATAATTCCTGCACATGGAAATTAATACTTACCCTCCAGTTAACAAAACTGATTTCCTCTGAAATAAACTCCTGATGATCAAGAAGAAAACGCTTTTAAGGCAGACTAAATGTCTACAACCCCTCTAAAGCTAGGATCGTCTCTTGGATATTTCATCGGAAGCAAACAGAGACGCTTTAGTTTTGCAAACCACATCATACATGCATGTGTTTGATCCGTTTTATTGGAAAATTCTCATAAACAAAACAATGGCACAGCAGTATACAAATCTGGAAACATGCATTGTAGGCAGCACTCTCTGTGTTTCTGTGTACCGCCATTACACAGTAAAAACAGGCTTGTCTGCAGCTAAGAGGGGCACACGGCACACGATCAACCACCACGTATCAAGGAGGTTCCTGATTAAGAGCATTCTGCACGGTGTTCTTCAGCATTAAAAGCAACACAAGTAGGTAGTAGCAATAACACAGGGAAGCAGACGTGTGTGATATAGTGTTTGCATAATTGTAATATAGTTATTTGGTTTGTGTTATTTGATCTTGTACTAATCGAAGTTAGTGGTGCTTTCAGACAAAACTACCATAAATAATTGTTAACCACAATGAATTACACATAAGAACGTATATGATCTGACTTAAAAGTGGTAATATTAACATTATGGATTTATAAATCAGAACAAAAAGACTGAAACAATATATAAGCAGAGATCAAAAAGTACTTCTGGAGAAGTGAAGGGACACAACTAACGCTAGAGTATATTTTGAATTATTTTGGACACCCTCTGGTTCATGCTAAGATTCTGTTGCTGTTAAGAATGATTCAAACCTTTCTTATTGCTTGTGGAGCCATGTTTTTGTGTGTGTGTGTGTAGAGTCCAGACCAGTTCAGGCTTGTCTAAGTTTGGAAGGGGTGTAGTTTTTATCCACTGACTCATCCTGTAGAAACATGTGCAGGCAGCGCTCATTTTGGGCCAATGGATGACCAGCCACTCTGGAAAAAAAGACCAAAAAATGCATGTTAGCCACCATAAAAATATTAGGCAAGGACATACACTGTAAAGAGCAGAGAGAGAGAGCGAGAGAGAGAGAGAGAGAGAGAGAGAGAGAGAGAGAGAGAGAGAGAGAGAGAGGCGGAATCAACTTTGACCCCAATCAAGATACAACTCTTAGATATTATTAGGAGGCTGTGACATTCTGCAGCATTCTTCTTCAGATCATAAATCATCCAGCTTGAATTTCAGAGCGATAATATCGAAATTTAATTACGCATATCTTTAAAAACAGTAGAATGAGCCATCATGCTAATTAAACTCATTATTTTACCATTCAATCTATTCCAGCTTCCAGTGGAATAAAACAAGGACCCTCACACCTCTAAAATTACACGATGCTCACGATGTTACAAGTCAAGATGACGGAGGATCATTTTCAGATTCGGGACCGGCAAATGTAAAGACATGCTGTACAAATCCCCTCACACATAGTCTCGAAGTAAGATGGGAATGCGTCCCCCTTCTCCAGGTGCTATTAGTAGGGAACAATAACATTTAATTCAGGAATTTTTGGTAAAAGAAAAAAATCCCATCTTAATTACTCCATATCCTTTCTTTCTTCAAACCTAATTTACAGCTGTTCGTCTCGTATTAAAATTCAAACAGGTAGAGCCGGCGCATTTGCACATGAAACAAAGATAATGGCAAAGTCTGCAATCACAGCAAATAATTACAATCGAACTGTAACTTTTATTGTCTCAGTCGGCGGGGGAACGGCACCTCGGATCAAAAATAAGCAGGAGTGCACACAACATCTTGTAGGGAAAAGGTATGCGCCTGTAATTTCACTCGCAATTATCATAAATTACACATCAAAAATAAAACAAATGTAAAAAGTAAAGCTGGTGCACTTGCGGCCTCTCATCAGTTTCGATCATTCTGTAGGTAATTATGAGAGAAGGAAAAAAGTGTGAGGGAAGACATCAGATGACACAAAGGCTGGCAAGTGTCTGGTTCTCTCGTTTACTGAAGTACATTAACCTAAAAACTCAAAATTAACAGGAAGAGGAAAAACTATTGTAATTCGTTATCGTGATAACCGCTTCAGTCTTCTTTATAAAAACTGTTCAGATGTGCCAAGACTAAAAGAAGTTAAGAGGAAGGACATGCAGTAGAGGACTATGTAAATTGTCATATCATACTCTTGAGCATAAAATCGCAAGGAAAAATATATTTTTGAATAACTGATATTGCACAATACATCATGGGTATATACAGTATCCTCCATTAATATTGTCACCTTTGCTGTGTACACTCTTTTTTCATTCAACTATTTACAAATAAATATAACCTCTAAATTTCAATAAATAACAGTTTTTTTTGGTATTATTAATTATCACTAAACCATTTTGTTTCTCAAATGCATGTGCCATAAAAAAAATATTTTTCTTCTTGCGTGGCTATTTTTCTTTCATGGCTTACACTTCAGTATTCCTAATCTGTCAGATAAAAAAAAAAAATAATATATATATATAGTCGTGAGTTTGATTGCCAAAAAATACATGAGCTGATAAAATGTACACCTGGAATGCAGCGCAAATTGAGTTTGATAAAAGACCCTTAAAAATAATATTTCATTTGGAAAACATCCCTCTTAATTGTTAAATGTGGAGTTAATTTTGTCCTCATTTGTGAAATTTGGGATGTATCGTGATTTAGAAGATTTGTGTTTTCTGCTTGTTTAATTCAAGCCAAAACCAAAGATGAATGTTTCTGGTGAGCAGAAATGCAAGGTATCTGAAGGAACTTGTGACTCACTTGTTGAGGAACTGTTCTAGGCCTTGCCGCCGTTCTTCGATAAAAGAGTCGTCAAATATACCATCGTCCCCACGGAATGGGAGCTGCCTGAACAGAGCCTTTCCAGGAAGAGGAGGAACTACCACCTATTTAAATACAAAAACGTCATTCACGTTACACACATCTCTGCAATCACAGGTCTCTTACTATCCCTTCAAACATCATTACCTGAACTACAGAATCATTTCCAATCCAATGATTGAAAAAGCATTACTCTTACATGTTTCTAGTTGAAATGGACCGTTACAACAACAACACGGAAGGATGATACAATGCCCCACTCTGAGCATTCAAACACCATGCTCCATTCCAAACCAACACTTTATTTCATTCATCTATCCTTCACCTTGCTATCTCTCTCCAGCTCTCCTCTCAGCCACTCAAAGTCGCTGTATCTCCTCCGGACACGTGTCTCCTTCAGCTTGAAGATAGGGAGGTTTGTCTGGGGAGAATGGAAATTAAACATCTGAAACTTCATGTCTATCTCAGATTAAGGCAGACCGTTTCAAAACAGACACACATTAGTAAGTAGTTTGAAAACCACGTTAAGACTGACGGTGTAGCTGAACACATCATTATTCCAATAAAACCAAGTTCAGTATTAGAGTAAAACATGAAATAAATAGGTAGAGTCCACAAAAAGGCCCACGAGACACTAAAACAGGGTCACTGGAGAGGCAGATGTTTATGAAATAAAAGAACAGCCTGATGACAGCATTCAAGGAGAAGCTGAAGAGGCAAAAGGCAGCGTAAGTAACAAACACACAGATGGGAATAAAAGTACAGATCAATACTCCTACACAGGCTGATTTGCTCGACGCAGACTCCAAACAGATGAATACACTGTGGAAGAGACAGTAAGTTAAACGAATAAATGAATGTATGGTTTGGGGACAAAGTCTCATGTGAGCCCTAATTGGACAGGAAGAGATGAAATGCTCATCGATCCTCAGTTACCCCAAGACCTTTCCTTTTTACATCGCTCATTCTCTCCCTCCATCTCTTCAGCTGCTCCAAGTCAGGTTTTAGCCTTGAGAGGGTCCCTTCAGAAAGTGTAGATCTCTCCTCACAATGAGGAACATTGATGAAAACCCACCACTTCAGCTTCCCCCACCTCTATTTATTAAGTCTTTATCCAACTCTGCTAGTTTCCCATCTCTATTAGCCGGACTCATATCTATGTTTTTCTTTTTATGTCTCAGTAAACCACATAATTTAACATTAAATGTATATGTTAAATTGTTGTCAAAGTGAAACTGTCCAATAATAAAGAAGTTAGCAACATAAAATAAGTATATTCAGCTGGTCACATGATCTCAAAATGACCAGCCCAATAAGATGACCCAGTCCATGTAGAATAAAATAGTTGACATTAGCCATTGGCTTCCATAATATTTTTTTCCCTTACTGTGGAAGTCAATGGCTACCAGAAACTGCATGTTCGGTTACCCACATTTGCCCAAAAAATATTTTGTTCAACAGAAGACAAATTCATACAGGTTTGGGAACAACATTATGGGGAGTAAATGATGACTATTTTCATTTTTGGGAGAGCTATGCCTTTAACTTTCTATTCATCAAAGAATCCTGAGAAAAGTATCACGGTGACTTCTTTCAAAAGTCTTTTCTGACTGACCCCAAACTTTTCAAGTGTAAATTCATCAAAAAATAAAACCTCTGTCATCATTTATTCAACCCATGAGGTTCTAAATCTCTATTAATAAAATATATATTTTTTTATTCATAGACATTTTTATAAAAAATATCTTATCATTCACATTTATTTGCAGTAACCTCCTCACACACTGTATTTCTGTGATCTCCTAGTACCATCTGCATTTTTCTAACTCTGATCTAGGCATTTCCTCAACCCACGCGGTCATATAAGACGGGGATTAACACAATAGCTTTGAGAGCAGGGTAGCTGCAGTGCCGAGGAAGCGTTTAGTAGCAACCTCGCTGAGGTGCTGACTAATACTTTGTGAATGGCTGAACCACTGGGTTTAAGTTCCACTAAGTAAGGAGGTCAAAAGAAGTTAATCCCTATGTCAATTGATCGCAGTAACAGGTAATTTAATACACACACTCATGACAATAACGTCATGGTTTCAGGATTATTATATGGTCCACGGTCGCACTGGAGGAATAGTTAGTTAGTGGTTGAACAGGATTAGTTCTTAGGCCAACGGTGAAAGCCCATTTCTCTTGAAAACTTCTTTACACACACACACACACACACACACACACACACACACACACACACACACACACACACACACACACACACACACACACACACACACACACACACACACACACACACACACACACACACACACACACACACACACACACACACACACACACACACACACACACACACACACACACACACACACACACACACACACGATAAAGACCTACAAAGGTGTCAACAGGTCAGGTTATGTTTCTTATTTCACTCATGTGTTTACAAGGTGAAGCAGGGGACAAGATTGAAAAAAAAAAAAAAATCCAAGCTGGTTAGTCATCTTTTCCCCTTATTTTCAAGGCAGAGGACATCAATGAAAAAAAAATGGTCACAAGTAGAAAGTATATGGATGATGATGATGAGGATCATGGATGAGGATTATTACTATTATTATATATTTAACTTTTCAGTGACACTTCAGTGGTCAAAGGACAAGCTTGCCAATTCGGTCACCAGCCAAAGTGTGGCATTTCTGTGGCACTACCAGCAGTACAAGCAATAAAACAGCAAAATTAATAATTGTATTTGAACAGGCTTTCCAAATAACGCTCTATGTCTGGTAGCTCCAACCCCAGGTCATTCAACTATTCAAATCAATGTTATCATGTTGGGCACCTCAAAAAAAAAAAAAAAAAAATACTTCTTTAGAAATCTGCCTCTGTACATTAAGATTAGGACAAACTATTTTATTTATTATTAATAAATAACAGTACCTTATATTACACTTTTACATTGCTACAACATTTCTATTTTGAAATAATGCTGTTCTTTTGAACTTTCCATTCATCAAATACATAATTTTTTTTATCATGGTTTCCATTAAAATCTTAAGCAACACAACTGCTTTGATAATTAAAAAAAAACACTGATAACGAGAAAGATTATCATCCGAATGGTTTCTGAAGGATCATGTGACACTGAAGACTGGAGTAATGGCTTCTTAAAAATTCAGCTTTGCCATCGCAGGAATAAATTACATATTCAGATCTACTTTAAATTGTAAAAATTTGACTAATAATTTAATTAATAGTTTGACTTCTTAAAAAAAACTACTGTCTCCAAACTTGAACTTGAAGTGCGCAATTTAAATTAATGACAAATACCAACTATTTTACATTTTCTGAAGAAAATGTGACCGCTGGCCATTCAAGAGTCACCACCTTGATGAAAGGTCTTGTGGTTAGTTGCTAGGGTGTTCAAACTCCTGTCCCTATTTCACTGCAAGTCAATGGGATTTGTTTGTCTGTTTTATCACTTGCTAGTCATAAATTGCAAGTCTGACCAATAAGAAAAGTAACATCACACAACAAGCTGCACGACTGAGGTATAAATCACGTACCTAGTGCAAACTCCACAGGAATAGCTGAGGTTTACTACTTTGGCTTAGGGTTTTGTTCAAATCCCTCACCTTAAGTATGAGCAATAGTAATAGTGATGCTTGCAAGCACCACTAATTACACTCAAACAAAAAAGCTGTGACGGGAGCAATGTTGTATTGATGTGTGTGTGTGCGCGTGTAAAGATAAAGGAGGGGTGTGTCACACTGTATACAGCTGCAGATGTAAACTCTGAAGAGTTTGACTGTCCTCCCCTCACTGCTAATGATCTCAATCAAACCTGAGACAAGCAAACAAAACAGCCCAACAAAGGGCCTGATTACCGTGGCAACCAAAGTTAACCACACAGACGGAAGCCCTTACACATCAAACACTCAATGAGCAGATGAAAACAGCCCAATTCATTAAGACAGCAGTCTTGTGCTGCGGCTAAGACGGGGCTTTTCAAGAGGTCCATCAATACCTGTGAGCGTACTGGTGAGAGGGGAACGGTATGACATGATTAAACCGGCAGGTAATGAGACTATGTTACACGATCAAATGCTTAGAGACTCTCTGATGGTCAGCTATGCTCTCTTGGGTGATTTTTATGTTAATTCCATAAGCTCCGTGGGATATTTAATGATGTCTGTTTTTAATTATCTCTAGATGCCAACTAACAGGACCTGCTACAAACAAAGCCTTCTTGACATGAAGCATAACACGGTGACACTGTGAAAACCAAGAGTGATGTGATGTTAATCATGTTAATCCGAGTCTTTGACATTTGCTGCTCTGAGAAAACAACATTTGGTAGATCTCTTGGTATCTATTTGGTTGCACTCAATAGCCCTGCCCTGACTGAAGCCTCAATGGTCCAAAATCTAGCGCCACATAGCTGTATTAAACATCATGCAGCATTTTCACATTCAGTGGGAATAGGCAAATAGCTTGTGGCTGGATCACAATGATACATTTTACACACATATAATACAAAGATCAAAGATACAATGATACATTTTAAATGGACTACCGCCCAAGAGTTGGGACCGTAATTTATTTTAGGAAATTAAATATTTAAAAAATATGCATTACATGGATCAAAAAAAGACATTAAAATGTTACAAAAGATTCATTGTAAAAATATGATATGATCAATAAGTTATGTCAACATATGTGTTTCCATTACTTCAACTCAATCAAAACAGCTGAACCAATTTCAACTTCATTTTTGAAGTTATAAGAGATTCAACTTGATTTTTAAGGTCATTTTAATAAAATGCAAATTTAAAGTCGGCATGAAATCAAAATGGACCATTCTTATTTTTTGATGGAATACTGTAGTGTTTATAATAAATAATTTATCTGTGCACTTCATTATTTTTTTAAATTCATGTTCCCTCGTAATCTTTAATCAAAAACGTTCAAATTGGACCAAAATTAGTTTATAAAATGTTGCATGTGTGCAAATTGTCCTTTCACTTGTCAGAATTATATCTATTAACCAGAGGAAAAGGCGGTTTATTTTGATAAGAAATTACACAGATACAGGTGCATCTCAATAAATTAAAATGTCGTGGAAAAGTTCATTTATTTCAGTAATTCAACTCAAATTGTGAAAATTGTGTATTAAATAAATTCAATGCACACAGACTGAAGTAGTTTAAGTCTTTGGTTCTTTTAATTGTGATGATTTTGGCTCACATTTAACAAAAACCCACCAATTCACTATCTCAACAAATTACAATATGGTGACATGCCAATCAGCTAATCAACTCAAAACACCTGCAAAGGTTTCCTGAGCCTTCAAAATGGTCTCTCAGTTTGGTTCACTAGGCTACACAATCATGGGGAAGACTGCTGATCTGACAGTTGTCCAGAAGACAATCATTGACACCCTTCACAAGGAGGGTAAGCCACAAACATTCATTGCCAAAGAAGCTGGCTGTTCACAGAGTGCTGTATCCAAGCATGTTAACAGAAAGTTGAGTGGAAGGAAGAAGTGTGGAAGAAAAAGATGCACAACCAACCGAGAGAATCGCAGCCTTATGAGGATTGTCAAGCAAAATCGATTCAAGAATTTGGGTGAACTTCACAAGGAATGGACTGAGGCTGGGGTCAAGGCATCAAGAGCCACCACACACAGACGTGTCAAGGAATTTGGCTACAGTTGTCGTCAGGGGCGTCTTACCTGGGCTGAGAAGAAGAACTGGACTGTTGCCCAGTGGTCTAAAGTCCTCTTTTCAGATGAGAGCAAGTTTTGTATTTCATTTGGAAACCAAGGTCCTAGAGTCTGGAGGAAGGGTGGAGAAGCTCATAGCTCAAGTTGCTTGAAGTCCAGTGTTAAGTTTCCACAGTCTGTGATGATTTGGGGTGCAATGTCATCTGCTGGTGTTGGTCCATTGTGTTTTTTGAAAACCAACATCACTGCACCCGTTTACCAAGAAATTTTGGAGCACTTCATGCTTCCTTCTGCTGACCAGCTTTTTAAAGATGCTGATTTCATTTTCCAGCAGGATTTGGCACCTGCCCACACTGCCAAAAGCACCAAAAGTTGGTTAAATGACCATGGTGTTGGTGTGCTTGACTGGCCGGCAAACCCACCATACCTGAACCCCAAGAAATCTATGGGGCTTCCACCAAAAAATGCAGATGAGCTTAAGGCCACTGTCAAAGAAACCTGGGCTTCCATACCACCTCAGCAGTGCCACAAACTGATCACCTCCATGCCACGCCGAATTGAGGCAGTAATTAAAGCAAAAGGAGCCCCTACCAAGTATTGAGTACATATACAGTAAATTAACATACTTTCCAGAAGGCCAACAATTCACTAAACATTTTTTTTATTGGTCTTTAGTATTCTAATTTGTTGAGATAGTGAATTTGTGAGTTTTTGTTAAATGTGAGCCAAAATCATCACAATTAAAAGAACCAAAGACTTAAACAACTTCAGTCTGTGTGTATTTAATTTATTTAATACATGAGTTTCACAATTTGAGTTGAATTACTGAAATAAATGAACTTTTCCACAACATTCTAATTTATTGAGATGCACCTGTAATCTATCTTGAAGATTCAACAGGTAGCTATATGTCATCAGCACATTCATCTCGTCCAAACAAACTAGGTTCAAAAACGCCGTAAAAATGTCAAACACAAAAACAAAACGACCCGAGTGACTGAGCGAGAAGAAGTCGGAGAAAGACAGAGTAATACAGACCGGGTCCATTTTATGCACAACACCCAAAAATAGCCAATTGTGTGAAAGCTGCACTAAAAGCGCTCTTTCTTTTAGTCACTCTTCTGCACTGTTAAAAGCTTCCACATGGCTTATGCCGATATGAGGAGATGGCAGAATCCCGGTCTCTCTTCTCTTTTTCAGATGCATGTGTGTGCTGGGGACAATGGTGTATCCTCATTAGGAGGAGAGCGAGGGCATTGAAAAAACAGCCGAGAGAGGTCACCTCACCCAGCATAAGGGCTCTGCGCTGGCTATGCATTAGCTTTTAGCGAGTCGGATCAAGTCAAGTTTAAGAGCGAGCATTTCATCTCTCCGCCCTGCTCTCTCTATTTCAAAATAAAAGTAGCAAAAATGGAAGCACAATGCCATCTCATCGCATCATAGCTCCAAAGAGAAGAGGACAGAGGGACAATGAGAGCACTCGCGCCCCTCCATCATCCCCCTCTGCATTTTACACACAAGTCGCTCTCTCACACACGCACACAAAACACACCCGCCCAGCACCCTCACTCTGGCAAAAAGCTGCCCCCTGTCTTTGTTCCCATAGCATCAACTCCCACTTTTGATACTGTCATCTCAAGTAGGATATGGTGGCCTTGATACAATATGCTGCCCATTACCATTAAAATAGTTGTCGGGGAGGATGCTGTAGACTTTGGATTACACTTGACTGGGACTGACAACCAGGCAAGCAAGCCATTTTTAGTAATGGGAATGGGAGCGCGAGAGAGAGGGCTTTTTGGAAATTGGAAAAGAGAATGAAAGGGGGATGATGAGGAGGAGGTGAAGAGGGAAGAAAGGGAGTGAAAGATGGGTAGGGAAAGAGAGCGTTGTATACAAAAATGCAGAAGGGGGGTTGATGATTCTCCTGTCTGTAAACAACATTGAATCCCAAAGTCCTCTGTCTGGTGTTTTTGTGCAGTCAGTGGTCTCATGCCACTCAACTTTTGCACTGTAAACAGTTAATGCCAACTTCTATCATTATCTCAGAGTCCATGCTTATGTTCTGCTGTCATGTGAATATGCGTAACTTCAAACTGTCTGTGACAAACCCAATAAAACTGATCTATTCTAAGACCAAGTCACAGTTACAAGGTTGCATAATCCATAAAATGAAAAATTAGAGAGGGTTAATGTTCAGATTCTTACTGCTTCGTTACTTAAGCTATTTTCCTTTTATGGTAAAAAGCAGCTGTTCTCCAACTGAACTGCCCTAACTCATGAGCAATAAGAAGTATGACCAATTGGAAAATCAGGCAGAAACCAAACTGATCCATAACAGAGAAGCAACCAACCTTTCCAAAATTTGGGTTTGGTAAGATTTTCTCTTATGCTTACCATAGCTTAATTTACTAAAAAGCAATAAAAAGTAATATTGTGGAATATTATTCTAATTTAAAATAACTGTTTTCTATTTGAATATATTTCGAAGTGTCATTCAAAGTTGAATTTTCAGCAGCCATTACTTCAGTCTTCAGTTTCACATGTCCTTCAGAAATCATTCTAACATTCTGATTTGCTGCTCAAAAACATTTCCTATTATCATTAATGTTAAAAAAATTCAGCTGTGCTGCTTAATATATTTGTGGAAACTGTGCCACATTTCAGGATTCTTTAATGAATAGAAAGTTCAAAAGAACCACTTTAAAAACAAAAAAATTAAGAAAACTTTACTGTCGCGTTTGATTTGTTTGTGTTTAATGCCATGGCCAGCTTCTGTGGCTATTTTCATGGCGAGAAAATTTATGGCTGAATTATATAATGTTATTACAATTTATCTTTGCAAAAAATTGATAGAAATGTCTTTTTCCAGCATTGGGACAAATTTGATTGTATCTTATTTATTGTAAACAGATCACATTTAATAAATTATGCATTAAATTTACGTGACAGCAACAGAAGCATACCTGCTTTGACTTATTGCATAGAAGTGCCCCAATTATGGATTTTTGAAAATGACCTTTCATGCAGTTTGTAACACAGCTAAGTGAATGAAAACATCCTGCAACTTTTTAAATCTGAAAGTGCACCGTGTATAAAGTTATTGTCTCTCAAAAGAAAGAGTCGACTCTGAATCATTGAAAATTATGCTTGGGAGTCGTTTCTCAAATGAATCCCAAGACATTTCATGTTGACTTCAAACATTAGCATATTGCCCGACCACTTGTTGTGCACTCGCAGACCTGGGAAACTTGATTTTCGCGTTGGTCTAAATGAAAATGCAAATTCATTCTTTGCCACTAGGTGGCGCTTTTGGGTGATACAAATAGCTGTTTCCCCGGTAACGGCTGTTTGCAAAGCAGCACTGAGCTCACAAATGCTAAATCGACCAATCACCGCGAATTAGCGTCATGCAAAGGAGGGGTTTGGAAAAGTGAATCTTTGAGCGAATCGTTTGGGAGTCGTTGAGCAAATAAGGTAAAAATAAATGCATATTATAAGAAAAAAAGTGTTTTTTGACCTGCATGTCAACCTGTTGTTGGGGATTCCCAAAACATGAACCTTTCATAACCAATAATAGGAGCACTTTAAACTTTGCTAAAGGGACAATTCTCTCCCTAAAAAAATATAAACCGTCATCACTTACTCACCTTAATATCGTTCCAATCCTGTTTGACTTACTTTCTTTAGCAAAACACAAAAGAACAGATTCTGAAGAATTGTACTGTTCGCACTTTCCAATACACCTACAATGAATGGGAACGGAGGCTTTCAAGCATCAAAGAGGATGCAAAAGCACAATGAAAGTATCATAAAAGTGGTGCATGCAACTCCTGTGGTACATTTTTATGTCTTATGAAGTCACATGATAGCTTGATAAGAACAGACTAAATTTAGGTTAGCTTCTGCAACTGGAGAGTTAGTCAGTTCACAAACAAATTCAGTTTTGGTTTTGTGAACTGAATTGATTGATTGATGACAGATTGTACTCACATAGCAAGATATGTCCATAAATCGGACACTACTCGCATGAACATGCCATGTTATTATTCATATGTTGAAAATATTTACCTTTTCCACTCTGTCAGTTTGATAATCAGTTGGAAATGGCATGAGTGTAAATAAATTCTACCTTTAAGTTACAGGTAAACAAAAGACAACCGAACTTTAAGAATCCATCATTAGAGATAGGCCCGTCCCGAGATGAGACCAGAGGAGCAGGTGACGGGGGATGGGCATGTTTTGTGCCATCCAGTGGGGGGTGGGTTTGGCAGGGGGTTAAGACGAGGTCTGCACCCCCATAGTCATTCACACGTTCCACTTTAAAAGAAGGGATTAAGAAGCTTTTCGTTCCCTCTCCAAGACACACACAAATATGGCTTGGCTTCTTTCTCTTACTTACCATGCCAGGATCATCTATGGGATGTGGGATATGACGATGGAAAGGATAATGGCTGGCCCCCGAGCGAAAGAGAGAAAGCATGTGTGGATGGTGCGGAAGAGCGTCAAAGAAAGATGCTGCCCTTGGCATGCAAAAGCATGTAATCAACACAGGCAGTGTTACTATGACAAATACAAACAGAATCTCTTTATCTCCTCTCATTGTTGCGATTGGGCTACTTCAGAAGCAAATCAAAAGTTGACAGCTCCGCTCTCTCTCTCGGTCTTGAGGGCTAGAGCGAGAGAGCGATAGCGTGAGAGGGATGTGTGGGGTGTTCCCTTATGCAAAGCAGGGTCACTGCCGACTCAGAGACACACAATAATACTGATTACACGCATATGCTAATTATTATACGCTAATCAAGTACAGTAGCTTTAGATTTGGGCTAATGGCAGGCGGTGGCTCGCTCTGTAGGTAGGAGAAAGCTAAAAATACTATAGGAAAGCTGGGAAGACAGTGGCCTATTAGCAGACACAACAGCACCTGTCACAACTCATCAGCTGTGGAAAATAACTGCTTAGGACAGTAAGGGGTTTTGACAATGTCTTCTCTGCGCCTCCGCCTCATTTAGGCGAGCACTTTAAATTTAAAAGTATTGCATTTCAAAGGAGAATTTGGGCTATTTAGGGAAGAAAACGTGAATTAGATGGGAAAAGTTTCAACAACAAAACCTGAGTCTGACGAACATTTAATCTTTCGTCAAAACTTTCTGATGGAAAATGGACTGTATTGTTACAAATGTGTCAATAATAATAGAATAGAATAGAATAGAACTGCAGACCAAAGAACAGCTGTGAAATTTATTTCCATTACTTTCAGGTAATAATATTGCAATGTTAAGCTGCAGGGGCTGCAGTTAAGCTTGCTCAAGTGCACAATAGTCAGCGCAATATTTTGTTTAACAACCTAAACCACTAAGAGGACTTCTAACTAGGCCATGTATGTATTCTTGCTAAAGAGACATTTACACTGTTTTGTAGCAACAAAGATATTTCTGCAATTTGAGCAACATCGACCATTTGCGATAAGCCCAAAGATGAGCTAAACTTCATGCAAATAAGCAGAAATGGAATGTGGCGACTACCAATGGAAGTAGAGAGTTATCCAGCTCCTGATACAGTTAGATACATCAGTAGAACATGAACGCCTCTTAGAAAACAACAGTGTGGATGGACCGATATGAGTCTCAGTCAAATACTGCAGACAGAGCTGTAACTTTTTTTTTTTTTTTTGCTTAGTTCTAGAAATCTTCTAAAACTATAGGGAAGAATCACACAACTTACACCAACTGACCATACAAAAGTGATTACCATGTCCACTGCTTTTCAGGGGCAAATACTGTATGACCATAAAACTAAATAATGACATGAGTCAGCTTGCTTTTGATTTGGCCTACCTGTTGATTTTGGTCTAAATGATTTGTTTCTCATGCATTTGAAGTCATTTAAAAAAGAAAATACAAGTAATTTGAAGTAATGCAAAACAGAAAGCAAATTATATATAGCGTTGAAACAGTAAATATAATGCTAGAAGTTTGTAATTAGTGTGCTATATAAAGTTTATAGTGATCTCATTGATTGATATTATAATTTGGGCATCTGAATAAAAGGAGGCATTTTCTTCTTGAGTATGAGCTCCGTCTTCTCTTTTATTATATTTTAATATATATATTTTGGATCAATTTTTATTATGTTATGCTTTACATGGTTAATAAAGTTATCTTTGGTCCCATGTATGTAGCCTTTGCATTCATTTCACTGAGGGGTAAATGAACATTCATCATTTGCAAGTTTAGCTGTCCTTGGATACATTACTCTAAATACATGTACCATATCTTCCCATTTTACCATGGAAATGTGGGAGGTTTAAATGCTATTTGGCCTGTCAGTCATTTTATCAGGTGTAAGGTCAATTCCATGCATAACAGCGCACAAATACACTTATGCTAAAGCAGATGGCAGCCATGTGTGTCTCGCTGTTCAAAACTTCCTCTAACATTCAGAATAATTTGGCCAACAAATCAAAAGGTATGCATTTTGTCAGCACAAATATGGGCAAGCTGACTCATGTCTAAGGAATGACGTGTAAGTGTGGGAAATTCACTGATGCAATAATCTACACCGTGAATTCAGAAGAATTTGTTTAGAAGACAACCTCCTGAAACATGCGTAAAATCAATTCTGCTTAACTTGGGTACATATGAGGACAAGAACAAGGAAAATAAATACAAATTTAAATAAAGCAATTTAACTAGCAAACTGAAAGGTCTCACTAGATAAAGAAGATGTGCACAGTACTTTAGCGTTACCCAAGTTAATCATTATAAGCACTATAAGCACTATTATCTTGGGCTTACACAAAGGGGTGTGGTCACAGACTAAATGCTTGAGATCTATTGCTAGAAACTCTGGTCACAAAACTCTCTCATGCGAAGTGTACACACACCAACTAAACTGTGTACTTGACTGCACAACATACTTAGCTGTTCATTATAGAGTCAGGCTTAATAAAATATTTAGGTCAATGCCAAAATAAAAAAATAAAGGATAGTTCACCAAAAACTGAATAATCTGTCATCATCCACATTCTGTTCCAAACCTGTATTCATTCTAATTAGACAACATAAAAGAACGGAGATGTTATGCAGAATGTTAACAACTGCCAGCTTCAGTTCCACCTTTCAATGAATCTGATTTCCATACAATGAAAGTCAACTGTTAGGCACAAATGACAGCTTCAGTCACATCTCCTTTTGTGTTCCACTGAAAAAAGAAAGTTATATGAGTTTTATAAACATGAGGGTGTGCTCAATGTTTTGCTAAATCAAAATAAAAAAAAGCTGAACAGTTAACAGTTACACTGTCATGGAAATATTTATCAAGCCATCAAGTTTACAAAGTTATACCTCCTGGACGCATTATTAACTAACGTGAGCTTGGCAACACTATGATCTATACCACTAGTACTCGTTTTAATCGCATTAAAAGTGTATTTCAGCTTCAGTAAGAACTAATCAGCGTGTCCAAGCGTGTGATGTCTGATCAGGCCAGCATTGGCTGCTCACCTTCAGTCTGATCTCATATGTCGTGAACCTGTTCCGACCGACGCCAACCGTCTCGGGGTTAGAAACATCAATCTCTAGAAAGTTATTCGGTGGCCCATACGCATCGCTCAGGTTTTGTGGTTTAGTATACAGCCTTCTCGTATCTGCTATGGCCTCAGCCATGGCTTTCCGTGACAGGTTTGAGCAAACAAGCAGCTATCGATTGCACTTCCGATCAGCTGAGGAACAGCTGACATGTGACATACCAACATGGTCACGTGGTAATATCCCTGGGCTTTGATTGGATTAAAGCTGTCAGAGCGAGTAGAGTGTACTTTTTAGTGTACGTGTGTCGTCGAAAATGTTATAAATGACTCTTTATAACCGTCTGTAGAGTAATAACTAGCGTTTATGCAGTCACGTGCCAGTATTTTGAGCTGCTGGATAAATGTTAGCAAAGCAAGTGTAGTTTTTGGTGGAATTCTTTAATGTTCAACTTTAATGATAAACTTTTATAGGTTTTAAATTTCGAACTTTTTGTAGAGTAACATTTGTCATTTATTCAAGCTCCATTCTTGCATTCCTCCAACTGCATTCTGTAATGTAAGATTAGTGCTGTCAAAGCCAGAACAGTGCACTCTTTGTAAATCTGTATTGTTAAAAATGGTAGTTTCTCTATTATTGTTTATAACCGCCTGCATAAAAATATCTCCCATTTATTCACGAATAAGCTAAGATTTAGATTTGCCTCAGTTTATATTTATAAAAACATATGTCTTATGTATTGTAACGTGTTTGTGACGTATACAAACCTGAAAGAAGAACAACAAGCAGAGCAGTGTCTATAAGGTGTCAGTGTACAGAGCTCAATAAAGTTATTAGGTTTTGAATCAACATGGCGGCACACAGGTTGCAGTGGACAACCAGATGTCTTTTAAGACTTAACGTTACATTCAGAAAGACGAGTTTGTCGAGAGGAGTTTGGTGTGAACGGTTTAAGGCCGTTAGAGGTGAGCATGAATATTCTCCTGTCATGGTCAGTGCTGATAACACGTGATAACTGCGGGAAGTCCAATTACGTCATAGTTCTTTATACCCATCTTATGTGTGTGTCTGTGACACACAGATGTATTGTTTTTGTTTTGGATGAAAAATGAGAGTAGCTACTATTCTGAAGTATGAAGAATTTATGACTTTGTATAGTCTTCCTCTGCCAGCTAGATCTTTCTATTCTGTCATCAAAAGTTTGTCTCCAAGTTATGTGCATTTATTTAAAACAGACCTTTGCTTTAATGAGAGAAAAACAATTATGCCCAAACTTTTATTGGATACAAATTTTTCTTCTTGATAAGAAACAAACAAAACAAAACAAAAAACAAACAGTAGAGCGATTGTTATATTATTCAGTATATACATCCCCTAGATGTATTTTTTTCTGGACCAAATTTTTTATAGTATTCGTTGGAAGAAAGCGTGGTTACTCAAATAACGTGGTTTATTAATCGTGATTCGTGGTTAATAAAATAAGATAACATTTTAAGATTTTGCATAATGTCTATCTAACGAACTCATTTATTCTATCATTGGAATCAGGTTACATCTCTTTGGGAGAATTTAAGTAACTTAAAATATGATTTAACATTTTTGCTGAAAGGTATATTTCTGTATTTTTCTGTCTGTGATTATGCTATTGATTTTGTTGTTGTTTTTTTTTTTGCATTGTAAAAAAATTGTATTCACAAAAACACATTTCTCAAGACGTTACCTAGATTTGATGTCTTTCTTACTGAGATTTTGCTTATTGTTAAATCTCTTAAACTCATTGATAATAAGAATAACACGTTTCTTAAGGCGTATGATGATATTTTTTCTTACTGATTGAGGTGTTATTTTTTCCCTTTATGTTTTTGTATTTCAATGCAGTGCTTTTCACGCAATGCTGTTTCTGCAACAATAGCCTTAATAAATTGAAAAACAAATGTATTTATTATTATTATTATTATCCAAGCTGTCTAAAATATTTTTAACCTTTTATTGTGCTCTATAAGTATTTTATAGGAACACATTTTTTGAATCTTTCCCAACTTTTAATTATTTTAAGTTTAAATGTCTCATATATATTTTACAGCTGTAAATTATGCAGTAGGCGGTATGTTTTTTTTGAAGCAGTTATTGTTTATTTATTGTAACGTATAGTGTGACCATATTTTATTAAATATGTTCACTTGTGTGTTTTGCATAAAACATACAGTTCACCCAAAAATGTTAATTGTCATTATTTACTCATATTAAAATGAATATCTTAATACTTATACATTTGTTCATAATCAAGAAAAAAGGTATGTCACATATAATAGGTGATTAGTGGATCTACTGTTCTGCATTCATCAGTTACAACATCTTCACTCAGTCTTATTGTGAAATATTAGGATTTCCTAAATAAATAGATCTCAAATATGCGTTTAACAACATATTCTTGTTTCTTAATGGTATTCAACATTTCTTGCAGGACATACATCTATATCAGCACCTTGGGCTGCTCACAGTGGACTCCTCAGCCATTATGAGAGCCTTGTCTGCTCCGGTTCACTGCAAGAGGATGATCAACAAAGAGCTGCACTTCTTCAGTTAGAACAGTTAAACAGAGTGATGACAGACTATACCAACATCCCGTCAAAAGAAAAAGAAGACGGAGATGTTGACAACACACAAGAGGTATGGGTTTATATGTGCCAAACTGAGCAGTGCAATCTGTGAATGTTTACAGTGAAGAAAAAGCTTAGCAGTCCAACCTTCAGTCAGACCCCAGCGCTTGCACTGTGCCATTGCCTAATTTGCTGTGGGACTGTTGTTTGTAGGTCAAAGCAGCTTCAGCCTGTTTGTGTTTGTGGGGTGGAGAGTGGGAGGAAAGACCAGACCAAGCACTTGCTGGATAACAGCACGGCCCCCTACTGAGTCAGGACACCCCACCTATCCCTCGCCTCAGTAATGAGGGGTCGCCATTGTCTGGGAAAGAGATTCCCAGCTCCACTTTCAATATGGGGAAATAAACATAAACATGTTCAGCGATGTGCTCTTGTGTTGATTATTTAGGGCAAAAATGGTGAAACAGTGTAAATGAATAAATGCATTATTTTCGTTTAAAAGTAAATTACTTATTATAATAAGCAAATTTCTTTTCCCTAAAAAAGAGTGAATTTGTGAAAGAGAGTGGAAAACAGAGCCTAAGAGTGTTGGCATGTGAACTTTATCCCCTTGGCTGCGTCCTGTGAAAGTGTAGAGCATGACTCCACCTTGTGGACCCGTCCCTGACAGGGCCTGTGTCCGCTCTCTCTGTCTCTTCACTGTGTTTGTCCACTCTACCGTGACTGGACCACTGCCACCAGCCACAATAACGAGCTACAGAGAGTTCTGGAAGTCAGTGAGAAGTCACACGCTGTCATCCAAGAACGCTGCGCCTCACTGCTCAAACAGCATTCACCCCACTGAAAGATACGGGCATTAGGATGTCGGCTCTCGGTCTTTCCTGAATGATCAATTGTCTGCAGCCACAGACAGTTCTGGACTGGCTCATCAAACGCCTTGTACTCTGAAAGTTGAATACGTTGTGGACATTGTTTGGAAACTTTGAGTCAAGGGCACTTAATCATATAAGTCGCCAAGAGTTACTTGAATATTTATTTTTGTTATAATTAGTGACTAAATCAAACCATAAGATGTGTTTATAATAAGCTACGTAGGCTAAAATGTGCTGAAGCAAACTCGATTTTTACAGCGTTAAAGAAGATGGTAATATATTTGCATTTATTTTACAGGAGTCCCCAAAGCCACACCCTCCCCACGGCTACTATATCCATGGTGATGTTGGTGAGCTTAAGTTCAGTTTTTTTTTAGCTGTGGCAGCAAAATGATTAGTCATTTTAAACATGCATATATTGAGTTTGGAGGGATTGGACTGGACTGTTGGAGAGGCCAATTAATGCTTATTCTGTGTTTTGTTTCATAATCAATAGGCACTGGAAAAACAAAGATGATGGATCTTTTTTACTCATTTGTGGAAAACAGAAGAAAAAGGAGGGTTCATTTTAATGCATTCATGTTAGACGTACATAGAAGTAAGTTCTAACTAAACCAAGTTGGCCTGTTCTCGAGTAATTGTGGATACATAAATGGCCATATACTCTACTATTCAAAAGTTTGGCGTTGGATTTTTTTGTTCTGGGTCACAAAAAATACTGTAAAAATGAGTAAAAGTTTAAAACATAGTCAGTTTTTCAATATGTGCTAAAATGAAATTTATTCAAGTGATAGCAAAGCTGAGTTCACATGTCTTTAACATGTGATCAACTTAATGTGTCTTTGCCAAATAAAAGTATTATTAATAAAACTTTTGAACAGTAGTGTATATTTACCTCATTCCATATTAATCAATTTGAAGTAGTACTCTCTTGATTTTTTTACAAGTAGCAAACTAACATGCCTATTATCATGCATGAATAGCAATTAAGGAAAATAACAGCATAAAGTAGAATAGAAAATCAAAATTCGATTTTGTCTAGGTTTTGAGAGCATTTGCATTTATTTGTATTGACTTTAATTTGTGCATTGCATTCAGGGATCCACAAACGGAAACAGAGCCTGCCAAAGCGACGGATAGGTAAAATGACAATGTATGACCCCATCTTTCCAGTTGCCATGGAGATCGCAGAGGAAACCTGTCTCCTGTGCTTTGATGAGTTTCAGGTGAGGGCAGGAGTAGGGAAATTGGGAGGGTGAAGAGTTTGTAAAATTGTTGAAAAATGTCTAAGTTCCAATGTTAATGCATATTTTCTGTGCCTGTGTGAGGGGAATAATGTGAGCTGCAGAAATCCCAAATATAGAAAGAATCAGCATGTGCTGATGCTATGTTTATATTAATGCAGTTCATCTGACCTAAGTGTGGAATAGCTCTTCGTAGAAATAAGCCTTGTTCATTTTGGAGCCATCTAGTGGAGTCAGATACCTCCACACAGAGCTGAAAACACATGCTGAGGCGACAGATAAATCGAGATTAGAAAAAAACTAGAATTAAACAGAAAATGTTATTCTTTGCGAGCCCAAAAAGATGAATAAAATGAAACATCAGATACATTTTTGCAGATTTAAACCAATCAATCAGCCCATTTCTCAATCAAATAATCAATATTTTCTATATTTTAAATTATCTAGTTTTTTGTTCTCTGATTCAGTATCAGAGTGGTGTTTATTGATTTCTAAAAATGTCCTGTTATCTTAATAATATTACACGCAGTATTCAAATAACCTGTGTAGACTTCATTTCTGATAATCAAGAGCTCATTCTCTCACTGCCTAAGGATGAAGGGCTGCTCTTTTTATTAATGGCTTTTAAACTGACATTTTTACCTCAGACCTGATCGCGTTCATATATTTATTTAGTATGGGTTCTCATTATTGCCTGAAAGCTCACCTCGCCAATCGTCGTTTGCAGCAATATGGAAAGCACACAGATTTTGTTTATGATGCATAAATGAGGAGCTGTCAGCCTCTTACCAATCAGGAGCCACTGCCACTTAAGCATGCAAATGAGGCATCGAGTTTCAGTCGGCCCCTCTTGCTTCCTTGAGTGAGGGGTAATGGAGAGCGACTATGGCGGGTCGCATGCATCCATGCCTCTTAAATGCTAATGAAATTTCTCCATTCTCTTCATTAGTCCGGCATCATTATCAGTAATTTGTAGCCTTCCCCTTTTGTCCCTCTCCACTCCCTTAATGAATGCAAGGTATTGAGAGAAGGGCCAAGAGAGATATAGAAAGAGGAAGAGCGAGCAGAAAGCGCTTGAGGCATTGTCTCAGGCTCCTGTCAGTCGCCGGGTGAAATTACTCATCGACAGAGTTGTGTAAGTAAAGGTTTAAGATCAAAAGAGTGCAATTTGGCACCCGTGTGCGCCACACAAAAGTGACTCTTTGCTGGCGTAATTGGATGCTCATTTGAATATCCGTGCCGTTGTTTTCGCTGTCGTCCACAACAACACCACACAGAGGGCTTTCTCGCACTCAACCTGGCAATCAATACTCTGACTGAAATTCTGTGTGTGTGTGTGTGAGTGTACACACTCGCACATGAGTGTCGCGGTGCCTGTGCAACAAACAAAAAACAAATACAGGACGGATGAAAAGGTCATAATTAAATGACTCCTTTGAAATGAAGAATAGAAGAGGACGGTTAAAGGAAATGTGATCCAATTTATGCCGTAGCACCTCGTCTTTGTAACCGACCACCCTTCCGACAACACACACGCACGCCCTCCACCTTGCCGCACGTAAGGCCACTATAGAAGATGCTAATTGGGTTTGATGGGGCCGATGGTTTAATATGCAAAAAAGGGAAACACTTCAATATAAGAAAACAACATATGCTGGGGGTATGGCAGTCATAAGTGTGTCCTTCTTAGAATACTAAAGCTCAGTGAATGAAGAGATCTTCTACATGACAAAAACATCCCGGCCCCAAATTTGGCTCCTCGTTGCCAGATATGCAAACGCTAAGTATTAATGTATTAATGCGACATTAATGCAAGGAGAAACTCTATATGCGTTTTGACTAAATGCTTTCAACCCTGAAAAAGTAGCAGAAACGTGGGAGAAGATGAGAGCGGACCATGGTCGATCTCATTGTGTGTTATTGACAGGGGAGGGTCAGCTGCCCCAGTGTTGCTGCAGATGTGTGTGAAGCAACAGCTCGCTGCTGTGAAAAAGGCAACGTTTAAATGATAATAATGAATGATGATGATGAAAATGATAATAATGAAAGAACCACTCATCCTCTCGCTTCTGCGATTCAGGGACAGCCATGCCAGGCCCTCAAGAGCACAATGGGAGCGCATCTGTGTGTGTGTGCTTGTATGTATTTGTCTCTGTGTGGCCATCTGGCTGTCATTGTGCCACTGATTTTACCTCGAAACACTGTTTATTTATTTATATATTTATTTATGTATTCAATTATTTACCTTTTTCAGCGCTTTGGCCACTTGTCCTTGTCTCTAGCAGAAAGCCGCGCGGCTCTGTGTGGCCATTTTACAGTCAGGTGGAGTGGCTTTGTGTCTGTCCTGCGTCTGTGTGCGAGTACGTTGGGGAGGGTGATGTCAAAGGACCTTGGCCGAGGCTTTGGTTTTAAAATGCAACAACACCTGGTTTTCACTCATTCATTCACATGTACACGCATGCACAAGTGCCTATGCATGCGCACAATTGTGGTAATTAGCTCAAGGCAGAGGAAGGCCAAAGGGGAGAGAGTTGCGCCTCGCTCATCTCCAGCTAATACACCTGTGCTTGCTCCCATAGTGTCTGACTGACCACAGAAGCTATAGGTTACTTTAAAGGCAACATGAAATTAAAACCAACCTATTTACTGTATTAATACAAATTCATTAGTCTTTTTACAGTTGAATTTGACCTTTTACTATGAACTTTACATGTGCAGGAAAAGGAAATAGCTGATGCAGAATATGGGTTGCTATAATAAAAACTATTTCTTCAGAGTACAATGAATAAGTCTTTTTTTTCTTCAGGTGGTGGATATAGCCGATGCTGTGATTCTGAAGCAGTTATTTGAGGGCTTGTTCAAGTGTGGGGTCGTGGTTGTGGCAACCTCAAATCGACCACCTGAAGGTAGGAAGATGTCTGGGTAATGTTGAAGCCATTTATGTGATTAACGGAAACTGGTGTTCGAATGCCCAGGTCCATGCAGAAAATCTCTGATTTTTCAATCTTATTATTTAACCCTGGAAATTATGTAAAAATGTGCCTGTCATTACTACATAAACTTCATATTTTCACTTTTTAAAATTCAAATTTATATAAATTATTTGACTTTTAATTATATTATGTTTTTGCATTACTTTCAAATCAGGTGTACTTGTTTAGCTGTAACATTTAGGAAAGAATGATTAAATATGCACTACTTTTTTATTAGTTTTTAAAGAAATTAATACTTTTATTCAGCAAGGATGCATTAAATTGATCAAGAGTGATAGTGAATAATTTTACATTGTTACAAAAAATCATGAAGATTTCTGAAGGAACGTATGACGATAAAGACTGGAGTAATGGCTGAAAATGCAGTTTTTCCATCACAGGAATAAATGTAATAAAAAAATACAAATCAGTGATTTAAAATTGTAATAATATTATCATTCTATTGTATATTGGTCAAATAAATGCACCCTTTGAAAGAAACTTCTTTCAAAAACATTTAAAAAATATCATACCGACCCCAAAGTTTTAAAATGTGATGAAAATATATGTGTAAATATATCTATTTAAATTAGGTTTTTCATAATTCATAACCCTTTTTGCAAAAACAAAAACAAATCTGACAATAAAAGCAATTTATTCCTTTCATTTCCTGCATCAATTTCCAGGGTTAAGTGTGTGTTTTCTGTTACTGACCTGTCACGTAAACAGCACACATGACTCTTGTACATTTTCACCTTGTATTGTTCCCTACCAACTTCCCAACAATAGACCAGCATACCTTTCTCATTCGCCTCATTCTTTTGTGTGGCCTGAAAGTAAAACATGTTCCTAAACTACACGTCCGTCTCGTGTTCTAATCCAGTTCTGCACCATCTCGTGTGTCAGGATCTTATTCTTTTTCACTCCTTTCTAAAGTTCACCTCCCCTTTAAGTCACTCTTTGGTTAATCGCTGTATTTTGATGCCATGATTTTTGAGGTCTATTGATAATCTGCGTAAAGTCTCTCACTCCTGCTTTTTATTGCTCTCTTCCTTTCTTGCATACACTCAAACACCTGTCATTGGCTGCTTCTCTGTAGTGGATTACATGAAACTAATCTGATGAGTGTTATTTAGGCCTGAAATACAATGACGACTGCATCCATCTGAACTTTAAACCCTTAGTTCTTCAGTAAACCAGTTCCTATGTGCTTTTTGGTGTAGCTTGAGGAAAGATTCACCCCAAAATGAAAATTATCATTATTTACTCACCTGTATGATTTTTGCTTCTGTGGAACACAAAGGCAGTTATCTAGAAGAATGTCTAAGCTGTTGTTTTCCATACAGTGAAAGTGAATGGTGACCAAAGGAAAAGAGCAGCTTGGACATTCTTCTAAATATCTAATTTGGTGTTCCATAGAAGAAAGAAAATCATACAGGTTTAAAATGACGTGGGCGACGTGTTTGGATGAACTATCCCTTTAAATCATGTGGAAACTTCAACCTCGCCGCCATCAAAGATTTCTCGCTTATACGCCACGCCGTTCATCATAAAACGAGGCAACTTTATTTGATACCCGCTTGCTTGAGCAGTTAGTCTTTTATCTCTCTCCACCGTTCCCACTCTTTTCCTCTGCCTCATTGTTGATTCAACAGATGCCGTTTTTTGCAATTGCTGTGATGTTACATTAAACTGGAGAGGGAGAGTGATAAGGGTAGAGATAAGACACTCCTTCTGCCTTTCTCTTCTCTGTCTCTGTCTTGGAGCGCTGCTAATGTCTCGTTGTATGAAGTGGCCTTGTGTGCCGAGTACAAAACGGTGAGCGGCAGTTACATAAAGAAACCCTCTCCTAACATTAACCAGCCACAGAGAACAAAGCCTACGCTAAAACTTAATAGCCATCTTATTCCATTTTAATTATGTGACTAATGGATAGACGGGTACACATGAAAGATGGGGGGGAGAGAGATGGCACCGAAAGAGATTGCTCGTTTATTGATATAAAGATGCTAAACTGAAGAGCCACTAAAGAGGCTTGCGTGTTTGAACTTGGATGTTTGTCATCGCCCAAAACCGTTTCTTCAGGTAAAGTGAGGGAAATGTGAAAGAGGGTGCACTTCACTAACTAAATCTTTAAATGACCCTTTAGTTATTTACCAGGATATGATTAAACTGCTGAAAGAGTGTAGAATTCATTCAGAAGCAGCTGGATCTGTCTGTTTTTTATATATAATATAAATGTATATGGATTATTTAATAGCATACAGCAGATAATTAAGAATCATCAAAGATATAACCTAGGAAATGTTTAATTAGAAATATCTTAACGATGTTTATACAGTATTTAAAATGTCTGAAAATAAAATGACTTATTGCAGATTCATCTTAAAGCAGTGGAGCTTAAACGTTTTGATTTGAAGGCCAATATTGAATAACTCCACAATTTTTCCAGTTGTTCATAATTTTATGGACAACCCTTAAGAATAACTATTTTAAAAATATATTTGAGTTTCAAAAAAAATTTTTTAAATGAGCTGCAAAAATAATCTTGTCTTGAACTTTTGCTACTTTCTGATGTCTGACAAGTAACACTTAAGTGACTGCCCACATTTACACATTGTGTTACAAAGTAAAGGGCCATGCATGTTTAAATCTGTATGTACAGTGGCCAAAAATAACCCTTATAAAAATAGCACCAAAAATGGCCAAGAAAAACAAACCAAACCGGTACAAAACCGTGGACTAACATTTATAAGTGGATGTTAAGGAAAAGAGTATATAGGCTGCCTTTAAAATATCTCTCAGTAAGTAAGGCTCATCCCAGTTTGCTTTGCTCTTGTATGAATCACTTGAATGATTGCCTCCAGATGCCTATAGAAAGGCTTCATCTATCTGTTCTTTCATAGTAAGATCCCTATAGCATGCTTTCATTTCTTGGGTGAGAACTGGCCGAACGTGTCTCCCTGGACTGTTTATAGCTCAACATGCCTCTGTTATGACAGTTCTGTTCCTTTATATTTTCTTGCCCACGGCAGCTTTAAACAAGCTTTTACAGCACAGAGAGAAGCATATACTCATCACGGTCTCTTTACATCTCTCTCTGTGTGTGTGTGTGTGTGTGTGTGTGTGTGTGTGTGTGTGTGTGTGGTTTATCATGCCCGTGTGGCTAATTGAAGTCTCCATTCACCGTGATGCAGGTTTATTGTCTGTGCAGAAAGAAAAAGACTTCTTCTCTTGAGCTCATTGTTTGGGAATGTAATGAATTTCATGTACTGCCTTTCTCCTGCGCTGCCCACAGAAATCAATTTCTGCCTCTCCTCGTCCCTTTTGTCCCTCCTCCCCTCCCGTCCCTCACTTCATCAATAGACACTTTATTTGCCAATCATAGATGGAAAATGACATTATGAGGAGGCTAAAGAGTGAATCTAACCAGCATCTCTCCCTCTCATGCTCTCTCTCTCAGAACTGTACAAAAACGGGCTTCAGAGGGCTGCTTTTGTGCCTTTCATTGGCGTACTCAAGGTAAAGACAAAGTCATTCTCTCAGTTAATTTATTTATCCTTTCATTATATCTCCATCTCTCTCTCTCTCTCTCTTCATGTTTCCTTCTCTGCTCTGTCTGGTTTTTGATGTATTTTATTCACAGGTAAAAATACACAACCCCGTATGTGTTTTCAAAAACGCACAAAACAGAAAAAAGGCAGCTTTGATCATACCTGGAGATGAGAGCAACAGACTGAGAGAGAGTGTGACAGACATGGAGGCCGTTTAATGACTGGCGTGGGTTGGCTGGAATGAGACGGCATTGCGTGAAGCTGCTTGCATTTCAAAGTGCGCCCGACCATGGACGCCAGCAATGCTCTGATCTGCTTTGCAAGTTAATTGTATTATTTTAAGCAGGTATTGGCATTATCCTGTGTGCTGTCTGGGTAATTACCATCATCCTGCGACAGCTTTCCATCATAAGTAATCAGACCATCATTTTCAGGCATTTTACAGCAGGCCACATTCTTGCACATTTGATTGGTATCAACACACCGAGCTCAATGCGTTTTAACATGGATTGGCTTGTTCTCTAGTTAAATATTGAGCATGCTGTTCAATAAATAGTTCACCCTAAAATTAGCTGAAAATGCACCCACTCAAACATCAGGCCATCCAAGATGTTGATTAATTTTCTTCTTCATCAGAAAAGATATGGAGAAATTTAGCATTACATCATTTGCTCACCAATGGATTCTCTGCAGTGAATGGGTGCCGTCAGAATGCCTAAAAAAAGTCTACATTTACTTGTGGAATATCGTGATGTTTTTATCAGCTGTTTGGACTCTCATTCTGACGGCACCCATTCACTGCAGAGGATCCAATGGTGAGCAAGTGGTGTAATGCTAAATTTCCGCAAATCTGTTCAAATGAAGAAACAAACTCATCCACATCTCGGATGGCCTGATGTTTGAGTAAATTTTCAGCTAATTTTAAATTTTGGTTTACCACAATTGTATGGGGAGCGCTATTGGCAATACAAACCAGTCATCCTTTACATGTTTCTTTTCACGCTGTGATCTTGAAGAGCGACAGAATAAGACGAGGCTTTGATGAGTGGCAATACAATGTCTTTCTAATCCACATTATATCCTAGTATTCCTCATAGTTAAAGGACCCCCTCTGTAGAAGGTGCTAAAAATTAAAGCTGCTAGATGCTTCATTCAGGTTGTGATTTTCCACAGTTTGACCCCTGGATCTTTTATGGTCAGTGGCCCAGCACAGTCACTCTGGTTCAGACCGTCTCGGTCAAATCCCTGGGGTCCTTAAAGTCACCCTCTATTCTGGCCTGTGTTAATCTTGCCTGGTAAGAGTGCTGAATACATCTCGCCCTGCATTGCACCTCTAACGTTTGAGCTTCTTTGTTAGGCCATCTGGTTTTGAGGCAACCCAGGATCCCAGTTCAGGGTAACTAGGGTGGCCCAAGTGCCTCCTCTCATGCTTGGTCAACCCTAATAATGTGTGACCGACTCACTGAAATGCACTCACTGGCTCTTGACTGTTCTCTCTATATCGTAATCTCTTTTCAGGGTGGTAATGTTTATTTGCCTACAAAATATTATTATTATTATTATTAGGGCTGTCAGTTCAACATTTTAATTCTGTATGAATAATCATGTAAATATGAATTAAAAACAATTTAATATTGAAATTAGTTCTATTAAAATTGTTTTTTATTATCTACTACATTATGCTTTTTTAAAAAGAAATCAACACTTCTAATCAGGAAGGCTTCATTAAATTGATCTAAAGTTATAGTAATGTTACAAAATATTTCTATTTAAAATAAATTTTATTTTCTATTCATCCAAGAATCCTGAACAAAATAATTTCATGGTTTACACAAAAATATACAGCAGCACAAATGTTTTCAGCATTAATAATAATTATTAGTTAATTATTTTAAATTCTAATAATATAAAAAATGCTGTTTTACTGAATTTCTAATCAAACAAAATGCAGCATTTATGCGCAAAAAAAACTTTTGAACAGTGATGTATATGTAATAGATTATATAAACTATATATTTTTTCTAAAGCCAATTGTCTATTCAGTGCTTTTGTCTAATGTAATGTTTTTGAATGAATGTTGATATACGTGGTCAATCTGATTCATTATTTTTGATTTGGCAGCCCTAATTATACATATTAAGTAACCCCTTGTTGATTTTTAAGTTTTAAGCAACTTTTTTTGTTCCTAGTGTTTTATTTAATTTTCTTTTGCTTATTAATCTTTTGCTCCAACAGACACATTATCATAGAGGTGTGATGACCTTATTTTTGCTCAAATCTCTGTTTTCATTTTGGCTAATTGCTTTTCCCTGCTGTTCCCTGTGTTCCTTTGGTTATGGTTGTCTTGGTTTTATGTGTGTGTGTTTTCATGGTGAAGGTCTCTGGTGGGTAAGGATGAGTGTATGATGATTGAATGACTTGAAGATGGAGCAAAAATGAAAAGAGGCAATTTATGTTGGATGGCTGCTATTGTTCCACTGACCTTTTGTTAACCTCCTATGTCTAATATTTTTTTTTAATCTTTGCTCTCCTTCAGATCCAATTTATCTTAAAAATGTCTAAACTTTTACGAAAACCTTAAAGTAGTTGAAGAATAGTTGACTAGACAGACTGACCCCTTCTTGATCTGATTAATTAGAAGCAGTTAATACAGACAGACCTACCTATGTAGCCGGTAGCCATATCACCCTGCAGCCCAAGACTGGTTGCCCACTGAAGCTAAGCAGGGTTGAGCCTGGTCAGTACCTGGATGGGAGACCTCCTGGGAAAATTAGGTTGCTGTTGGAAGAGGTGTTAGTGAGGCCAGGAGGGGGTGCTCACCCTGTGGTCTGTTTGGGTTCTAACGTCCCAGTATAATGATGGGGACACTATACTGTAAAAAGCACCGTCCTTCGGATGAGATGTTAAACCGAGGTCCTGACTCTCTGTGGTCATTCAAAATCCCATGTCCTTCGAAAAAGAGTAGAGGTGTGACCTCGGCATCCTAGCCAAATTTGCCCACTGGCTCTGACCATCATGGCCTCCTAATCATCCCCATATCTGCTGATTGACTGCATCACTCTGTCTCCTCTCCACCAGTAAGCTGGTGTGTGGTGGGCGTTCTGGCGCACTATGGCTGCCGTCGCATCATCCAGGTGGATGCTGCACACTGATGGTGAATGAGGAGATACAACGTAGAGCGCTTTTAGTGCTTAGAAAAGCGCTATATAAATGTAATGTAATGAATTATGAGAGACAACATAAACCATTCATAGAGAGAAGGACATGTACCATGTCGCTCACACTGTCTGGCCACGATTTTTTCTTGCTGCTGTTATCTTTTCTGGTTTGATCACCGACAGCCGATTAATGATGTCTAAATTTCAGCAAAATTCTAGTGTCAGAAGATGGCGCACAGTCCTGCATCAAGTCCACCGTCTTCACACAAATGAGCAGAAAATGCTTTTTTTTCAGCCACAAACTCCGGCTCCCGTCCTCCGCTCACGGAATACTGATATGTTGCCTTTTCTAAATTCTGTTTTCATGTGGGTGTGTTGAATGGTTCATATACTTTTCATGATAGCCAACATTTGTTTATCCCAATCACCGAACGTGTATTAAGCAAAGTTTTCTTGCGTGCACACTCGTCTTCGACCGTAACTACTATATTTTGGACTTACTTTTTAAAAATCGCACAGTGTAAGCCCGGCTTAGTCGTGTTTTTCCTCTGTCAGAACTTCTGGCTGTCGTGTGAATAAGCCGTAAGTCCAACATTTGAGGTGCCTTGACATTCATTAACAGTCACTCAAAAGATGTTGTTTTGCCAAGTCACCACTAAAGTTGGTCAGTCATGTTTTTAGCAGGCACAGATTAGCAAAGACTGAGGAGCGAGTGATTGTGATGGAGAGGATGAGGGCCGTGGCCTGTGGCCTCTGCGGAGGTCTGGGGGGTCCGTGCTTTCAAAGCGAGACAGATGTTCCAAGGGTGATGTTTCTTTAAGAGTCCTGGACAGGGCAAGGAGAGGTTGTGAGAACATTTTGAGTATGTTTTGAGAGTGTTCTGAGTAACTAACAAAGCCGGTTACATGTAAAGGGAATAGATAATTAGGGGTAATTAGTGCGTTCACGTCGTTAACCACCCCCATAGCGCTCTCTCTCTCTCTCTCTCTCTCCCTCACACACTCACTAGACACCTAATCTCTCAATACATTCACTCAAGACACACACACACACAGTGGTAAAAACACTTTGATGTAAGAGGAGTCGTCCTGGACTCAAAAGCATAAAGGCAGTGTTTTAAGCTCTCTCTCGTTCTCTTTTTACCCCGCCCCTGCTTCCACCCCCCTTTTCTTTTCTCCTACCCACAGAGGCTGTAAGACACACAAAGATGAATGGACTACAACCTTTCCCCCCGTCCCCCTCTGCCACCTCTCTTTTTCAGTTCTCCCACCGCGCGCTCCTTAAGCCAGCCTCTGTCAATCCGCCCCTCTTCCTCCCAAACAGGAGGGAAAAAAGCATCAAATGTTTTCGGCTGTCAGTAATGAGGTAGTGGACCTCATCAGGGTCCAATCGCCAGCTATCCTTTGCTTTTGTTGGAGCTCAATGGCAACCCTTGCTTTGAAAAACTCAAAGGCAACTTTTTTGAGGAGTGGAGAAGAGATGGAAAGAAAGAGAGAGCGAGAGAGCAAGACGGACAGAAAGCGAGACAGGCTTCATTTTCATTCTAAATGGTTGTGCAGGGAAGCTGTGGGCATCCAGCACACGCAATGATAAGAACTCTTTCAAATAAACTTTGACTATAAAATTGATCACTAAATAATAAAAAAATTTTATTTGTTTATTTTTTGTAATATCTGGTAATAACATGTGGGACATTACAAAAAAAAATTATATTACTATTATTATTAAGAATTCTTTTACATTTTATTTTTAATTAACTTATAAAAAGCTAAACCTATAACTTTTATTGATGAAGGTTTATATTGTTTTTTATTTATTCTTTAATTTTTTTTATAAGGTCTGTCAGGTATTGCAGACATAATTAAACAAAATTCTTCTATTTTTATTTATATATTTTTATTAATGATAATTTTTGTATATATTTTTCCCATGCATATATGTCCATGTGACCTGACAGATCATTAAAAATTGTGTCTTCAGAAATTACCTGCCTCAGTAAAGAGACAGATTAAAAAAAAATATATATATATATATAATTTTTTTGCTGTTTGCAGAGGGATGTATAATCATTTTACAACTTTTGCTAACATTGAGTTAAAAAAGTTGTCAACATGGTTGGAATTGTCCAAACAACAGCCATTAATCTTACTAACAGCTAGTGCTAGTGCTAAATCTAAGATGATAGCATTCTAGTTGCCATTTTAACTCCATGGCATTTTGAGGTGTCTGGCGGGTCTTGTTGAAGGCTGAGGACGTGCATCAGATTTGCGTTGGCAAAGTGCATTCTGAGTTGAGAAGGGCCGACGATGAAGATCTTTGAGGAGTTATGAGTCCTTAATGAACCCATCAAAGGCCATAATCATGCAATGATCCACAAGAGGACGTGTCTTCAACTGATTATAAAGAACCATGCACTGGAATCATTACTGATTGTATTTCTCTCCCCCTCTCCCTCCTCACGATTACTCTCCTGCGAGATGGCCCATCAACCGTTAAGATATACAGGCGGAAATGGAAAGTTTTTACAAAAAGAAAAGAAAAATAGACCGAATAGGGTGTGCAGAGGAATAACCCGTTTTGATGGCTGATGGGGAAGCGCGGTTGTCGTGGCCGTGGCGGCTGTTTACATGGCGGCCTGGTGAAAAGGTCGAGCGGGGTTGATGAAGTGACACTTTTCCTTTTGTGTTCTTCTGCTCGTGGTTTGTCAGCCTGTCATTACGACTGATTCAGCCAATTGGCTCGGACGCGGAACTCTGCGCTCGAGAGAGAAAAGTTGACAGCGCTGGAGAATGGGGGGAAGAGGCGAGAGATACAGGAAGAAGAGGAATAGATCGCTCCTCTCTCGCTCTGTGTGGTGATTGCTAATTATCTTTAGTTCAAGGAGGAGGGTGGCGGAAAATTCACTGATTTCATAATTCGCTGGAGCTGTCATTGAGGACTGATTCAGGCAAAGGCCTCTCGCCTAAATACCACATATTATCCACATCCTGTTAAAAATAATCACCCTTCCTTTTCATCAGTCATTTTTGTCATCCTTTCACCAGCATTTTGTTCCTTTTTTATATTTTTCTTCCTCGTCACAGAGGTTTGATATGCTGTGGTCTCCATAAAAGTGTGCGATTAACATGTTTAACAGTGTTGACATAGTGTGCATATTTTATTTGATCCTAAACTACATATCAGTTTGTTTCAAAGATGCTAATTTAGCAATAATTCGTATCACTCAAAAACAAGTGCAAAGATGCCATTATAAACTCTCAATACTTGCATTGTGAAAACTGAAAAAGTTTAGCCCTCAATCTTTTACTCTTTATATACTTTATATTTATATATTGGTTAAACTTTAGACCATGTAAAACAATACTATGGATACCTGGATGCTAACAGTAGTTTAAAATCATTATAAAAGGTCAAACTTAATGTATTTCTTAATTATATGGCTTACAACACGATAATATGGATCACATTATTATTTTGTTATTGCAATTAAAATGTGTTTTATTAACCCATGTACATGTGGCATTGTCCCCTCCTAGGGGTGAGCTGTGTATTGCAATACAAAATACACAGCAAAACAGAACTACTGTCATTTCAACTTATTTTTGAAACGCTGTCACTTTCTCTCTTCTTATTTGTAACTATTCTCTTCATGTCTCCTTTGCCGTACAGGAGCACTGTCATACTGTCAGGCTTGACACTGGAATAGATTACCGGACAAGAGACATGGAAGCAGCAGGAAAACTATATTACCTGTAAGACAACTCTCTTTGTGAAAGAGTGATGTAACAACATCACATTCATTTTTAATACGCTGTAAGGTATTTTGCGGCAATTGTTTTTTTTTTATTTTTTATTTCTTTATTTGTTGGATGTTCAGTACTTAGACCTTTATGGCTGTTTTTAATATTGATAATAATAAGAAATAATTTGTATTATTCCTGACAAATTATACATATACGCTACCTTTCAAAAGTGTTTGAAGAAATTAAAACTTTCAACAAGGGCACGTTTGAATCAAGAGTCAATCAAAAGTGACTGTAAATAAATTGATATTGTTACAAAAGATTTCTATTTCAAATCAATTCTGTTCTGAAATTTTCTATTCATCCAAAAAAAAAACATGATTTCAACTTGGCACAACTTTTCTCAATATTTATAATAATAAGAAATATTTCCTGAGCACCAAATCAGCACATTAGAGCGTGAACCTGTAGTAATGGCTGTTGAAAAATCAGCTTTTTTCTGTTTTTTTTTTTTTATTAAATATATGCAGCCTTAGTATCATATTCAAAAAGATAAGTCTCTTTCAAAAACATGACAAAAATCTTACTGATCCTAAATTATACATCATAGATTTTTTGCTTACTTTACTTATGGAACAGTTATTTACCTCACATAAATGTTTCTCATATAAAAAGATGGCAGTTGTAATAAAATGTAAATGTTTCAATTTCCTCTGGTCTCAACTACTGCCTGAGAAGAGAAAACAACTGATAATAAATGGCAAGGGAAAGAATTACACATCATGAGTGCACATTAATATAAATATACACTGTGTCTTTTTCTGACTTATTATAAACCCTTTATCTCAACAGCTGCTCTTTTAGAGGATGTTAATATGCATGAGTTTGTTGACACCTGATTGCTGCTCCCTCTTATTCACACTCTCTCAATGTTTGCGTTTTGAATCCAACATCCTGTTCTATTGAGGCACTGTGAAAATTCAAACACAAGCCTTCAGCACGCACTGTTTGATGTGACCACTTCAAACCTGGTTCATTTCATATTCAATTATCTCTCTCTTTCACTCGCTTTCCATAGATCAAGTGAGCCTGATGCGGAGAATGCTGTCAATACACTGTTTGAGGAACTGGCGTACAGACAAAATGATGGTAAGCGAGTTCATTTGCCTTTGGATAGATGGGGTTTTAAGGTTAAGAGAGGATGTTTCTTGACTTAGTGTGTGAGGTTTAATCTTGTAGTGTTGGCTGTTTTTATGTGTAGCTTATCATTTCAGTGCTAAAGTGTTAGATCTTTCTATTGCAGTCAGTAACTGTATGTCTGCTTCTAACCATTAATAGTAACCAGGCCAAGAGTGCTGAACGTGCTAGGAAGAGAAGTAACCCTGAGCAGAACCTGTGGAACCATTGCAGACTGCACCTTCCAAGAGCTGTGTGAGCGAGTGAGTGTGTTGAAAATGACATACAATTCTGGTTTGAGATCTGGTTTGTGGTGACTTTTCCAAAGCTTTTAGATGTGGATATAGGAGGGCAGTGGTTAAACTGGGAAGGAACCGCATTCTGGCACCTTATATTCAAAAAAAGGAATGGTAAAATACTAGGAGCTTGTCATTCCACCTATATTTTAGTCAGTGTAATCACTCCAAGTAAACAAATAAATAAATGGAGTAAGTTCATTGCATTTAAGCATTATACTTCCGTCTTCCAATGTAGGCCACTCACACTTCCAAATAAAGTCATAAAAAGTAAAAAAATACTGTCCACTGTTTTTAAAACTTAGGCAGGTTTTAAACCCAGGACCCCTCAGGTCAATTTTTTTTTCCACCGGACCTGAACATACTATAAAGGCTTAAAGGAACACTCCACTTTTTTGGGAAATAGGCTCATTTTCCAACTCCCCTAGAGTAATACAGTTGAGTTTTACCGTTTTTGAATCCATTCACCTGTTCTCCGGGTCTGGCGGTAGCACTTTTAGATTAGCTTAGCATAGATCATTGAATCGGATTAGACCATTAGCATCTCGCTCAAAAATGACCAAAGAGTTTCGATATTTTTCCTATTTAAAGCTTGACACTTCTGTAGTTACATCGTGTACTAAGACCGACGGAAAATGAAAAGGCTTCTTCTATATTCTAGGCTGATATGGCTAGGAACTATACTCTTAATCCGGCGTAATAATCAAGGAACTTTGCTGCCGTACCATGGGTGCAGCAGGCGCAATGATATGACGCAGCGCCTGAAAGTAGTACCCATCTGCTAACTAGTTATGATACCGCTGGGGACTACTTTCAGGCAAAGTTCCTTGATGGAAGTCAATGGGACCAGCAACTGAAGGTGAACAATCCGTCTAAGTGATATTTGTACATTTATTTGCCTTTTTTTTTACATTTATTTTTATGAATGCAATTTAAAAGTTTTGGTTTCAGTAAGATTTTAAAGTCTCTTATGCTCACCAAGGCGGCATTTATTTGATCAAAAATAAAGGATATTTCAATATTTTGAGTATTTTTTTATTATATTAACTTTTTCTATTTTAAAATATTTTATGCCATTTATTCCTGTGATTGCAAAGCTGAAAAAGATTTCAGCAGCCATTACTCCAGTCTATAGTGTCACATGATCTTTCAGAAAACATTCTAATATGCTGGTTTGGTGCTCAAGAAACATTCTTAGTATTAACAATGTTGTCCATAATATTTTTGTGAAAACAAAAATATTCTTTGATAAATAATAATTTAAAGAAAATTTAAAAAGAGCATTTAAAATAGTTTTTGCAACATTATTAATGTATTCAACAAAAGCAAAAAGGCCTCTAGCACTAGCTTGCCCTATTCTATTTCTATTCTATCTGTTTTCTTTTTATGCATTATATAATAAAAAAAAAACCTGCTACGTGCACTGCATTAAGCTAACTGAGACTTGTTATAGCACTTGCGTATCATTGCTCTTTTATTTGATTTTGATTGCTTCCATTGTTTTGGATAAAAGCATCTGCTAAATGACTAAATGTAAATTTATTGCCACTATTGTCAATTTATTGCATCATTGCTGAATAAAAATAACTTACCCAAACACAAACGCATTTCAACACAAGCTATTATTCTTGGGATGGAAAGGAAATCATGTCTTTCCTTTAGAATCATCTCCAGAATCATCACCAGATTTAAAAAATCTTCCAAAATCCCAGTTTAACCTTTGCTTACTGTTAGGAAGGCTGATCCCTGGTCAGTATACAAGGTCAACATACAGTATATTACAATCTTAGAGAGCTTACTTTATACTCTCTTTTGTATAACTCTGCATTTCCACTTTGTTTTCCATGTTCATCTACCACTACCACATCCATCATTTCACTCTCCTCATACTATGTATTGCCCATGCCTTCATCCATCCATCCATATCCCTACACCTTCAATTCACCATTGCAGCCCAGTGTAAGGCTAGTCTAAAGCCAGCTTGTATGTGTGTGTGCTTGTTTATGTATGTAACCTTGGACTTGGTTTACCAGTATGATGCTCCCTTTTTGTTTGTGAAGGAAAGAAAGAATGAGTATGCTGCTCTCTAATGGAGCCGAGGCACTGTCTCTGCGTCCTTCAGTGCTTTTGAGAGCGCTGTTCACTTCAATGTACTGAGAGTGTGAGCGAGTGTGTGTGTGTGTGTGTGTGTGTGTGTGCATGTACATGTGTGGATTTGTCTGAAGAGTCCTCAACTTCTTCGTCTTCATGGTCAGGCTAATGCAGTTGGGACTATGTCAGCTTGTGTTAATGTGCCTTTCCACTTAGTTACCACAGAGATACATGCTGCCCAGAGAAGATACAGAATATAGGATGAAATAGAAGATTAGAGACAAAAATTCAAGAGGGAATAAGCACATGAGATGAGAGAGATGGATAGCTAAAATTGTATGTGCCAAGGCTTCAGAGACATCAGCGACGTTTCCCTCTCAGTCTTTGTCATGCTGGAAAGACCCCTGAAGATCAAGCAGATGAATTTGCATTTTATATTATATTTCCAAACATGATATACGCTGTTTAAAAGTTTGGGGTTGGTAAGATGTGTTTAATGTTTTTGAAAGAAGTCTCATATGCTCATCAAGACTGTATTTATTTAATCAAAAGTACAGTAAAAGTCTATTGAAATTTAAAATGACTTCTTATTTGATATATTTTACAATTTAATTTACTCCTTTGATGCTAAGCTGAATTTTCAGCAGCCATTACTCTAGTCTTCATTGTTATGTCCGTGTTGAAAACAGCTGTGCTGCTTAATATTGTTGTAAAAACCCTGATACTTTTTTCCAGAATCTTCTAATGAATAGTATAAGTTCAAAAGAACATCATTTATTTGAAACAGATTTTTTTTGTAACAATGTAATGTCTTTAATGTCAATTCTGATCAATTTAATGCATCCTTCATGCATTCATTTCTTTAAAACAAAATCATCATTTATTCACCCTTGTGTCATTCCACATCTCTTTGACTTTCATTCTTCTGTTTTGAATAATGAGTGGTCTTTTTTTGCATTTAATTACAATGAATAGAAATAAAAAATGAAGCAAAAGCTCATGAGAATGAGTAAATAAAGATAATTTTAGTTTTTTTTATGAACTATCCCTTTAAGCAGAAGAGCTCACTAAATATGGCTAAACGTCTCTGTTTAATCATTAATATTATGTCATAATAATTTCTTGTTGTTGTCTACAGCCATTGGGTGCAGGTGATTATTTAGAAATCGCACGGCAGTTTGACACGGTCATCATACGGAATGTTCCTCAGTTTCGAGTCGGGATGAAGAACCAGGCTAGACGCTTCACCACACTCATTGACAACTTTTATGACCAAAAGGTAATGACTCTTCAAAACACATACTAACCCTGACATCCTTCGAGCTCACACAGGCCTTAAACATGTCCATCTACAGAATCAAAAACATGTGCAATCCTCAAATACATTTGTTTCACACTGTAATAACTTTGTCATACTCTGTTAGCACCACCAACCTATCGACATGGTTCAATTATGTGTTTAAACTCTCAGGTTAGAGTGGCAATATTGGCTGATGCACCGTTACACCGCCTCCTTGATCAGGGACCGATGACTGGAGAGGAAGCAAGAGATCGCCTGATGATAGATGAACTCGGCCTGACCGATGTAATGACAGCATGATGACATAACTATACATAAACACATGCTGACAGCACAGATTAATGTTGCATGCATATACATAGTCATGTAAAGATAAAATCTCTCTGGTTTATTTGAATGAGCCTTGGTTCTTTGTTAATTCCTGTAGAGAGACTATTGTAATCGTTCATCAGAACTTCATTTATTTTGCTCAGGAGGCCAGTGAGCGGCTGACATTGTTCACAGCAGATGAAGAGGTCTTTGCCTTCCAGAGGACAATATCTCGCCTCACAGAGATGCAGACAGAACAGTACTGGCTAAGTGGGGATCGGAGTCAAACATGAACTGAAACTCCCTGGCAGTAACCAACTACCTCTTAATAGAGTCGACAGGAGAGTCTTTGTGGCCTCCCAAAACATGATATGGTATATTTCCATCACCAAAAACAGACTGTAAGCCTTATCTTATTAGTTTAAAAGCAGGTGGAATTGTCCAAAGCTCACATCACCATTAATATGTATAACTAAATATCATGGATTGCAGGAGGACAATGCATATGCTGCAAAATAAGATGTTGTCTAGCACCCTCTAGTGGATCATGTTTTCGGTTTTATTTAGTACATTATGTATTTTGGAATACACTCAGCGTGGGAGAGGGAAAAATATATTTAGATTTAAGTGTTTGATGTCTGATGTGAATTTATGCAGTTGTGCTTACTTAAATATCAAAGCATATTTCCATATTTAAGTAATAATAATTGCTGTAAAAGTAATATAATAATTAACATAAAAAGTAATTATGGGATAAAAGTTAAAATCATAAATTATTATGATTTACCAAAGCGTGATTTTTTTTTTCTTATGTGGTGAAAATGGGCTTCCATTCTTAAATTATTAAAATGTTTATGATGAAACATTAAACTTTGGTTTTACTGGTAGTGGTTATGTTAATGAATTTCCACAAACTAATTTTATTTTACTTGACTACTTTTTTTAACTGTAATTTTTATTTTTGTTTTGACCAAGTTATGAGCATAACTTCCAAAAACAGTTACTAATCCAGTTTCTTTAAAATCTTAACATTTTAAAGGGGTCTATTATTTTCTGTAATTTCTCGTTTTGGTCTGACTGTGGCAGTAGAAGATAGTTCTGTTGCCTATTCTCCCCCACGTGCTCTGTGTTATTGTTTTACATGACGTAAGCAAAGCATACTGCAGCTCCCTATCTGTTCCTCCCAGAGAGAGCTAGACCAGGCACCTTCACCTACAAACAATACATATATTACCATATGCTCAGGAATACTGAACAAACATTTATACAGGCTAAAGGAAAACAAGCATCATAAAGACATCACATATCTAATATCAGCTTTTCCACATGACAATGTGTAATCTACAGTGACAGTATTGGTCTCAGGTCCTAAGGAACAGTTTAGACATGCACAAGAGTGTCTACACAGTTATTGTTGCAGAGGTCACCTGCAGACTTTTCCATCCATGCAGGGTTAGGAACAAAGGAAAGGGAGACAGAAGAGGGAGGGCTGATTTGAAAAAGATAAGGAGTGAATAGAGGAGCAAACAATGCTGATGTTACATCTTTAGGGACTGAATAAGAAAACAGTCTTTAGTGACACTTGTTGTTGGCCATGCAACAGTATCACAGAATAGCACCACCTCAATACACTACTACATAAATCGTGCAATTATGTAATATGAGTTTTTACAGGTATTTCCGACTATGAACCTACATAAATGTCATTATTAATCTCATCTTGTATCTCGATTAATGGGATTAGCCTTTATGTCGATACGTAACGTTACAGGTGGAAGAAGAGCGCATTCCTTTACAAAGATCGTCGTTTTCACCGCGCCCGAGAAAATGCGCATCTCTGCAGAACAAAGGCGTGCTCGTGTTTTGCTGACACGACCGATCCCCGTACTAGAGAAGCGCCACGGAGGAGAGCAACGGCAGAGCAAATTGTTTGATTATGAATTACGTCATGTGTTTGAATAAAACGAGGCTGGCAGCAGGGGGCGTGTCATGAAGAACGACCTCACGCTGGGATTAAAGGGCCAGGAAGGCAAAAACAAGACATGCCTCAACATTTATCAGTGGCCCCAGAGCAAGTAAAACAAGAGAATTTGTATTTTAATTAAATACCAATATTTTTGTAATTAATTATTTAAAGAAATAGTTCCATTTAAATTAAAAATTTGATCGCAACATATAATACTTGCTATTAAATGTAATAGTGTTCACCGTCTGCTTGATCACAAGACATTAACTGCTTGATTTTTACCGTACATTTCTGCCTTATGGACATCAACTTGACATAGTCACCACTAATAAGCTATTAGTAAATGTAATGTAGAAACTTACATTTCCTGTAAAGCTGCTTTGCAACGATTTGCATCGTGAAAAGTGCAATTCAAATATACTTGATCTGAATTGAATTCAAATGTATTTACAAACCTGCATTATTTTCTTTCTTGGAGGAGAATAGGCAATTTTACATCCATTGAAAGTGGAAAGTAATTTGAAATGCCAAGATCCAAGAAAGACAAAATAATAAGTAAATAAATAATGCAGCTTCTGTGACTCATGCAGTCTATTCCAAGTAATGTTCAAATACAATTTTGAAACTGAGCTCTGCTTTTGCTATATTCTGAAAGATAATGTGTACTTATGTTCAGTGAAGTGTTGTCTTTGGATGTCACTCAGGTTTTGATTACATGGATGACAAACTCCATTGATTCTTGACTATAATGTGACTGGTTGTAGCATTTTCAAACATTGATAGTGAAAGTTATTTTACTTCAGTTTCACAACTTTAATTTCAGTCTTTTCTTCACATAAAAAACTGGTTATATTACCAGTCATATATGGGCTACATTTATGGTTCTATTACTTTCTAGAACTTAGGCATTTAAAACCATGATGAAATGGAAATATCAACAAATCTTTTCTTCCATATTGTGACCTAACAGATCTGTTGATTGGCTTTTTAGAAATAGGCACAGCACTCAAAAAAATGGGGACGGATGAACTGGTTTTTACAGGCGAGTTTAAGCAATTACTTAAATTATTGGAGAAAACCTGCCTAATTTAGAGAGAACCGTGTTGTTTCCCCGGAAGATCCAGTTATGACACTGTAATAATTGATTACAAGGTAAATTAAATAATCAAAATAAAGATCTGTAACATTTATTTACAAAATAGGGTGAATTTTCCTTTCATACCACCATAAGGACAAAAAGAAGAAGAATACTGCATTGGAACAGTGGAGAAAATGACAACATTTTTGATTAACTATTCCTTTAAGATATTAGGCTACTCCTCTGGCATCTGATTATAACACATTTGTCACAATAACTCCCTTAATACTGTACTATTGGCTAATTCTGGTTACTTGAGTAACCTGAAAATGCTGTCTCTAATCTATAGCACATTTCAGATAATATGCCCAGATAATGTTGTTTGCATGTCTGAACTACAATTTCGAGCAACTGAATCTATATTTGGAAATCCGATAAGCTGATGGGGCTCTCAGTGCTTGGAGTGACTTGTTTGAACATGTCCTCTCGCCTGTTGGCAGCTGTGATGGGGAGCAGTGGCCCTTTAAGAGGCGATCCCATGCGCGGAATCTAGGGGGCAGGTCCCTGTCAGCAGTAGAGGCTGCGCTTCTCTTCTCGCCCTCCTCCAGTCACTCAGTCCTAAGTTGAGCTCGCTTGAGTGCTGACAGACGATTCGAGTAGATAGTCCTCCTGTTCTTTTAGATGGATAGTTAGGTGCAGAGAGAGAAAATGCTTTCTGGATGCTAATTTTCCGCAATGTACCGCTCGTGACATCGAGGCACTGGCGCGCGCTCTAACAAATACACTGCGATAGTTGTTGCGTCTCTACCTTTAATTGTTAAAGAGACGTCGGAATGCGCGGAGACATCGGGTCAAGCTGGCAAATACTAGAAAATGATCAGTGCAGTCTACGAGCACGCGTAGTTCTGTCCTCGTTATTGTAGTTGTCTTGATCGGACACAACGGCGTTTTGATTCTAGCCCGCTGAATGTGCAGTGGCTCTGACAGTTCAGTTCTTTTGTCACTACAGTGGCTTGCTGCTTGTGATGGTAGTGTGCAGTGACGTTGTGGCGCTTTGTCCGTGGCTACTGGCGAAGTGCGCTGGAGAGATATAGTTGTATTACATCAGTGCACCAAGTGACTGGACTGCGACACAGAGAAGAGAAACGGCTCTGGCTGAATGGTGCGTGTTGAGGTATTGCATTTTGCATTCTAATATTATAATGTAAACTCATGCATATATATAATATACATACATACCCACATTTTATTAATGTACTGGATTTGTTATTTTACATTAGGTACAATAGTAGTGCTGGTTGACAGTTGAGATTTACGTGTGTGCAAATACACCTTAAGAAGTCATTTAATATTTTTTGTTTGGAATCGTATAATACAATGATGCTAACTAGGCTTTGAAAACGTTGAACATATTGCAAATACTTGTAGACTCACATGAATAATTTAATTTTAAACATTACAGGTTTATAAAATGTTTCTCTTATTGGTCCCCTTTGCCTTCAGTCTGTTATAATCGGTAATAATCATATTAATAATATTGACTAATATTGAATATTGTTATGGAATAGCAATACATTTGTGTCCTACATTTTTCACTTTCACAATAACAGTGGTTTTAGTATCTCCTTCATGCGGTCATCTCCACTGGGATACGAATAATCTAATATGAGTCAGAGTGTGTCATTATGAAAGTGTACCGAGCAAGAATGTGCGCCATCAGGCAAGTGTTAAACTGAAACGAAAGAGGACGGACCACTTTGCGTACAGCATACACGCTAATCTTTGTTTATATCTTCACGTGAGTGTTGCGCGTATCAACGCATACGCGTGCGCGCGCCCTTCACAATTCCAGAAGCGTTTAATTTTCACTGGTTCATCAAACGCATCGAAAAATAATACGTTTAATTGTACGTTTAAATGGTTTTTGAAATAGTAGCTTATAATGATCTTATTTTTATGACAAAATGTAAAATTTAAAGTGCATAATAATCTCTCTCTGTAATAATAATGTGCATGGGTATGTATATAATGCACAGTTGCATATAAATGATTATGATGTATTTTATGTTATATGGCTTTAAATTGTATATTGTATTTTTGTCTTTCTGAAACAGGGAGGGGTGTTAATTATCATTTAAGATTTACACTAGTCGCTCAAGAAGCATTTAAGCACCATTTAGAGTAGAGGTGCATTCATGGAATACGACTGTGACCGCTTTCCACTGCCTATTTAACTTTGACCAAGACCGTGCAGAGGAGCGTCAGAGAAGGTTGGTAGAGGTGATGGCAGAGACAACCCTGGAGCCACTGTCCTCTCTGGACGTAGCCATTGATCCGGATTTTGAGCCACAGAAACGGCCGAGATCATGCACTTGGCCGCTGCCAGAGTCCAGCTCGGCGAAGCCTGCGTCCATTGACACTGACATAATCCCAGAGGAAGAGGATGATGAGGATGACAATGCGATGGCAATCAACGGCAACAGTATGGGTGAAGGAGAGGACAATGGCAGCCCAAGCCTGGCTGATGAACTGCATCCCGCTAGCGGTCAGGAGAACACGGGCTCCCCGCTTTCTTCTCAGCTCACTTCTGCGACCAGCCAACAGCAAACTCCCCGGAAGTCATCTTCAAGGAGGAACGCATGGGGTAACCTGTCCTACGCAGACCTTATCACAAAAGCCATAGAGAGCACCGCAGACAAGAGACTGACACTGTCCCAGATCTACGACTGGATGGTCAAAAACGTCCCATACTTTAAAGACAAAGGCGACAGCAACAGCTCAGCTGGTTGGAAGGTAAGCACTCCACTCGAGCAGTGCCTTCCAACTGTGCTCCTGATAGCCACCAGACACTACAAATTCTGGATGTCTCTACTAATAAGCTGATGAGTTTAATCAGGTATGAAGGGACATTCTGTCATTTACTCACCCTCATGTCATTCCAAAGCAAGCTTTACTTCCTCTGTGGAACAAAAAAAGAAGAATTTGCAGAATGTTGGTAACCAAACAGATTCGGGTCCTATTGACTTGAATAGTAATTTTTTAGTCTATATTATGGAAACCAACGGGACCCCAAACTGTTTGGTTGCCTACACTCATCAAGATATCTTTTGTGTTTTGCAGAAGAAAGAAAGGCATGCAGGTTTGGAATTACATGTGGGAAAGTAATTTTTGGATGGACTATCCCTTTAAGCAGACATCCAACATGTGTACTGTTGGAGGGCCCCTTCAGGAACAAGGTTGAGATCCACTGCGCTAGAGAATGCGTTTCATAAGGTGCACAGGTGTCTCTTTTATTCCGTGCGCGATCTCATTCTGCATCACAACCAGAAACACATGTTCTGGCATGTTTGGCCACGCTTACTCACGCACAGAAAACTGGAAAGGTTTCGAGGGTTCGTGTGCGCGTGACTCTACGGTGCAGTGACGTCTCCTATAAACAAACTATTTGGACGCCAGCATAAAAACAAACAGCAAATTAGGCATTAGGAAAATTTGTGTAACAAAAACAATTTGTTCAAGTTAGTTTAGATGGACTTTGTCTTGTGATAATGTTTAAAAGCCATAAATAATATATCCTCAGAGCCAAGCCTAATAAATATCCATGCATCCAAACGCCTTTATGTTCATATGTTCATATCCATGGCTTACATAAAACTTGGCACGGTACATGTACCCTCTCTAGAAGCTGCCCAGACTGTTTATGTAGGTGTTGAATGGCATTAAGAATTGCATAACAACTCAGAATGTCGTAAGCTTCTCCTTGCAGTCAGCAGGCAGGACTGCCTTCAAAGGGAATGTCATGGCCATGGGCAGGAGCCAGCACAAGACATATGGGCCTTTCACTTACAGAGCCAGGGAGGGTTGGGGGAGGGGGGTGTATGGTGGGTTGTGAGTGCAAGGTCAAGGGCTGAGTCTGCGGCAGGAGGCCTAGCTCACCCATCCCATTGGCCGTAAATAGCCATGAATTATAATAGTGAAATGAGAGTTACTGCCGGGTCTGTGGCAATGGCAAACTATGTGGACTCTTGCTCAGCGTGGAACTGTTTGCACACCGACTCGTCTAGCATTCAGAACCGTGTGTGTGCACGATCATATTTCTAAAACTGCTATGCAAAATATTACCTGTCATTCAAACATGTTTTATGATCAAATACTATTATAACCACAATTCTAGCATGAGTACACACCAATAAAACATCTCCCCCTAGTCTCTATTACAACCAGTAGTCCAGTGCCTGCTGCCATTTCTGATATGTGGTAAAACGTCTAAACGTATTCCACTGAACTTTGCTACTGTGTCACCTTGAGCTCTAAATATGACACACATTCCAGTAAACATCTGAAAACTCGGAGCAGATCTGTGTGTACGGAGTGTGGGTGCCGGTTGTAACACAACCTCAGATAAACACTCCTGCAATTAGCATTTAAGTAAAACATGCATGTACACAATGCATTATATATGGATGCACACGCGTGTTTTGCATCATTTAAAGAATGGACACAGATTTTTTTTGCCAAAGTTGAAGTTTGCATGATATGGAAATTCACTATTTTAAACAATTAATTCATGCAAATTTTATTTTTTTTTTGTTATTTCAACCTACTTAGAATATCTCATCATTCCAGTAAAACCACTTCACTTCAACCCTGTCTTGATGGATAGATACTTGATACTTGAAAAAAATAAGTTAAATTAAGAAACCGAAAGAGCAACAAAAGATAAGTAGGCTTAAGATATCTTATCCAAACACAAAAGGCTGGAATGGCGAAGTACAGGTGCAAAAATGACAAGCTGCATCACTATGGCTACCAGGTCACTGGTCCTCTCTGCTTTAATGAAAGAGTTTGGATGGCATGTGATCTCATAAAGGCGTTCCTTTGTTTCTGTTGAACATACTGTTGTGACTGCAGGAGAGAGAGAGAGAGAGAGGTAGTGACTGTTATAGCATAGATGACATTACAGCACCCTCCTCCTACTCTCTGCACTGAATGTTATAGGATAATGCTGTGTGTTTATTTAATGATCTGGTTATACAATCACATTTAATGTGAATAAAGTCCAGAATGTGTTGGAAAAGGTTTCCTTTGCCGGTGTACAAGTGATGAGATTATATTGATTTATCGTTTTCCTTCACAATGAGCTCCTGCAGAGACAGATCATTCCTCTAGAGCCAAATGATGTACTCTACTCTTCAGCCTTTAAATTATTCAGTGCTTCGAGCATTCATTTGGGTCATTTTATCAATTTTTCAGAGACACCTCTTGTACATTTGCCAGCTCACTGCTTTTAATCTTGTAATCTTGTGTCCACTATAGACTCGTCTCTATCCTCTTTGCTATGTTATTACGTTGCGTAACCCTGCTGTTTATCTCACATCTGAAATATATTCAGATTATGTAACTTAAAAAGAACAAGCTACTACTATAATGTATTGCACCATTCTTGTACTTGGAACAATTTAATATGCCGATCTTTCAGTCGCTATGATGAAAGCAGTCTGGTCACCCTCCAGAGGGTTTGTATTCTGCGAATTTCAATCGGCACGGTTCCAGGATGTAGGTGGACTATTTAAAGTCATTCCTGTAATCTGTTTATTGTCAAGAGGGTGGGGTAAACAAATACATAATATTATATATTCACATTATACGTGCAAAACTGCACTCGTAGAAGTGCTGTACATAACATATGTATCTTATCACGATGAAATGGAACTTTTCTTCCGTATTGTGACGTACATCAGAGTGTAATGGATTATTGTGAAAAATGAAAAAAATGTAGGGCGGCGACTTGCATACGTCAAGAAAAAAAAACAAACAAACTTTTTTTTTTTATGAAACATGCACAGGTGAACTGTGCTCAATAAGATCTATAATTAAAAAAATTGAAAATACATACTGTTTTCAGTGTTAATGTTCATGATTGGTGCTTTTATACATGCCTGGTCATGTTTAGGTGCGTGAGAGGTCTTTAAGTGAGGGTAACATAGATGTTTTGCAACACTGAAGTAAGCAATTTTCTGTTCATTTAATTGAAAAATGGGCCGTAAACAGTAAAACTACTTGCTCTAATTGGTATGCACTTTTCCCCCTCACCCAGCAGACATTTTCATATTTAAAAACATTTGATTAAAACACAGACTTCCTGATGGGAGAGCATCTACAGCGGCACGTCAGAAGCAGATATGCTGTGGTTAAGACATTTGAATGTATTTCTAGTTCAGCATTTGCTTCTTCCCACCTTTTCCGTGCCCCTAATGAACCTGCTCAGTTTTATAAAGGTGTGCTTGCTTGCAGCTCTGACCTGAGGCTTTTGAAGCTTTAATTTGTTTTGTTCCCGACCCGTCATTTCCAATTACGCATGTCTGCCTGTCACGGTGCAGATAAATAGTTCTTGTTTAAACTTTAATTGAGTACAATAAAGCTAGATTTCTGTGTCAGGAGCTTTTGGCCAGACAAAGCCAGCAGTAATGAGAGGAGATGTGGCTTTGTGGAGAGTGATTATTGCAGTGAACAGAGGGAAATTACAGTTTTTGGGAAATACATCCTCAGTGACAATCTCATGCATCAGCCCTTTGAGAGATAACAGAGAAACATTGTCAAACAGGAGTGGGTGATTATTAGCCTGGTTGTGGTGACGCAGAAGGTCTATTTTGGTGCTCATACATGGGTGTGCATGTGTCGACTTTTGATTAGACAAAAGATTGGATTGATTAACCCAGATTATGGTAGATTGAGTGTGGCGGTTCCTGTGCTTCGATTGTGGAGCAGGTGTTTAAATATGGGTCAGCAGTGATGTAAGGCTTTCAGATCCTCCTTGACTAAGCAAATTTATTTTGCCACATGGACGTCGTGAATTTGGTTGTCAAATTTACGATAGCTTGTGTATCTGACAGAGCCATAGCCACACAACCTAAATCAATGGAACTCAGGACAATATTTGTATGGGCCCAATAAGTAGGCTATATGACCCCTGACACCTAGACAAAAATCTAGGAAACTTTACAAAGCTACAGGTCTGGATGGCCATCAGTTGGATTACTTATTTTTCTTCACATTGAATCCTTACAGCAACAATCACAGTGTAGGTCCAAAACAATAATGCATAATTTATATCAAACATACAAATAATTCAACTTGTAATTGTAACACCCTGACAAAGGCCTGATTGGGCTGATACGCGTTGGTGTTTTTTAATGTGTAGCCTTGTCTAATAATACACGTTTTTGAACTTTGCTTGCTATGTGAGTGCCTGGATGTGGATTTTTTTTTTTTTTTTTTTTTTTTTATAAAATTATTTGGTTAAAATAAAAATAAATTGTGCGTGCATGAAAGCTTGGAGGTCAGGGGCATCCAGTCTTGTTTCCGGAGGGCCAACATCCTGTAGTTTAGCTCTTGTCTCAACACAACTGTTTCTAGTAATCCTAAAGACCTTGTTTGAGGTGTGTTTAATTGGGGTTGGAGCTAAACTCTGCAGGACAGTTGTTTTCTAGGATTGGAAAACTGCTGTTGTAGGTAGTTGCCACCTAAAACTCTTAGGGATTTTTTTCCCACGTCACTGTGGTCTTTGGATTGCTCACTTGGTATCTCTTTGTCTGAATGTTTCTCAATCAGAATATAAAGTCAAAGTCTTTTCCAAGAACTGATGTCATAACAGTACAGTCTGTGACACAGCACCAAAGTAACACCTCTTATCAATACAGTGTGTCCTAAATAACAGGCCAATCAGAGTTTTGGCAGGTGGTGAGGTCATTGGCACATGCCTATTATCTGTTTTAAGAGTCCATTGCTTTGCACGCTATCAGCGGAGGCTTATCTCTTTTCACTGCACCTTCAGTGTTTACACACCTGTCTTTAACCTGCCCCGGGGTCAGTTCTGGTGATATGGATGTCAGTGGAGGCCAGTGGATCAAGCTGAATGGGGCCAAAGTGCTGACTTGGCAGTAAAGTCTGCAATGGTTCCAGCTGCTGGACACATCAGCAGTTTGTTATCAGCCAGCTCAGGCAAAGTGAGGAAGCAGTATATCAGGAACATTATGGCCTAAAGTAATGTGGCACGTGCCTTTTGCCACATATTTGAAGGCAGCTGGTCTAATTTCTAACACTGTCTGTATTTTTTGTTTGATTTGCTAATTTTTTTGTCCCATTTACCTCTGCCTGCCCTCCTCCCCCATCCATCACTCTCTGTACTCCCATGTGTGCCACAGTGTTTATGGGGGCATGAAATCGCTCCACAGCTAGTGGGCATCTCTTGTGCATCTTACTCAGACTGCCATCACTGACATGCTGCTCTCAATGTTTGTCTGTATTTGTCTGTCTCTCATTTGTTCTTTCTTTGCATTGCACATTCTCAGAAAAGATCATTCTCTATCTGTATATGCCAATCAATCCCTCTTTAAAAAAAAACACAAAAACAAAACCTAGTCAGTCTACCAGTCTACAGTAGGTCCAATGCACTATAAACATTATGGATGGTAGAAGAAACTGACTCATTAAATTAATGCTTAATCATTTGGTTTATTGTATATTTATTAATAATTTAGAATTTACACATTCACAAATTAATTACAGTGCCTGCTTGAAATTTGACACAGTGACTGATAACAAGAATCACTCAGATGTGGCAGACAAGCAGCTTTTATGGAGAATCTTTACTCAGAATTTGTTAATAAGAATAGTTTTGGAATATCATTGTTACCTCTGATAATACTGAAAATGCTGTTCATTTACTCACCTTCATGTCATTCCAAATTTACTTTTTGAAGACATACCGATTATAATGACTGGAGGGTGAATAAATGATGACAAAGTTTGCATATATGGTTAAACCTTCCCTTTATAAGTATAGCAACAAAAAAGAGGGTTAAATAGGTGGAGAGGGTGATAAATGGTCAAACGAATTATGTTTTTGGCACAAAAAATGTACACCACTAATAAACTTTACATAAAGAAGTTGTTACACTATCTTTCAAAGTTTGACAAAATGTTTTTAATACTTCAATAATGAATAATAATTCAGCAAATGATCAAACAGAAGCTATATTTCAATCCACCTATTTTTATGTACATTTTGGAATATCGCTTAAAAAATGCTGGATGGAAATGCATAAAATGTGTATGTGCACAATTGAGTAGGATAAACTTTTATCCGATAAGAAAACACATTTACCGAATAAATTCCACCATGCGCATCAAAAAAAGTCATGTGACTTTGCACGATGAGACGGGATAACTTGACTAACCAGCGGACCGATCTCATTGCACAGCATCTGAAATGTTGTTTTGGTCCTTCTGAAGTCATCAAAGTTGGCTATTTCTGTATAATTGTCTTACACAACTGCATTTACGAACAGCAGGCATCCGCCTCCGAAAACAGTGATCGCATTTATTGTGTTTTGTCTGCTCGCTCTGAGGCGCAAGTAATTTATAATAGGCTATATGAAAATTATTATATTCTGTGGCTTTTCCTACTTTTCTTAGTGATACTTAGTGCCAGTTTATCAGGAAGTGACGATTTTGTTCTCTTTGACTCGTTGAATGGAAACGGTGCTTAATTCGCAAATGTTTTATGCGATATTCCAGTTTTACGTATAAATTAAATTCGCAAATTTGGATGTAAACATAGCTACTGAAAGTAAAGACATTTATAATGTTAGAAAATGATTTCCATTTCAAATAAATGCTGTTTTCAAGAACTTTCTATTCATGAAAAAATCTAGCATGGTTTCCACAAAAATATTAAGCAGCACAACTGTTTTCAACTTTGATGATAATAAGAAATGTGTCTTGATCATCAAATCAGCATATTGTGACACTGATAATCTATTTTTGCCATCACAGAAATAAATTGCATTTTAAATTATATTAAAATAGAAAACAGTTCTTTTAAATTGTAATAATATTTCACATTTGACTGTTTTTACTGTATTTTTGAGCAAATAAATGCAGCCTTGGTGAGCATAAGAGACATCTTTCCAAAAACATTACACAATCTTACTGACCCCAAACATTTGAACTGAAGTGTAAAGAAATAGTTTGCTTGAATGGCATGGAGGGTCACAGGGTTTAATGAGTAAACATGCTCCTCATTGACTGCACTCTCAAACAGTCACGCTCTCTGAATCCCACAAACCAAGCATGCAGGCTTCAGAGTTTTCACATTCTACAGTGTATATACATGTACCCTCTACGACACCTCCTTTGTTTTTAAGGAGTAGTTAAGAGGCCCTGAGTCGGTTTCTTTCGTTCCTGTTTTGTGTGTTGATGCTTTTGACATGCACAAAGCCAAATGCTCACAGACATACATACACACACACAGACACACCCCTTTCTGGGAACAGTAATGCATTTCCTTGCTCATATGCTTCAAAGATAGGCCTTTTCTTTTATGTGCAGATGAAAGCATGTGCGCATGAGTGACCGTATGCAGTAATGTAGCGTGAACTCCCACATTGCAGCCTATTTGTGTGTTTGTGTATATATTTATATAAACAATGTTTATTATCATCACTGAAAGGAGTCACTAAACATATCTCTGTCGGTGGTTTTACAGTGTCCTTTTCTGTTTCTGCGTTTTATTTCTCTCTGTGTAGAGGCCCAATAAGAGGTTGCATGGGGTACTAGAAAAAGGGGCCCCTTGCCTTCTCTCTTCCTTCTTTTTTATCTGAGTTTCCCTCCTTATTTTCTCTCAGATTACTGTGAGGTTGGGGGTGGGGGTGTGAGGTTACACTCTCCTGTGTTGTGTGTAGACCTTGAGGGAAACATACAGTATCAACATTGTTTGAATACAAACGGCTCATTATATAACAGTGTATGAAGGCTGTGTGTGAAGAGATCTTAATTTGTTTAAACAATGGTATTGGATATACAGTTGCTTATATAAGTGGCATATGCTTGCTTGTAGCTGAACGTTGTGTGTGTATAGTTTACCATCTCAACATTATTTCCATAGGTCTGAGAGAGAATAAAATAACCACACTGATTGTGGTACTTGGTTGCAGGGAAATAGTACAACAACAATCGTGTAAAAGTGTAAAAAGCAGTGAGGTTTAGAGGTTTGGTTTTGGTAAAGCGGAGAACAGTATCTTAAAATTAATGTGAAGTTGTACACAACCCACATTGTGCACTCTTTCCAATAAAGCTGCATTAAAAAAGAAAGGGAAAGGCAAACAGAGAAGCAGAGACAGACGGATAGATAGAGACTGGTCCAGTGGGAGAGTAGTGCTCATGATCTAGCTGGGAATGACATCAGCTCTCGACTGAAAGGGCTTTTAGACGGATTGATTTGCACATATGCGAGTGAGAATATGACGCTGATGTGAGTTAGAATTTGCAGTATCAGCACCACAGATGATAGTGTGTGTATTATTGGTCTAAATGATTGGTAAATTGGTAAAAATGATTTTCTTCCCTCTCAGTGCTGCTTGGTAAATATGGGTTAGTGTGCCTTTCCTGTCTCTCCTCTCCCCACTTCTTCTCCCTGTTTGTTTTACTTTTCCTTTTCTTCCACCCAGCTTTTTGCTCCCTTCTATTTTTTTCCCTCTTCCTGCAGCTGTGCAGCGGGATCCAATGATTTTCCAGGAGAACACAAAGGCTTGGAACAGCCAGGCTTTCTGGCACGCAGTGTTATGCTGAGTTGCAGCATTCGTCTGAAGACGCTTTCAATCCTTGCTTAATATATTGGTGTTATTTGGACTTGTTGTTTGATTGAATTGTATGCAGTATGCTTAGTAAAGACAGTTTCTCAGTGGTGTGATGTGCAGTGTGAGGATTAGTCTCTAAACTTGAGGCTTAATCAGGTGGCTGGTCATATGAGCTGACTTAGTGTGCGACGTGTGTATGTACACATACTGTGTGTGCGTACAGAGAGCGAGCAGAGATTAAATGAAGGATCATAGTGTAATCTGCTGTGTGGTTACATCAGCTTCACTATCACACCATGCATCACACCAGATTGCTCAATGCAGAGAAAAATTACACCACGAAAAAGAAAAAAAAAGGTGGAGAGAGTCAGGGGAAGAGTAAAGGCAGATGAAAACAGTCATGCAGATAAAAAACAAAAAGCCAAGATAAATAAGGATGAAGAAAGAGCTTTGATTTTCCTACCAGTTGCTGACCAGGATGAGTCTTTGAGGATGACAGTGTTTTCCAACCTTTCTGGTTTATGTATTCTGACAGCCTCCTGCCTGTAAATGAATGAAAATGTCTTTCACACACAATTCACACGCACTAAAAACAATTAGTTATTTTAATTGGTTAGGAATTTTTTTATAATTAAGCGACAGAGTTTCACAAGTGTGTTTGTTTGTTCCCGTCAGTTTGGTGACAAATGTTTTATAACAAGGTACGTTCCTGACACTGGATTTGCACATCGTTTGATACTAAAAGACAGAGCAGTCCCAGCGATAAAGATTCCCGTCATGACTAGGAGCTGCTGTAAAACTGCATCAAACATCAGTGTTTGTTGCCAATCGGTCCGTAAGTGCTTGCGACTCTTCAGCTCCGCCCACACCACGGATTTAAGCAGCAGGAAATTACGGCCATGGTGCAAACAGAAGCATTTCTGCTGCGGCGCAGCTCCAAGAGAAAATGGTAAATGTCGTTGTTCAGTTGAAGTCGTCTGCATCCGAAAACATTGGCTAAAGACATGCTGGCTTGCTGCTTTTCAGCCAATTACGTTTGTTCATGAAGGTCCATGTTGCTTTTTTTACCACCAAGACGCTGTTTTGAGTGTAATTTATTCCATAACGGACACAAACAATAACTCTCCCTGAAGAAATGAACAAAGGAATTACCATCCATATTACAATTAACAACGTTATTGTTTCGTTGGACTAAAAGTGCTCTATGGGATGTTGTTCCATGGACCCTTACCTCTCTAACTAAACCGGCATTAACAGCTGTGGATGCGTTTGTGACTCATTATTAAGACGAATCTGGTATGTACTGCGTTCTTATTATACATGTTTTGATGTGTACTGCTTACACAAATTTAGCAAATACGTTCCTTATAAGCTTTCCATTGAAAAACAGTGACCTATCATCGATGCTTGAGGCTTAGACCTTCAGAATGATATATAGTTTGTCAAGATACATTTTTTCCCGTTTCATTTAATCTATTCGTAAACAATGACTTGTGCAAACAAAGAGCGTTCAGTGCGCTGGCGTCCTGGTGCAGGTCAACTAATGGTTAAATGATATAGAACAAAATAGAACGAGCTTGTTGATAACTAAGCAGATATCTCATTACTAAAGACTGATTTCTCGCTAGAAATAACTTCAGACACCATCTTTATTTTGCTCAACCACATAGGATTGTGGGTATCACGGCAGCGAAGGATACATCTATTCTGCCTTTAATGCTGCATTCACGTGCTATCGGAATTATCGTAAATACGAGATTCCTAGTCGGAAATTGGCCATATAAGGCCTCTCTAAGGCCACTCATGTTGAATTTCCGACTAGGAAGCTCGTATTTACGATCATTCCGATAGCACGTGAATGCAGCATAAATATCGACCAAATGAACGTATCTCATGAGCCAGGAAGTAAGGCTAACATTGGATTCGACGTGTCTCGATGCCTTCCTTCCTTGAAATGTGTCTTCTAAAGCAGCATTTTCCAGTTTCGGATGCAGCTGTCATTTCAGCATTGATTCTGCTCCGGTCTCAGACACGCAATACTTGTTTGTATTGGAAACAAGTTTGTATTGGAAATACTTGTTTGTGTTGGAACATGCTTGTTCTCAAAGCTGTAGTCGTATTGGGAACATGCTTTTTCTTGAGCTGCCTGGTCGGTATTGGGAACATGCTTGTTCTTAAGTTATAGCTATTATTGGGAAAATGCTTGTTCCGGAGCAATCCGGTCGTTATTTAGAACATAATTGTTCTTAAAGCTGTTTTTGAATTGGAAACATGTTTTTCTTAAGTCTATCTGATGTTATTTAGAACGTGTTGCTTAAGCGTTTAAGGTATTGGCAACATATTAATTAGGTCATCTGTTGAAGGCAACATGATTGTTGCTATTTGATTTGGTCATTGGTTAAGGGCAACATCCTTGTTGATTAAGGCTTTGAGATTTTACTATCAGTTTGTGTTGGGGATATGGTTTTGTTTTGGGGGGTTATCGCTGCTCTCCCTGCTCTCATCTATGCTAGGCTGCATGGATGCGCAGGGAGTTCTTGCCCAGAACAGAACCATACCGCCAATCCAAACTGTATGCTAATTGTCAATCATCTTTGACGATAGTGATCCTGACAAAACTGGAGTAACGGCTGCTGAAAAATCAACTTTGAATAAATTATATTTTTAAATAAATTAAATAGAAGTTTTTAGTGTATTTTGGATCAAATAAAAGCAGCTTTTGAGAGACTTTTTTTCAAAAACAAAAACTTTTGAACAGTAGTGTCATTCACTTCAATGTATAATCCTGAACACAAGATTTGTTTTCTTGCATTTTTTTATTGAAAGGTTACTGAAAAAATCTGATTAATCATTTATTTAAATTTATACCAAAAAAATCAAAGTAGGCACACCATAGCTCCAGAGATTGATGAAGAGCGTCTAAGCTCGAAATGTCACCTGTGGTGAGAACATAACTAAAAAAAAATTGTATCTCGATTCTCGAGCTATGGTGTGCCTACTTTGATTTTTTTTGTTCAAATTCTTGTGTGGTGGAGCACCCACATTGAGTTTGTGGATTTTGGATGTGCGCTCTTGCACTGTTTTTTATTTAAATTTATAAACATTTTAGTTTTTGTAATTAATAAATTTAAGTATTGGAAATATTTTTTTTCTGTTCTATAGGTTTAACGTATCCCACTGGTTGGGAATCACTGCTCTATTATATGACCTCCCGAGGACCCTGTTTTGGTGTTTGTTGAATAGTTTGCGTCAATGTAAGTTTATACAGGAGTTCATGTTTCTTTGTGTGTTAGGATATGCAGAGTGTATATTTGATTGGCCAACACTTCCTTCTTCATGGTCCACAGAGGTTTCGTTTCAGCTGTGAACAGGCAAATTTGACATCAGTCAGGTACCCCATCATTTACAGAAACAAAACCCAGCACAGACCCTGGTTCAGGAATTCTGAAAATCATGTGCAAAGGATGAAAAAAAAATCACATTTAATTTCCATAATTGGCACGCATTTTAGTTTTTTCTTGCTTTAACTCTAAAATTGTACAGAGACTGTGAGAGCTTGTGCTGAGGATGAGGAGCGCTATTGGCTGACTTGCACTCCTCCCCCGTCTGTGATTGGCTGGAAGGTTCAGTGGGGCACTCAATCAGCACAGTGGAAGCATATGTAGGTCAGTGTGTAGCTGTTCTGCATGGTGTATTTGTGTGTGTGTGTGTGTGTACTGTGCAGTCGGGTACTCTGGCAGTCCTCCAGTTCTCTCTTTCAGAGTTAGAGAAAAGGGCGGAGGGGAGGGAGTGAAGGAGAGGACAGAGGGAGGAGTAGACTGAGGCCTCTTCTATCCAGTCTGCGCATTAACGATACTAAACGAATTAGTGTTTAGTCTCAATTTGGTGACAAACATTTGGAACCTCTTTTCTGAATGTAACGCTAAAGATTTGTAAAAAGATAAACAGATTTGTATTTCGTGGCCACAGATACTCTTTTAAGAAAATAATCTTGTTTCCATAGAAGATGTCAACAATGACTGGTTCCTATGACACAACCTCTGAACCAACTTTGTCCAAACCACTACATATAAATACATGAGGATGCAAACATAAATCTGTCTCATTTAGTGATTCTTGCTCTAACTAGATGTACCACTGGCAATCTAAACAGACCTTGGAAAGCTGTAGTGTTTTCAAAGGAAGTGGATACAGTGAAAATGAGAGCGAAAGGGAAAGCCAGGGTGAGAGGGAAAACCAGGCTTTGAGCGTTGCCAAAACTACGCTTCTGTATCTGTCCTTAACGACTGTGCCCTGAAAGTGCCCCATGTACTTCTAAAGCACTTCCCTCTGGCACGGCCAGGAATTTAGCTTGAGTCCCTAAGGCGTGCCACAAAAAGCACTGAAAGTCTGTTGAGCTGCTAAGCTTACCCGCAGTGAATAACTATCCCCTCTAAAAAGCTCCCACTGCACACACACATGTGCTAGGCAACCTGGCATGGGCAAAAACATCAGCTCTCTTATATCTCCAGACGCTGGATGTCTAGACAGAAAGAGCGAAAGGGTTGGACAAAGAGCCTCATGAGTGTCTCTGTCTGTGCATTTTACAGTGAACCAACTCGCACACACACTTCAATATGCACACATATCCAAATACTAAATTACTAAAAGCCTGGTGGGCACATTCTATACTTCAATGAATTATGAATCACTGTTGTTAGGCAGATTGAATGCATAAGGTCCTTACCCAGATTTCATACAGCCCACATGCAAAGCTCAGCAGTCTGTCTAGACACACAGTTGTTAGCAGACATTTGTGATCCAGTTACTTTTTACACACTGTATACTGGCTACCTGAATACAGAACCTAGCTGTCTTTTGTCTGTCTGTCTGTCTGTCTGTCTCTGTCTGCATCTGTCTGCCCTAGACATCCATCCATCCATCTTTATTAAACTTTGTTTTAAATGGCAGTCAGGACCTTATAACCTTTGTATCAGAAAATCCAGTGTTTACACAGGAGTTTCGTTAACACATTGAAACACAAGTAGAGTGTAAAAAAAGCATCAGCTGCCAACCGCACCTTAAGAGTACACACGCATTATTCAGTTATTTCGGACCCTGTAAGCAGAAGAGTAAACATCCTGCACACCTCTGTTGTTTTTTCGTCTTGTCTCGTGATCTGACCGCCACTTCTGTATGTCTGCAAATATAAATAGAACATAAACTTACTTCCCTTTTCTGATGACTATTTAAATCAGCAAATGATGGCCTTAGTCACTGATGTGGGTGAACAAGCGTTAGCATTTTTGATGCAAGGAAAGCAAAGTTATTTTTTAAAGACGTATGCGTGAGCAGGCTTGCAGCTGTGCACTGCTTCTATTATGACATTTGTGTCAGAGGTCCGTTGAAATCCAGTTAGGGCATTTGATAAATAGAAGTATTTTTATTTTCGGGAGGATGGAGATGGCTGAGTGTGTGTGTGTGTGTGTGTGTGCGTACATGTACAGTATGTGTCAGTAGGAGGGTTACTATGCAGGTTTTTCAAGTTGTCTGAGAGTTGTGCTCTCCAGTCCTCAACTGAAGAACTTGTCAGCACTTTTTGCCCCTCCTACCCCCCTTTCTCTCTATGTTTCTAGAGGGATTACTGCACAAAGCTCTTTCAAAAGTGGTTTCATGGTGTGATTGAGCCTCTGGATCGGCACCCTGCTCGTGTATCAGTGTTCTTTAGTGGATGGAAACCAGTGCTATGTGCTCACTCACGTATGTCTTGATTGTATGGAGTTCCAAAGCTCTTTTTTTAATTCCAGAGAGAGGCCCAGTTCGACTATGAGTGTGCGTGTGTAATGATTCTGGAAGGAGTCCAATTTGCCGGAGGTCGTGTGAATGCGTTGGAGCTGTGCCAGAGAGTTCAGGGCAGTAGATGAGTTGTTACTGGAAGGCTTTTGTTCTGGGTTCCACTAGAGAAAAGCCCTTTACAAGAGTCAGCCAGTCAAAATGGCAGAAGGGAGAAAGGAGAGGAGGAAGGATAAAAACCAAATGTCCTACTTGTGAGACTGATATTATCGAGGACTTCACTAACAGCCTTCACGATTCTGCTGAGATATACCACTGCCATGGAGATATGCGGTCCAGTCCATAATAAGCTGAATTTACCTCAAGAGGTCTTCTAGGAACTGTGGCTTGCCTTGGAGTCTCACGGCTAATTATGCCCTAGACATCATAATTGAGACACCTGTGTTTTAACGCAATACAGGCATATCACAGTAAACTAATAATAGCCTATATATTGGTTTTAAAAAGTATTTGGATATGTAAGTGCACTTAAAGGAATAGTTCACCCCAAAATTGAAATTGTATCATTATTTACTAACCCCCATGTCATTCCAAGCCTGTATAAGTTTCTTTCTTATGTTGAACACTTAAAAAATGTTAAAGACCGTTGTTGGTTCCCCATTTAATTCCACAGTAGGGAAAGAAATACAATGGATGGTTTGATTACCAGCATTCTTCAACATATCATCTTTTATGTTCAACATAAGAAAGAAACGCATACAGGTTTGGAACAACATGAGAGTCAATAAATTATTACAACATTTTTATTTTTGGGTGAACTATTCCTTTAAGTGGCACTTGAATGACAGATTAAAAGTAGTCTGACTAATAGTATGCACAATGATAACAATATTAATTATCTTTCGTATATTTGTAATCATTCCCCTGACCCATGTTTAATTCCTTTAAAAATTCCATTGGTTTTATCAATAATTATTGATGATATGTGATTAGTTGCAAATAATTTTGTAAATTGCCATCTCTGCATACATTTTTTTTTCTGCAAGGCTTTCATTTTTTTGTAGTAGTTACTTTGACCAAACTGGTCTCACGTTGCTTTTTAGTGTGACATAAGTGTTCAGATACATTTTAAGGCCATTACACATACTGTATATGAGGTCTGGAACAGGAAATAGTTGGAGAAAGTGCTGTTGATGGTAGTGGAAGTGAGGTCAAAGAGCAAGACCAGGCTGCGACACAGTAATGAAGTTAAGGGCAAAGGTCTGTGGGATGTTCTCCTAATGTCACTCAACAGCTAAGTGGTTATGACTCCTACATAATAACCTATTCTTATTACCCACACCTGTAAAATTTACAGTAGACAAACTGCTGCTGAGAAGGTCTAGAATACCTACAGTAACCTATTAGAATATAAAATATGTATTCTATCAGAATACTTGACTACTTTTGCATGGCTGTCAGTGTAGAAATGCTTTTTTGCAGGCAGATTGTGTGGTTATGACATCTACCAGAAAGGTTTAAGTGGACCACGCTAAGCAGGGAAACCTTGACCCTTGAATAGAGTGCAAGGGATTGTCATATATCTCTGTGAAAGGAAAGTGTGAGAGCGAGAGAGAAAGTGTGGCGGGGGAGGGGAAATCAATAGACAGACGCAGCTCAGAGGACATGTCTGTGCGGTGTGTTTCAGTGTGTTTCGTCATGATGGGGAGATGCAGCATTAGCGAGCATGTGGTTAAGCCTTGTGTGCTTCAGAGAACCAGAACAAAGAGACATGAAGAAAGAAAGGGAGATGAACGAATAAGTGACAGATCGAAGCCTCCTAAGCCAGATACACAGAGAAGAGACTGTGCTGTTCAAACCAGCCGTGTCCCAGACACACAAGGCCTGACCCAGGACAAGAAAACACGCTCTTGTTTGTTTGTTTTTGTTTATGGAGTTGTTTTGTTGGGGGTTTTGTTCAACTCAACTAGTGTGTGATTGGCTTGGAACAAAACATGCTTTGCTTTTAGGCTTTTCAGGGCTTTTTTGGTTACAGTGTATAAATGAGAACGCAAATGAGGAAAGGAAAAACACAGAGGCGGAGAGGTGGATGGAATGCTTATTCCTGCACGTCTCAATATTTCTATGTTTAGAACTGTAATCTCCTATTTATCCAAACACACGTACGCAGCCAAAGTGATCCCATCCTTAATCATCTAATCAGCCTGGTTTATTTTGAAGGAAGACATTAGCAGGCACCACTCTTGGCTCTTTTTAATATTATGGAGGTCAAAGGTGTACTCAGCAATTTTTGCTTTATGTCAAGGTGGTCATTTTAGATTCAGCATCATGCCAACGTACACGTTTTAATTTTTGATGAACTGTAAAAATGCTTTATTCACAGTCAGCCATGTTTAATTTAGCCTATCCTGCAAGCCTGTCCAATGAAACGGGGTTATTGAGATAAAGTGAATAATATTCAGACAGTCATGTGATCATAACCTGGTGGGCCCCCTGTGGCGACCTATAGACCGTAGTTATTTTATTTTTGTCCACGTCCAATGTTGTATGGACCCTAATAACAGTCACTGTATAGACAAAAACTGTGCACTGTCACTTTAATGAAAAAAAATAGCTTACTCTACCTTTCAAGATGAACTCTTCAGGCTACACAGTGTACTCAGAGAACATGAACTTTTCATCTTATCTGAAGCCACATTGCATCAACCAATGATATCTTCCTTCTCCTTTTCCCTCTATCTCCCTCAAACACATGCATGCATAACCAGAACAGTGGAAACATGCTGTACAGAGGCTGTAAAAAAAGTGCAAGCAAAGCAAAATACCAAATTGGTATAAGAGCCAGAGGAGTAGATTTCTACATTATTTAGATATTTATTAAAAACTCCCATGGGATTATAACTTAAAAGTAGGTCACCTGGTCACTCAACAAGCGTTTTATTTCAAATCTGAGCATTACCATCGAGATTTGTGTGTGATACAATGTGCATGCACGTGCAGCACAGCGAGTGTATTTTTGTTTGTGTGTGTCACATCAGCAGAAACAGGAAATCATGCGGCCCAAAAGTCAAGGCAGCAGGAACTAAGGGAGGGGGGTTAGAATTGCTGGTACAGCAGACAACACTGTGACACACTCTCTGCTGTAACGCTACTTTCTTTGTCTCCTTTTAGGTCTATCGAGACCCTCGTGAAGTATACGTCCATGGGGTGCAGGCCTTACTGTAAATGATCGCCACACAGTGATATTGCACGTGTTATCTATTTTTTGCAGGAATGTGGGTGGGGTGCTGGTTCTCCATATTTTGCCGAGCTCAGCAAAGTAAAAATGCGAGTTTCTACGCAAATATTTCCACACAGGCACACGTGCACACACAGTAGTTTAGCTACTGGTCAGGAGAAAAAGCCTGGGGGTCAGTTTTAATAGTACCTCTGGTGATGTTTAGTGGGCTAAAAGTTGAGGTCAGGGCAGTCATGTTTGCTCAAAATCAGTCGCCTAAACTGAGCCTGTAATCCCTCTCTGTTCCATCCACTTTGCATTGAATTCTGAGTGAACAATTTCATTTTCTATATAGTTATATCCATATTTTACATAATGCACTCTTATTTATCGTGCACTACCAGTCTGTGCTATATTTAACATAATCCAAAGCAAGGGGACTCTAATGTTCCTGTGGCTCAGTGGTAGAGCATTGCGTTAGCAGCGTAAAAGGTCATGGGTTCAATTCCCAGGGAACACACATACTGACAAAAAAAAAAAAAATAAAAACTTTTATAGCCTGAAGTAAGTCGCTTTGGATAAAAGCGTCTGCTAAATGCATAAATGTAAATGTAATGCAGCAGTCTTTATATCTGCAAAATTTATTGAAAAATGTATTAAAATAAAATAACACAAATAAAAACATAACATCTGTACCAAGGCAATATGACAAAAAAATCTGAGTAATTATATATTATAAAAAATGAAAAGAGAGAGGAAAATAAATATTTGACCAATGAAAGGTGCTTTATGTTTCAAAAGGAGGAACACAAGCCAAAAGATAAACTTTGATTGGATGAGTCAAATTAAAAGCTGTTGTAAAACAGCCAGTGATCATATTTTGACTGCACAGAATTCTTTAATAACGTGCAGGTTGCGATGTTGCTTAACAACACCCCTTCATAAGGGCTTTGTCATCTTGACTTGTTTGGGACACATCCTGCTCTGTGTTTTTGCATTGCGCCATGTTTCTTAGTCTCTCATATGTAAATAATGTAAAACAGGCCTGCCCAATGAATAGTGAATGAGAGGGCGATTTCGGACACGGTATTAGTGACCTTTGATTACTAATTACCCGGTCTTAAACAACAATCCACTTCAGCACCGTTTCATGAAATTCATGTAGGCATACAATGAAATTGTAAAACCAAATGAAACACAGGCTTGTCCCTTGAGCAAGCTGCGTCTTTGTGATCATAGCTAGAAAAGCCGCAGTGTATACACATTCTCAAACACACAAACACCCACAAAAATAAAACAAAACAGGGCCTTTTTAAAATCCAGCCCAGATGTGCATAAGAGCGACAAACATTCACATAGAGACAGAGCCAAACACTGATAAAGATGTTTTCAGTTACTCCCGAGAGCCACAGCAATGTGACTACAACAGCCACTATGAACAAATTAATTATAAGAATATTATTAGAGTCAAAAGAAAACTTGATCTATTATGAGTCACTTTTTAATTACTCTACATTTCCCGTATTCATCAGTTAATCATCTCAACAGAGTCACGCAATGCTGTGCATGTGACAACTTTACAGAGGCAAACCTTTGAAACCGATTATTCACTGAAATATCACAAGCTCTGTCTGCCATTATAATGAGCTAAATATCGCAGCTGTAGTCTTCCAAATACGTGTTGCTTGTTCAATACATGCTGCTTGCCTTTTGCTAGACAAACAGGTCCCTGGCACGATAAAGTGAGAACCAAAAACAGCAATGATTCAGAACAGATTTGTTGGAGCCATGAGAGCTAGTTTTATTGCTTTACTGAGAAAAAAACCCCTCTCTGTTATACATTTGGAAAAAGAAATCTAGCTTATACTAGCAGACCTGTCTGGCAAAGACTACTAGGTACCTACTCTATCAATTTGGCCAGGTTAACCTGGGACATCAAGGAACACAGTGTTCCAATTTGGAGCTAAAAATATCACACGTGTGGCTGATGTCTGTTCAGTGTTGTTTATCTGTTGAGTCGGTCGTGGGTCTTTCATATTCCGAGAGAGATGCCAAAGAGGGTGTGGAGCAAGAGTTTGGACGTGTGGGGAGTGAGTTGAGCAGCCTAGAGAAGTACACGATAGACACGCACTGAAAGGATTGTCACACATGCATGTGTGAGGAGGAGTTTACTATATGATGATGAACTTCAAATCCAAGGCCAGGTACACATTTCTCATGGATTTGATAGCCAGCTTTCCCTTTTTTCCTCTCCGTCTTTTACAATTCTAGACTTTGCGTAGCTTGTGTAGTCTATCAGCCTAAATAGCTGAGCTTTAGATGTGGTCCAGACAATTCCTTCAGTCATTCATCACCACCTGACAGGAAGGGCACATTTAGTACTTCCTGATTAGAGAGAGGACATCATCTTCTTCACTGGATTGGTTAAATGTGGTTTTAAAACTCTGTAAAGATGTATGTCAGAAAACACTGTCAATGATCTGGGTTTTATTATTATTTATAATATATAAATAAATATTTTAAAGTTTTTTCTTTATTTTATTTTAGATTAGTTTATTTTGTATTTATTAAATACATTTATGGTGATATTGATATTTCCCATGTTGACATTTGACATGATTGTGCACCATTATTGTTTTATTGTCATTGAGATACTATTATGGGTTTTATTAATATTTGTTATTAGTTCTTATTTTTTATTTTAGAATTCGTGTTTATTTTTATATTTTCCATTTTAATTTGAGTTAAAAAGTTCTACAATTTTGGATTTGATTGATTGTATAATTATCTTTTTTTTTTACTTTATTATTTTAGTGCATAAAATTTAATTAAATTTAAACGAGAAATTCTGAATGCAGCTAGCTGAAATAAAATGCTTTTTAGATTTTATTTTTATTTTCTTCCCCAGTAATTTAGTTCTAAGTTTTAGTTTACTGTAATAACCCTGTATATACCAGCTGTTTATGAGCAAATCAAAGGAACTGAAGCATAGATATAATGGTGAAAGTTTTGAAAAATGAACAGTGGGTTTAAAGTCCTTCTTATTTTTATTTAACACCACCCCTTCCTTCCTTTTCCTCTCAATTCCATCTCCAGAGCATTTGTTTAGAGTTGAACGAATGTGGATTTGCAGTTCTTTGGCACACAACACATGCCTGTTAATGGGACTATCTGTACCAGATACGCACTTAATGTTGTCCTAAGATACTCCCTGCCACCTAATACTATTACTACATGCATACTGCTGTGGCGTCTCAATGAGTCAGTGGCTGTGAGTGGTTGCCAAGCTCTTGAATCAGAGTGATAATGCTTATATGAATATTTGTGTTTGCAAGCTATAAATACTTTGTGGAAATGTGAGAAAATCGAAGTTAGGAGTGATTGTGTACATTTGCTGGAAAGCACAGATGACAAATAGTCACAAATGGTGAGGTCAGCTTTACAACCGGTGTGTGTTTGCGCGTGCCTGTATGTGAACGATGTGATTGGCTAAACAGAGTGGGCTGGGAAGGCCACCACCCCTGGATCTGAAGTCCCAGGATAAACAAGGAGGTCTTTGAACATGCCACATTATGCAATGTGCACATAACACACACATACTTGGGTAGTCTTACATGCTTAAGATGCATTGTACTGGTCATGTTTTGGAAACATTCGCACCAATTATTAGTTCTGTGTAAAACTCTGGAGGGAAAGGAATAAACATTCCCATAGATTTGCATGCAGTTATGTAATTGTTTCAAGCTGGTTAGTCATGCATGACCTGCACAGTTGTTTTAATTTGTGTGTTTTGTACTTTTAGCTAAAGAAACTCTTGTATTGTTGGCTAGGACGTACAGTATGGACCTCTGATAGAATAACAGAAGAAGGAGAACAGAAAACACAATGTACTGTCAGAGAGAACTGGAGCCATGCAGTCCACTACAGTTTTCAGTCAATTCATATAAAAATCTCTCTTTTTCTCTCTCTCTCACACACACACACACACACACACACACACACACACACACACACACACACACACACACTTTTAAATAAGATGCACACACGAAAGGAGAGACGTCCTGTGCTGGCCGGAAAATGCACATTTTGGTTGGATGGAATGGAATGTTCTCTTCTTCTCTCCAGCAGTCAAGGCAGCTGGGAATGGGATGAGGCGAGAGTGGGAGGGTGCGGGTCAGTGTGCTTGGACCGTGTGTGTGTGTGTGTGTGTGTGTGTGTGTGCTTGCATTTGTGCATAAACTGCTTTTCTCTTCCCCTTTGCTGTGTCAGCAATAGTGTTCATCTAGTCAGAATGACTAAAGAAAATGTTTGTTGATGAGAGGCTTTTTGATATTTTTATATACAATGTATATCAGCTATACAATGCATTAAATTAGTCAAAAGTGTGAAGACCTTTATAATTTTACAAAAGATTTTTCAAATAAATGTTTATTTCTATTCATCAAAGAGTCAAGAATCTGGAAAAATTCAGTTTCCACAAAAATATTGAGCAGCACAGCTGTTTTTAACATCGATGATAATAAGAAATGTTTCTTGAGCACAGTCAGCATATTAAAATGATTTATGAAGGATCATATAACACTGAAGACTGAAGTCATGGCTGCTGAAAATTCAACTTCTCCATCACAGAATAAAGTCATTTTTAAATATATTATAAATAGAAAAGGTTATTTTTAAATTGTATTCATATTTCACAATATTACTGTCCACACTATATTTTGATAAAATTATTGCAGCATTGGTGAGCATAAGGGACTTCTTTCAAAAACATTTAAAAAATCTTACCAACTCCAATCTTTTGAATGTTGGTGTACATGTAAACCAACCAGTTATTGTAAATAAACCGACTTACTGACAACTATTGACTATCATAAATATTGGCCATTTTCTAAAAAGACAGAAATTATGACTAAAACAAAATGGTGTAGAATTAACACTGGTCTAAGTTTATTTCTAAACTGCTCAAGTGCCCCGTTTACGTCCTTCATAAACTCTCTCAAACTTGTTTTGTCCTTTTCTAACTCTCCTCTGCTCTGACCCTTCCTAAAAAAACATAAACACTAGACTCTGAATGTTTTCTTTTCCTTTTGGTCACAAATATAAAAGCACATTGACCAAATACAAAGGAAGCCAGTACTTGGGTTTGCTAAGAAATAAGATCTATTCCTGCAGATTTCTGGAAATGTAACTTCTGTGTACACCCTCGCACACACACTGCCCTCCACACTCTGCATGTCATTGAAAGGCAACCGCAGTGAAATATTCAGCTGCCAAAGCCGTATTCATACAATGGCCCTGCCTTGAGTTACTGCAGTAAGTGTGTGCTCCTGCTGCTGAAATAATGCTGGGTATGTGTGTGATGAAGAGGGGGTGGGGGGGAAGGACTTTATGGGTCCTTATGAAGATGTGAATTCATTTTGATGTCATTTTGATTTATTTATTTGAATCACATAGATCCAAATCTCTGATTTAATAAATCACAGTGAATTAAATATTTCACAGAAGTCTAATGTGCTATTTTTATGTATTATATTAAGTACATAATATTAAGATATTTGATGAATATTGTCAAAGGGTAAAAAAAAAATCTATCCTTTTTTATTAAACATTTACTGTATGCAATATTTATTTATTTTAGCGATTGCTCGGCCATAGTAAAAATTGACAAACCTTCAGTTAGTTTGTCTCAATATTTAAAATGTCCTCAAAATCAATATAATTTTCTGCCGTCTAACTCTTTCGTAATGGTTGGCAGGTTTATATCCCTGTGGTTTTGGTTTGGTTGATTTGTGGGAAAGTGCCTGCTGTTTACAGGTTTTGTATAGTCACTGGCTTCCTGACATCACAAAAATTACTAGTCCGAGTCGCAATAACATTCACAGAGAGCATTAGATAACCAAAACACATCTCTCAGAAGAAGAATGTGAGCGAAACTGTAGTTGTGTGTGTGTGCATTGCATGTCTGCTGACATTGATGGATTGTTACCACATGTTGCTGACGGACAAAAAGTTCTCTGTGTTCCAGAGAGATTCTGTATGCAGCTGGGCGCTCAGTTAACAGCCTCCCAACACACACACACACACACACACACACACACGTGTGCAGAGAGATCATACACATCATACTGACTACCAGACATTTACACAAAATGGCTTAAATTTAAACGCAACAAGTGAAAAATTATATTGTTTTGTATTTTTTTAGCATTAAAAGACAGAAAAAAGTGTTAGTGTCCCATTAGTTTCAGGCTGAAAGGATGAGCTTTGCAGATTAAGGAAAGTGTGGGTATGTGTTTTCTGACTGAGAGGATAATTATAGGGTTTACTGGGTGTGTGCACTGCACTTGTGCATCTCATATTTTGTATGTGGCGCAAAGTAGGTGAGCAGTTTATTAAAAGTATACTGCGTATGGATAGATATGTTTAGGCCAGGGGCTTCCTGCACAAATATCTCATGTGGGAGGAAATAAATCCAAACCATTTTCTTTTTCTGAAAGCTATGTTATATTTGATGGCAATGCGAGGGCAGTAGAGTTGCTATGAGTCAGCTCTGAATAGTGTTAACAACCACAAAGACACCAATACTCTGACAATCAAAACACATGCACAAACACGCAATAAACACTTATTAAGGTCCTCTCCCGAGGGCCTTACCTAGAACAGGATTACGCAGTAAGGAAAAGTTAAAATAAGAGAGGTATATGCATGGAAAGAAAGGAGAACATGTACTGTATTTGGTGTATTTGGCATAAGTTTGTTTTTGGTGTCAGTGCCACAAGTTTGTTTAGAGCTGTCAAGCAAGCGGAGGAAGAAAATGAATCGGTTTTAATGACTTCATTCACAACATGCTGCTCCATTGAGGTTTTAGTCATACCCTTCCGCATCTTTTCCCTCACACACACAAACATTATGTCATTAATCTCTAGATAGACCTGGCACTGTAAACACCGGTATCTGTGGTATCGCTCATCATAGCTCAACACACACATCTCGTGAGTCACGGATCAGGTTACTTGAGTTGAGAAATGTGCTCATCAACATGAACTAAGCTTTTGTGTCTGAGAGTTGTAAATAATAAGGCGCAGTATGTATTAGAACGTATATGATTATTTAAATATTTAGCATGTATTGATGTCTCTACATCCTAGTGCATCTTTCTGCATTATTGAAGGGAAAAAGAGAATGTTTTAGAAATGTAATCTCTCTGTTTTGCCAAGGTTAGCAGCTGTAAAACATTTCCTCTGCTAAGTTACTATATTTACACGGCACATTGTGCTTTCTCAGCCTCTTGAGATCACATTGTACGTGTAATACACAATGACATCTATTTTCCACTTGTTTCCTATTCATTAGTACTGAAAAGTACCTGATCTTCAGATATCATAAATTAGGTTGGAGTATTATGTTGGTGCATTATGAGACAGACAGACAGGAAAATGTACTTTTATCAAGTGATTATTTCCTGAATCATGGGATGGTATGATTAATAACCATCCGTTTTCTCTGCTTTCTGTCTGTTTTCTTTCTAGAACTCCATCCGGCATAACCTGTCCTTGCATAGCCGTTTTATCCGTGTACAGAATGAGGGGACTGGAAAGAGCTCGTGGTGGATGATCAATCCTGAAGGGGGGCGGGGAGGTAAAGCGCCAAGGCGACGTGCAGTCTCCATGGACAATGGTAGCAAATACACCAAGACTGCACGTGGGCGTGCAGCCAAGAAAAAGGCAGCGCTGCAAGCAGCCCAGGAGGGTTCGCTGGAGAACATATCTGCTGGTGGTTTGTCCAAGTGGCCAGGAAGTCCCACTTCCCGGAGCAGCGATGAACTGGAATCCTGTTGGACTGACTTTCGCTCACGAACTAACTCCAACGCTAGCACCCTGAGTGGACGCCTGTCACCTATCCTGGCCAATCCAGAGCTTGATGATGTTCCAGATGGCCCACCCCTGTCTCCAATGATCTACTCCAGCCCCAGCAGTCTTTCTCCTCCCTCGTCATCCTCCTCAAACTCCAAAACGTGCCCTGCTGAACTTCCAGGGATAGCTGACTTGACTGGCACAATGAATCTCAATGAGGCTGACAACCTAATGGTCGATCTGTTGGACAACATCACCACACAAGTGCAGGTAGTTCAAGAGTCTTCTGCATTCAGTTTTGGCTCCAAGAGCACCACATCACTCACAAGCTCCTCTTCATCCCAAACTGTGAGCAACAACACCGGAGGATTCAGTAACACCATTTTTGGGTCTTCAGCAGGAGGCCTACGTCAGACGCCCATGCAGACCATCCAGGAAAACAAGCAAACGTCATTTTCTAGCGTTTCTTGTTTTGGGAACTCACTTCAGGAGCTGCTGAATTCTGATTCTCTGGTCAAGCATAGTCATAGTGAGGTCATGATGACACAGTCGGACCCACTCATATCACAGGCCAGCGCTGCGGTCACCTCTCAAAACTCCCGTCTTCGCAATGGCCTCATGTTGCGTAATGATCCCATGATGTCATCCTTCAGTTCTGTGCTCAATGGGCGAAGCAGCCAACTTCAGAACAAGCAACAGGGGCCTAATGTCCAGGGTTCTTTGCGTTCCCTCTCCAACAACAGGGCACAAAGTCTAGCTAACGATGCTAATAATTTAGTCTCCGCAAAACAGCACCTCCAGCCACAGCCCTCCATGTTGATGACCGAGACTTTGCTTTACTCTGGCCTGAACGGAAGTAACGGGGTGGGGATCTGTCACCCCTCAGGAACTGATCGTTTTCCATCAGACTTAGACCTGGACATGTTTAACGGCAGTCTGGATTGCGATGTGGATTCCATAATTCGCTCAGAACTAATGGACTCTGATGGACTGGATTTTAACTTTGATGCGTTGGTGCAAAACTCTGTTAGTCTGAATCCTGTGGGAAACTTCACGGGGACAAAGCAATCCACTCAAAGTTGGGTGCCTGGCTGAAGGCAGTCATTTAGGTAAGCCAAAATATGCAGTCATACAGTAACTGTCCATATCATGGAGAATCAAAAAGGCAATTTGATTAAATACAAACAAATTTCAGTTTGATTAGGAAATAATTATTTGGTAACACTTTACTTGAAGGGGTGTGCATAAGACTGACATGACACCTTCTTAATCATGACAGGACATGTCACATGTCATGAATATGAAGGTTTTATGCATGTTTATGACAACAGTCATTAAGTGTCATTCACTCAGTTATGTCATTTTTAATGCAAAGATGACATTATTTGACCTAACCCTACCCCTACCATTACCCCAAACCCTATCCCATAACAAAGACATCTCAAACAATGTCATCTTTGCATTAAAAATTACATAACTGAGCGAATGATATTCAATGATAGTTGTCATAAATATGCATAAAAAGCCTTCATATTCATGACATGTGTCATGTCATGATTATGAAGGTGTCATGTCAGTCTTATGCACACCCCTTCAAGTAAAGTGTAAGCAAATATTTTAACAGGGGCCATTCAAACAGGACAAAGACAGGATGCAGCAGAGTGGAATGTAAACAAGGTCTAGAGACACTGTTTTTAAGCTTACGTGTTTGGAACGCCGTGTAATGCGTGAGATGCTGCGAAGACCTGAGACACAAACACACTGGTCAAAGCTGTCTGTGTACCACACGTTTACATAGAGAAACCAATGGAAAAGTACTGCAGTGGAATGCAAAACCACTTTTTGTTTGAATGGCCCCTTATACTGTACAGCAGGCATCCTCAAATCTGGCCCACTCCTGCAGAGTATAGCTCTAACCCTAATCAAACACACCTGACCATGCTAATCAGAGTCTTAAGGATCATTAGAAAATCACAGTAGGTGAGTTTGATCAGGGTTGGAGCAAAATTCTGCAGCAGATTGGCCCTGCAGGGAAAGAACCAGAGGAACCGTGGCATGCAGGTTGTGTTTTGTTTTTCTTATTACATTTATTATTACAGAGTATTACTTTATTTTCTTTCTCTCTATCTAGGTTCAGAAATGCAGAGAAAATGACAAAGAATAGAATAACAACTACAAAGAAATATCCTGCACAAAAAAAACATCCAACAAACTTGAAGTATCCTTCACCAAGTTTGCTGTCTGCTGCAAGCACTGGATGATATGCCTGTTTACCGGTCCATCTGACTACAACATCCTGATTATGTTTACCTTCAGTTCAGCAGACCGAGACTATAACAAAAGACTGCCTATTGGAGAAACAAGCAAACAGCGAACTCACAGATCATTATGCAATGTTTGAAATTATCCCTTTGTTAGAAGTGATGAAATTTAAAGAGACCTGTTGTAGCTTTTCTGTCATAAACATAGTTTCCTTGGCCAGGGTCTCTCTCTGCTTTCCTTAACATTTTTGTTAAATGATTGGTTACTTCTGTCATCCTCTAAGCACTAACTGTGTAGTCACTGATCGATATAGAGGTGGAGACTTAACCTGAAAAATTACAGAGCTCAGGTGGAGTAATGTAGCTCCACACGGTGCACTTCAACCATTGTTTTCATTTTTAATTCACTGTTACCATACAGTAGTTAGCCGAGTTCTCTATCTGAAATATAGTTGCCTCATAATAATACTTAAGTAATACATTTTTGTGATTGAATATAACCATATAAGGAGTAATTAATTTGTGTGTACTGTCTGTAACTGTACAAAAAAAGTGGTAAAATTGGAAGCTTAGCAGGTGGAGACGTCTTATTTAGCCAGCAAAGTTATGTTTGGAATTCTCGCATATAAATGTAGCCAAATGTAATGAATAAGTAAATATTAACCTGCATCGTGGACATTTACATGCCATACCAGGTGCTAAATAATCAGTGTTGAGCCCTGTCCTATTGTTAAGGCCATCTGTGTTTCCCTGGCCACGAGGACATAGTATAATTGATTAGCATTAGCAATTAGCATCATGGCAGCATTCAATGATGGATAGGTCTTTCCTCTGGAAGCCATCTTTACTGAGCAAAAACAATAAGCTATCTTTTATATACTTGCCAAATTACTTGAAAATGTAGGAGATGCTGGCAGCCAAAATCACAAAACACATACAGTGAAATTTGGGGACTTGTCTGTCCCTGTATGCAAAATGCATCACTATTGCTCAGGGGAGAGTGGGGTCTCCATTACAACATCAGGGCCTTATCTTGAATTAACTGCAACCTGGCTGTACGCGATTTCAGAAATCTTTTATGGACATTTGTACATGAACAACAGTCTTCTGAAGTAAGGTGATGAAGCAACAGGATTCCATCCTGTGTTATTGTCAGTTTCTTGATGTCTTTATGGGGGGTTTGTCACTTTATTAAACTTTTTGTTTGTTTGTTTGTTCAGTTGTGCTCAACTGTTATCACAAATCATGTACAAATCCTAATGTTCTGTGTTTCTGTCCCACAAAGAGGGTTACCCTTCACTGCATACGTCCTTGTATGCATGCATGTAAATGTACATATGCATCGTGTGCAATGCATATATATGTATACATCCTGCTATACTTATGAAATGTAGTGTTAATACAGATATACCTTTCAAATTCCATTATATTTACATTTAAATGTATGCATTTAGCAGACGCTTTTATCCAAAGCGACTTAGTACATTCAGGCTATACATTTTTTATCAGTATGTCCATGTGTTGGACAAAATAATATAATTGCTAATTGGGGAGTTGGACATACTTTGCTTACAGCAGGTATGCAATGCATTTAACTCTTTATGCACACTACATGCATTTCATAAATAAATAAAGCTGTTCCAATAACCAATAATGTGTTAAAACAAAAGCAGAGCATATTACATTTACTATTTCAAATATCTTTTGATTATATGCTTGCAAATTTGGTAATTAGGGAATATTAATCAAACATCATTGACAAGATAAGATAAATGTACATGCAAGAACATGCAACAACATAAATTAGTGTTTATCTGTCCTACTGTAAGTAAAAAGTAAAATCTAGTACAAAATACTGATATAATACATGAATGCATAATTTTAGCCATATGTTTGACACACCTGCTTTACTCCAAGATTCCACACCCTAAAGCTTTGCTTTCATCATATTAATTTTTCAAACTCAAATTTGTAACTAATGATATCCAATACGGAATGAATTGGTAAATTGACCCTACAAGACATCTGAACCTTGTAATTTTTTTACAGACAAGATTTTTGCTGTCTCAAAAACTGCCTTGCATGCATTCTTTCACCTCTTTCACTATAAAAAGAAAAAAAAAACACGATAAAGTTCTTCTTTTTCCAGATGACTGACACAGGTCTTCCCATGTACAACCAGTTGAGCATCCTCAAACAACACAGGTTTTATTTACTACACCCATCATGACAATCAGCAAATACCACTATTTCCACATTTCCCCACCTTGATCGTAGCCTTCATCCCTCACCTCCTTCTGCTATTACCTTTGCTCTTTTACTTCTTATCTTAGTCATATGGCTTCTCTACAAGATGTTTGTGAGTATTTTGTCCTGTGTACTCCATTTTGAATTGTAATCTAGTTTCTATAAGAAACGTTGCGCATGTAAATAAAGCTTGGTTGAGCTATACAGTATGTCTCTGCTGTTGTTTTAAGTTCATTTAAAATTCAATCCATTTAAACATGTCCCAACAAGATGGCTTTCCATCAACTATTTTGTGGCTTTCATTTAAAATGTACTTCCCTTTTGCTTTTGGCTTATTTTCAGTGACCTCTTAAAATAGCAGTCACTTTGGAGAAAGACTATATAATCTTTGAAAATCGATACATTTTGTCAAGTGTTATATTGAACCTTGGGACATTTCCTTGTGAAGTTATGGTGCACTGATAATATATATATATATATATATATATATACAGTAAAGCCTAATTTAAACCTGATTAATTGGACTTTGGTATACCTTTAATGTACTCTCAAAGTGTCAGGTACAAGGTTTAATGTCAATACATTTGTCAGCATTCTTCTCTACATACTAATAAGAGTTCACAAACAGCGTATATGTACAAGTGACATAAAATGCTCAACAGCCAATAGACAGTGTTGACTGTCTGACAGGGCCATAAGAAATGCCTGGTATTCCCCACCTGTCCTATTGAAACAGAGATGCACTCACACCCAAGTTCAAGGATTGTTATGTAACTGTACGGGTAATTCTGTTATGACAATACTATGGATCAGAGGTCTGTGTGTATTCAAGGTGTGATGTTTGCTGTGGGAACAATATGCTAAGTCAGAAAACACATCTGACTTCAAAGTTAAAAGGTCTCCATCAGAATTAATAAATGTTATATATATCTTGCTTTAAGACCAGTGTTATTGTTAACTAAAGATAAAAAATAAAACTTTTCGGGAACTAAAATAAAACTGAAAAAATAATTACTAATATTCCAAAACATTTTAAAAAAAATTAAGCTAAATAGATATATAAAAAATCTCAAAATATATAAATATTATAATAATATAAATAGTACTAAAATAACACCAGTAAGACCTAATAACAATGCATGCCATGGTGTGAGTGTGCTGTGAAGAGTAAAATTAGTCCACATCATTTAATGAAATCAAAATGTGCCTTATTAGCACAGCATCATGCTTTATGATATTTCTGTCTCGCTCACGTGTGAGCACATCGATATATCTATGATGACAGATAAGTAACAGTGTGAGCAATTAGGTGTGTACAGCATGAGGTATTTTATAATAGTGCATTTGTGTGCAACAAATAAAGTGCTATAAATGGGCTAATGGACGACTATATTGTGTAACATGGGCGTCCCATGAATGCCTTCACCTCTGAATCCTCAGGTGAGGCCAGACCTGTCAATGCTGCGGTCTGACGGGCCAAACGCTGTGTGAGGAGAGATTGATGACATGGGGATTGTAGAACTGGGCTGTAGTGTGGTGATGTCATTACTGAAGGGATAGTGTGACATAGTAAATGAGCGACAGAGAAACAAAAAGAGAGAAAGAGCCTGTGTGAGGGATCTCAGGTTCACTATCCATTAGGCAGTAGAATACAATCTGCCTCAAAGCAGTGTGACGTACAGCATTCTGGGATCTGTAACTGAAAACACCAGTAGGCCTTGTCACACACGTACAGTACACCAGCAGGACATAGGCATGTATACACTCAGCATTTAGAGCAGGGATGGGACAGGATAATCAACTAGTCATCTAACAACTGAGTCAATTAGTGATTAGTAAAGATGACCTTTTTTTCTTCTTTAGTGCTTATTTATGTGATTCAAAGCATTAAACACAGGTCTATGCTGACCAGCAGTTTCTTCCATTTGGAAGAAAAGAAGTGCTGAGCAAATTACTACAAGTTGGGGAGGGGTTTGTACGATGCAGTATTGCAGAAAGATAAAGATTACATCCCTGCATTAAGCCAATTTAAAGCAATGGTGCTGATTACTGTCAGGCTTCAAATGAATGCTGTACAATTCTCCCAGTTTTTCTATTATTATGCATAATTTGTCTTGTGGGAACTATAGTGTTGTGAAATTATTTAGGTTTTATTAATTGAATATCACTTACCCTATTTAAAGGGCTGCACTCCATTTCCATTTAATATATCTGTAAGGAACACTTATCAGACTATAAAGGCCTTCATTGAGACCACTTGTTCGAAAAGCTGACTAGTTCATTTTTTTCTGACTAGTTCAACATAAAAATTTGAACAATTGAATGAATAAAATGAATATTTTTCCTAATTTCCTTCAAATTAATTTTCCCTAAAATTCTCAATTTAGAGGCATCAACAGTGTTCACTTTCATAGTGTGCTCTGCACTCCAGATAAAGATACAAGAAAATCTGTACGAGATGCTGTGCACGCATTCCTCTGAAATGTAGAACACCAGAAAGATAACAGTGTTCCCAGAATAAAGCATTCAGAGTTTAAATGCCTGTTTGTGTAGATTAAATGAAAAGGAAATAGGCAACTCTTTACGTGTCTGTACAACAGAGATAAAGCATGTGGAGAAGAAGGTGGAGGAGATGGAGAGACAGTCATTAGGCAGCAGATGAATGGACAGTGAAATGTGCAGTGCTGTGATCAGTGAGAACCTGAAATCAATGCGGACAGAGAAATCCTTACGTGAAGGACACATCAATCTACTCAATCAGCTGCTCATTACCTCACTCTTTTCAACCAACAGAGGCCTGATCTAATCGCACAGCACAAGATCCTGTGAATCTGTGGTAATTCTATCTTCAGTCACTGGTAGCCTCATTTAGCAACTGCATCTAGTACACTTGAACCAGTCACAGGGACTTCATCCCTGTCTCCACTTTTAGTGCTGAATCTCACTCAAAAGTAAAGAATGTTTATTGTGGTCTAGTAACAATTTATAGCCAACATCACATTCATAAAATCATAGTGACTTTGTGTTTACTTTTCTGAAAAAAATGTTGCAACGTTAAAAAGGTCAAGTCTGTATTATGCCATGTAAAGCCATATAGAGTATAAGTGTCCAAAACTAAACCACCATGGAAATATTTGGGTGTTTTTCCTTGCATTATATAAAGAATAGTGATCTAAGAAATGGCACCTGTCACGTGATTATTGTTTTGGTGGCTTAAAGGGTTTAAAAGTTTTTAAGTCTTTGTTAAATAGGACAGGATTGGATAGGAGAGCAGGAACCAAGTCTGTGAAAAGTACAAATTCACAATAGGTCACACATGACTCAGACGAGAACACAGAGTACTATAAAATAAAATCTGAAACAATTTAGATAAACGTCTGACTGTAATGTGTCTTTGATTTTAATTTGAATCATGCAAGTGACTTGCATCAGCAAGAGTCAGACTGTCATTCTTACAATTTGTCTTGCCACTCCTAATTATTTACCATCCACGTCGCAAGCATTTAATTCTAGATCATCCATGTATATATAAAACATCTCTCTCAAACACACAAATGCACTCCTCAGGGACAGAGAGGAAAACATCTAGCACTTAATACTGTTCTAATGTCCAACAAAGATTCTCTACCATCTGATCCATGATCCTTTTCTCCTATTCCTTTCATCTCTCTGTGACTATTCTCTCTCTTATGAACCAGAACTTTCTTTTATTACAATCTCTCTATGCCACTGAGACAGAATAAATGAGTCCCTATGCTTGGTGAGACAATAGAGTGATAATATACTGTACACAATCTGTGCCCTTAGTGATTTCTGACATGATTACAAAAGGAAAATGGACCAAAGTCATGATTTATTAGCACCATTATGCACATTCTTTCACATAACATAGACATATTCACTCTGACCCTTCTCACACAGACACAAACACCATCCAACCAACCGCACACTCATCTCTTTGTTTCCCAGGCCAGATGAGAGCTGTTGATTCTATTAATTATAGGACATACAGACCCACGGACATAAGCATGGGAATAAAATCACAGAGTAATGTACTGTAGATGGTTGGGGGGGGGGGGAATAGATAGAGCACATTTATGACAGTCCTTAGGGAACCTTCTAATCAGCAGTGAAGGGAGATATAGGGCCGTACCTACATAAATCTTGGGACAGGGGAGAGGGGGAAGGCAAACAGTAGTGTATCACCCCACAAGCACAAGAAACAAAGACAAAGAGTCCCATTGTGTTCACATCCAATGAAATCCTCAAATAAACCTCATAGAATCATATCTAAAGAAAAATAAGAATTAAAGAAAAGTCCTTTACCATACTGTAAGTGTATCTGTTGGCTGACTACATGTACAGTGTTGCATTGTTTCATTATGCTGTATATGCATGCTAGGTGACATCTCTGCATCATATCACTTGTCAGTAAATGACTGCAATAATTAAGTTATAATGAACGTTAGCTGTGCCAACATTCCATTATCTAACGACATTATTAGAGTGCATTAGTCAGATTATTCCTTTACGTGCAAGTAGGTGTAGAGGGGTGGATAATATGGGCCTTTTAGCTCAGGGTGTGTGACAATATTGTCCTGCACATCCTCAGAAGGGTTTGTCCAGACTCGAGAGTACAAATGTGATACTGATTTTACATAAATATTCAATAGACAAAGACAAAAGACAAACAGGCACTTAATACGTTTTAGGCACAGTACTGTCAATATTGCCTGTCCAAAAACTATACAACAGAACCACTGCATGACTCCTGTGACAAACACTGGTGTTTTGTAAGTGAATAAATCAGCATTTTTTTAATTGGCTGAGTAAATGATTAAATGACCCATTCATAAAGGCAGCCACTTGCTTGTTTCATTTTCAAATGTATAATTTACTCATTTACTTTTTCATTTTACATTTAAACATATTACGTTGTATTATTTATGCAAATGCAATCGCAGTGTAAATGCATAATCCTCACATGTTTCTTTGCTCAAGCTATAGGACATCCGGGATTGTGTTGTGATGATGATGATGAAATGTTTTGCAATGTCATTTAAAAATGGCAGTAAGTTCAACTAATATAAAGTGGATTTCAGGTATGATGGGTGGGTATAGTGGGTAGGGACGATGAGTAAAGACCAATCAGGGACTATAGTACAGCAAGAGCGTGCTTGGATTGGATAGATTGCTCAGTTTGACAGCCATCGCATTTACCATTTGCCACAGAACAGAAGTGCACGACTGGAGGCTCAGCACTCATCCACCAGAATCGTATTGCTTATTCTTTACATAAATGCATTGGGTGGAACAGACAAAAAGTGCCACCCTGACCCTTATGTAGCCTCACCACTTCTTTGCATTGTATCTTGTGCAACAGCTGCTAAATTCATTACCATATTTGTCTAAAATATATAGCACCCCACTCAGAGCTCACAGAACAAAGTGAGAGAGTGTGACAGGCTTTTCTGGACAGCATTGTGAGCAGATGAGTCAATCAGCAGTCTGTCGTCACTGTGTCATAGTCAAAGCCTCTGTGTTTGAGAAGAAAATGGCAGTGTCCAAAGCAGTCAGCTGCTTGTTCTCACTATTTTTCTTTCAGCAAATTAGTATGTTAGATGGAAAGGTCAACAAATGTGTTTCCAAAAGCAACACACAACCCGCCTATATTTATGTTCATGTTAATTCCAAAACAAACCATTCAGGTTTTTGTCTCTCACCACCATAATATAAAGGTTATATTCAAACAACAATGCCATATATTTATGTGTGTGATATATAATAAGGCATATAAAGCAAGCTCTGTCGCACCATATGTCAAAGCACTGGCCACAATTCCATTTTTATCCTTACAATCCATCCTGGCTTAGTATGCTTGACCGCATCTTTTTATTTACTCCGAGCAGGCTAAAGCATGTCTGGTACACCACAGGAATTTTGATTTATGTCAAACAAGGTAGAACAAGTGATTGAGTAGGTGCTGGGATGAGACAATGACCGCAATGTATGTTGGGATTTGGTTACTTGCACCACTGAGGCTTGACAATCTGAACAGTCCCCCAGTTCGGTCAGTGACATTTCCGGCACCTTTTGTTCCTCTATCCTCCTTTCACGAATCAAACACAGATAAATATGCAAAGCAACATGAGAACTACAACAGCCAGACAGGCCTAAAAGTGGAGGACTTCAGTTATCTCATTAAAGTAAGTCGGCATTAAGCTGATCATCTTTTCTTTTCAATTGTTTCTTGTGAGGGGGTGTGGACAAGTTTTTGATTAAAGATTACGAGAATTTTAAAAACATGAATTTTATTAAATGAATAATGTGCACGGATAGAAAAAAAGCAAAGCCAATATAAAAATGTGTAAATATTATAAGATAAGATAAAAAATAAGAATTGTCCATTTTGATTTCATGGTCACTTAAACTCAATTAAATATAGCAGAGTTTAATAGTTTCTCTAAACAAACTCATTACTTAACCTCTTCGTCATATATGAGTGAATGTGTGTCCAAAGACTGCCCATAAAGAAGTGGTTGCCAAGGAGACAGCAGCAAGAAATGATGGTCCTTCCTTGCAAAGCAAACCAATTTACCTCAGTGACGTAAAGCAGCGCAAACACCGTCAGAGGTGTATGTGCGTATGTGTCAAGGTTTACACGATTTAATTTACACGTTCATGCAGCCCTCAAAATACAGATGTGGTCACCTCGTGCAAGTGTTATCTAAAATCTGACAAGCAGAGAAATGCAGTATGCATGACATACTGTTATCAAGATTGCCATCCTTGGCACCACACTCCCCTAGTGACAATGAAAGAGGGCAACCATATCCATGCAGCTATTGGCCAATGAACACTCTCGTACTAACTCCTTATTGGCTACCTCCTTCAATCACATTACACCAATGAGACGTCTTGTCTCCATGAGAATGAAGCTTGTAGAGCTATTTAAATCTAACCACTGAGCCAAAAGATGGCTCATATTTGCATTTTACTTTATGAGGAACAGGTTTGCACATACAGTGTTGGATATATCATGTCTGTCTTATTTGCGAAGTAGTTTTGACTGCTGTATAAGAGTAAAAAAAGAGTAAACGTGTTGTGAACAATGCTTCATGTATTGGATTTGCATTATGAATATTATTGACAGTCTACATCAGCATCTCAATTAACATCTTTGACGTCTCTAGTAAATAATTTAGTCAAAGTGTGGACAGTAAAACAATGTGGACCGTTTCTCAAAATGAGAACACAAGCTCTGTGGGAAGTTACTACGCTATCAGCTTACCTGTCATCTCATGTGCGCGAGTACGTCTCGCTCACAGCTGCATCACTGGACACCAGGCGCATACTATGAGTTTTGGGGAGGAAAATAAATGAAGGGCTAATTTTATTTAGACTAAATAAAAATAAAGTTTTGAACGGTCTCACCTGTGTTTTCCCCCGTTGGAAATAATGTTATGGTTGAGGCGGCCACGTGCCTATTTATTAAGACAAAGTTTATGTAGTTATGGATTATTATTCCTAACTTATTTTAAAAATACGTCTTCAAAAATAAAATGGAAGAAAAATGGAAGATGCCAGAAAAAAAGCAAAAAAGTCAGTAGGTTTCACACAACAAAAGCCTCCGTGTGTCACATGACCATGCGCGTGGCCGTGATTGAGCCTGTGGCGTGCGTCCCTCTGTCTGCTGTCACACAAGCTCGTCTTTCTGGATTCAAGATGATCTCTTTAAAACAGTGAAATCAAGGCCTAAATCGTTTGGAATCAAGGTAAATGGGAATATCGTTTTTCTGTGCTGTTCACATTGTGTACTAAGAGCATCAAATTGTCTGATGAAGTAGACTGCAGGCAACGCTTGATACTAATTTTGTCCTGGTTTATTGTTATTTTTTTGTCGTTAACGTTACCTGAATACAAGATCGCAGATCGAGAAAGAGTTTATTTATTTTCTTCATGTTTTTAGTTTATTTTTGCTTTATATGTTGTAGAATGTTTTTGTTTTGCTACACCAGAGCTACTGTAGTAACAGCGTTTTGTGTTTCCATGGTGACGGTGCGTGGACGCGCATGCGTGTCTCACTCTGGGGTGCGTTTCCCTAAAGCAACTTGGTTGCATGTTCCGTCGTTACCAAAAGAGTTCAGTGCAACATGCAAGCATAGTTGGCTATCGATGCTTTTTGGGTAACGTTACCGCAACCCTGGATGATATGACATCGGCTGTGTGTGTGATGTATTTTAAAAAGTAATATAATTGAAAACAAGTCTTACATGACTTGCTGTAATGTAGACTGAAGTAGTAAAGATGAGAATGTCAGAAAAATATACATTTAGAAGTCTGCTACATATTTCTGGGTCAGCTAAATCAGCTAAATTTCCAAGAAGCAGTTAATTTTGTTCAAAAGATAAATTTTTCTTTTAACTATAGTTATGCATCTTTTCCAGACAATTTTGGTTATGGGATAATGGGCAAGGTATCAGGCCCTTGATACTGGTACACATCCCTATGGATCAAACATGTCTTTAATGGAGCTCCAGGACAAAAGTGAGCGTGTTTACACGAGCACTGGCCTCAGGAGACAGACGAGTGCTGAGATAGTGTCAGAAGCTCGCCGCTCTCTCAGAACTCTTGCCACACAGCGGCCTTTCACACCTCAGGAGAAGCAACGGCAGCTCTTTGGAGAATCATCTTCTCGTGCACATGATGGACGACCACCATCTGCATTCAGGTAACAACAACATAGAGGATGAGAGATTTATGTATTTATCCCTTGTTCTGAATGTATCATGCTCATTATAATATTTAGAATGAATTTTGATTATAGAGTGCAACAGAACCCATCCACTTTTTAAGGTTGGTATATATTTGGTATATACTCCATACTTGGTTCCGAAATACTACCCCCCCCCCATTTATTAACTTTTTTCCCCATAGGGATTTAAAAAAAACCTCTTCGTTTAAGAGTTTTAAGCCATGATTCAATCATCCATTAACAACTTTATAGCTCACAGTAGGTCTGTTTTAAAATTATTGTTAAAAATCAGTTTATTTAATAATCAGCTATTTAGAAAACGAATGGAATTTTTACTTCCAGAACCAGACTGTTCACTCTTTGAAGTGCTTTGGATTTTAATAAAAGTGTCGCTTTGGATAAAAGCGTCTGCTAAATGACTAAATGTAATGTAAATGCTTGAATTGTGACATTAGCTGTTTGATTATTCTTATAATACTAGTATGCTGGTTTTAATTGCATTCACAAATTAATTTTCTAGTCTACATGCCCGACATTTTGAAGCTCCTGACTCAAGGCCAGGCTCTGGAACTCGTCTCAGCCCACTGGAACATGTAAGGAGCCTTTCAAAACGTTATGTCTGACTATTCAAATGAAAACAGGAAACAGTAATTCAAGAGTTCTCTCAATCCCAGAAACCCAGGCTGTCTGTGTCCCTGGATGAGGATGGCGGTGTTGATGAAGCAACTCTCCCCAAACCTCCAGCTGAACGAGGGAATACAAGGATAGGATCAGGATCTTCTCGAGCCAGACTGCTTAGAGCAGCATCCACAAACAGGCTACCACCCGCGACAACAAACACAAAGGGTAAGAAAATACATAAAGCAGTGTTTTATTAATCTGTTTGTTTTCTATTTTTTCTCCTTTCGATGAATATTCCCCCACCAAAAAAACAACAACAATAGTACATGCTCACATGTCAGGCAGATTGGTAACCCTCTTCATTGTGTCCTGTGTCAGTGCTTCTGAAGAGACAGTCAGGTAACTGATAAAGTATTTGACACTGAACCACAATAAATAGACACTTTCAAAAAATCTGATATAAAATGACATTCCCAGGATGTAACTCTGCTGTGTATGCCCTAAGTTTATTTGTATTGAGAAAACAAAATGTGTGTTTGTCCTGTCAACAGTTTGCTAGATTGAATTTTATTCTGAGTGTGTAAGTAATGAAGTCATTCAAAAAGTTCAATGACACAAAGGACAGTGCTAGACTGTAAAAAGTTGATATGAATGCAACTTTTCTGGCTGAGCTTCTGTTTATTCAAATTTAAAACAAATCATCTATGTATATAGTTTGTGGTCGGTAAGATTTTTTTAAAGAATTTTACAAAAAAAAATTGTTTTTAAATATTAATTAAATAATCCTGAAAATATATCATGGTTTCCACAAACATATAAAATATTAAGCGGCACACCTGTTTTTAACATTTGATAATATCTATAGGTAATGTTGATAATATTTTGAAATGTTTTTTTTGAGCACCAAATCAGCGTATTAAAATTAGAAAGTGTTTAATATATTAAATTAGAAAACTTTAAATTGTATTAATATTTTATAATATTACTGTCCTTACTGTATTTTTTTAAATGAAATAGTAATGCTCCTCGGTGAGCATAAGAAATTGTATCTCAAAAACATGTTATTTATTGTTATATGCATTTTTGTTTTTGATTGTTTAGCTAAGCTGTGTTGTTGTGTCCCTATTCAGACATGTCTCTAGAGGCAAGGATTGGAGCAGACCAACCAGGTGATGGAGAAAAGCTACATTGTTCTGATGTAGCGGAGCATGTGACACATTTTTCCTCTGAAACAGACCTGCACATACTTACTAAACACAGGTATGCTTTTGAGCACAAGCATCTCTTTTGCTGCCTTCTATGCGCATTTGAAGGTTTATTGTTCTTGTAATGTACTCTTAAATCTGTAATTTTATCAAACACGTTTAGAGGTTTGAAACCTCTGTAGATGGGTAGCTTTGAAGCAGCATGTTTATGACAGGGACTCATATCAGGCATTTGTCCCTTTGAGCGTCATAACAAAAACCTCTACTGTCAATGCATCATCAAAGTCCCTCAGTAAATCGATTTATGCTCTGTGCCAAAGAAGAGCAATAAACCATTTTTACGTGCTGTTGACTCTCAGGAAACCTTGTTCAGAGACTGAACTTGTTTATTGTTAATCATTCTGGGGATCAGTAGATCCCAGTGGTATTAATTCTTCCGTTACCAAAGTTAGCAGAGGTAAAAGATATTCTCTTTTGTGTACATCTTTCATGAAATGCAACAGAATTGTGTAAACTATCACTAAGACATAATTAAAAGATTAGTTTATTCAAATCCAAGCGCTCTCATTAATACCTTGCCCAGAATACCCACTTATGAAAATCACAATGCTTCCAATTTGGATGCATTTACGGACACTCTGGAATTTAATAATAGGTTAAAGTCAGGCAGCAAGCCATCTCTCTCCCTCTATATCTCTACCATATCCTTGTTCTAGTTTCTAATGGAGCGATATTAGATTATGCAGGCTGTTTGTGGCTGGCTGGCTGACTGGTCTGTTGACCACCAGTACAGTCTCATTTGAGATTCACGCGATGAGATCACGTCTCGGCCGAGGCATCCCATCAACAATGAGGCATTATGAAGACAGTACAAAGCCCAAACATGATCAATGCCACAAATATGCTCAACTGTACCATCATTTCTTCTCAATCCTTATAAAACACCCATGTGACATAGGATAAAGATGAATGATGGCATTTTACTGTACTAAACAAATTGGGGATTGTAAGCAGTACAAGTACATTTGAGACATGATATGTCAGTTTAATCTGCTCTTAATGATAGCAAAGACTTAAATCGTGTTAACGGATATCTTGATATTTGAGATAAAGTTCACCATGACCGTGCATGACTAGCTCTGAGACAAGCACATGAACCTGTGGTTTCCTGTCTGTTGTAGTATCCCTTATATGCACGCATATTTTAATGAATATTTACGCAAGCACATTTTGAAAGTTATCTGTTTTCCACCACTGATTTTGAAAGCACTGACCGTTAAAGAAAAATATATAAAGAAATAAAATAGGCAATTAAATGCTACATCAGAATATTACAGCAGTGACCTCTTGTGTCTGCAAGGAAAATTCTATGATAATACTGCCATTTACTTTCTATTGCCCAAGTATTTGGTAATATTTTTTACTGTTTGCTCTAATCTAACATCTAATTACTCTTCTATGAAAGGTTCGATAAGTTCACTTTATTTGATAGTACTTTTACTTTTATCAAAATAAAACCTATAGAGGTCTTAAAGGTAAGCAGTACAAACATTTGAGACATGCATCTCTTTAATATGTCATTCATCTTGTGAGTTACCAGCTATGGAAGCTCCCGTATTACTCAATTTATTAATGATCCACAAAATTATAGACCAATTTCAATAATTTCAGTTATTGTTAAAGTATTTGAAAAGTTAATATATAACTTAAATCGAAAATAATAATATTTTATGTTAACTGGATTTAGGATATCTTGATATTTGAGATAAAGTTCACCATGATCATTACTTATTATTGGATAAATTGTATGCGTTTTTCTAAAAATTCTTTATTATGTTTAATTCTTATTTACATAACAGACAATGTGTGGTTGTTAGAAAACTATCTGATTTATTTATTCTGAAAGAGGGGACAAGCAATATTGGGTCCTCTTCTTTTTTCTATTTTTATTAATGATCTTCCCTAATTCTTTCGTATTGTTCTGTTCATTTGTATGCAGATGACACTGTTATTTATGTTTCAAATCCTCATTTAATTTTCCTGTCTGATTTTTGTAGTATCTAATAATTTACCTTGAATAAAGGTAAATTCAAACCATATCTTTGCACGTATGATCAAATTAAAATCATATTTTAATGAATATTTACGCAAATAAAATATTTGGGTTTATGGCTGGATCCTGAACTTTCTTTTAAACCTCACATTTTGAAAGTTATCTGTTTTCTTTTAATGTTCGAAAAAAACTTGCCGGCAACTTATAACCTTTCTGATTTTGAGTTTAAGAATACAACCACTTTTGCTTCTTACTACCTTATAATAAGTTGTGTAGTTAATGTTCTTAGAAATCTCTGTAAGATATTTGCTTAAAGTTTCCACTCAAATCAGAAGAAATTCATGGGCAATTAAATGCTACAAATTATTATTTTATCATTAGTTAAGAATATTACAGCAGTGACCTCTTCAAGAAAGGTGTCTGAATTTTCAATTGCTTTGGGAAAATTCTATGATAATACTGCCAAATAAAATGTATTGATGATGATGATGATTTATAAATAATGTTTATCTTTTGAACATGTGTTTATGTTGATGCACATTAAGCATTTTTGTCTTCAGACTTTGTAATAAAATGTTCAGGTTAAATATAAATATCAACAATCAAGGTTTTTGTAATTCATTTATTTATGCTCTCCATCTGCTCTGTATGAACATTTACTTGTGTTTGTAATTAATAGGATGCTGCAAACTGATGTATCCAGTGCAAGAGGATCAAAACCAGGTATATTGCTGTATCTATCATTTATATATTTGCACTTGAAACCTCCAACCGACACGTGATAAACAAAGCAAAGGTCTCACAATCTTGCCAGTAGCCGCAAACATCTGATCGGATTGGAAACCTAAACCACTTTTGCTGCAGCAGTTTCTCAAGGTTCTTTATCCAGATGCTAGTTGATAGCCGTTTGATCTGTTGTTTTCGCAACCCACTGCTTCCTGCAGCTCGTCCACAATGCAAATGCTCACAGAGAGGCATTTGAACAGAACAGACACTAATGAAAAAGCATGTGGGTGAAAAGCTCTGACCTTTTCATGCTATGCTGAACATCCTGTATTACATTCATATGCTTTAAGACCTGCTTGAGTGAACCTTCTGAATTTCCCTACTGGGATCAATCAAGTACATCTGTCTGTTTGTTTATATATTTGTCTGACTGTCTGTCTGTCTGTCTGTCTGACACCCACTCCATGTCATTCTGCTGTAGACGTCAAGCTTGGGCATGGAGACACAGGAGATGACAACATGGATGAATCTGTGTTCTGGAACACTAAAGTTCTTCCTGTCCTTCAAGAATTTGAATCTTTTGCACCAGGTGATGATTAAATTGCTCTTATTAATGTGCTTAATATGCACCAGTAATGATGTCCTTAAAGTTCAAGACCTGTTACAGTTGCTTCACGGTCCAAAAACGTGGTTTCTTATTTTTTGTTATTACTAATTTTAGATTTACAAAGATAGCCCCAATTGTGAGGTTATTGGATTGTGCTTATTCAAGTTCATACTAAAGAGCTACACTTTAGCGCTTTAATGTGTCCCACAGTGAAAGCAAAACTGCAGGGAGAAAGGAAAACACAATATCTGAATGCAGAGGAATAAAAACAAAGCTTATGTTTAGCTTGGCACAGTATAGAGCTTTCAAAGTCAAAGCATGTGGGGGAAAAGAACCGTGAAATGCAATCTAATAGCAGTAAATATTTAAGCACTTTGAAAATTCAATCAAAATTCATTTAAAAGATAAATATCAATTATTTATTGTGCCAAAAGCCTCTCGGTTCATGCATAAAATACCATTCATATTCTCCATGCCATCATCAGAGTGCCGTTGGGGAGAATTCCAACCATCTTGGAAACAGATTTGAGAAACAACATTTGTTTTAGCAAAAAATAGCTTTGGAAAATGCAGCCTGTAACTTAGATCCAGCAAGAATAAGGCATTGCCAGTGCACACAATGGTTAAAAAGCATGTAGAGATGGATCATTATTCCGCAAGCAACAGCTAGTCTAAGATGCATATATGAAAAAATATTATTTATCCATTTTAATTGAGCCCAGGGGATTTTAGAGATATTGATACTCTATTGAAGTCTAGTCTAACTTAAAACTTTGTGACACACCATGTTGTTGTGCTCCGAGCTGGTACATTTGGAAAGACAGTAAAGAGCTGTTATATACAGTACGCACTAATGATGCATACCATACAGGGGGGGAATTTGCCCTGAAGGGCCTTTTTAACTCTGTCAGTGGGTGTTGACATGTGGGCCAAATGTCAGTGAAATGTCAGTAAGCCTACTCTGTGTACACATCAGTTCAGCTGAATGAAAGAGGCTGTGTACCCCATAGACTACTCTTCTTTCACTGTCCTTCACAGGGACAGTTGAAGGATTACAGTGCTGCAATTAATACTGTGTGAGACATTCGGTTTGAAATGCGACCTTGACACTGTTACCTATTTTGTGCACTGGAACATACAGTATACTGATCAGGTTTTATCTTTTTCAAAAATAACCCTTATAGGTTATGCTGTGTCAGATGAGACTGTGGGAGAGCTGTGTAATGCATGCAATGGTCTCCATGATGCGCTGACAGAGAGAGGCATGCTGGGAAGGCAGTTTAAAAAGAGGTCCGCCATCCTTAGAACACTCTTCAGGCTTATAGATGTGGGATCGGATCGACTTAACCTAACATTAGCCAAACTTATTCTGGCAGTGAGTATATAGACACACACACACAATCAATATGTCTTGTATTAGGTTAAAAATCTGGGTATGATCAGTATGATCTGGGTCAAATTTATTCTAAACGATTCAATACAATTCACCTATAAAAAAAATTGGTAACCTTTCACCAACAATGCTTCTCTCACATTACAAAAATAAAAACAAATTTTACAGCTATATTTACCAACTATTTTTAAACTGAAAATTATTGTTTCAGTATTTTAACTTTTTTTTTTTTACATTTTAAAACACATTTAAAAATGTTAAACAGAAGAAGTGTGGAAAACACTTATATGTGCTTTACTGACATGAAGTACATCAAAAAACGTATTTTTTATGGGTCTGTGCAGCTGCATTTAACAATGAAATGTGTCAAACTTCACCGCAAACATCATAGTAATATCAATTTTGTTTGCACATTCCACAACACTTGCTCATGCTGACACTTTGCTAGCATGTTCATGACCCTAAATGAGAAAAAGTCACGACATTTCAAGAAAAACATAGTATTTGTGAAAACCCAGAAATTTAACCAGGTCAAACTACATGATCATTTATAAGGTCTGATCTTAAACAGCCTTGACATTGTAAGGCAAGAGGAGCCTACTAAAGTTTGAAATCAAGTAGTAGCCTTATTGCTTTTGTCTGTATTACAAGCTCAATGTGAGTGGAAACAACTTGCTGAACATCTGCAAACTCGTCTTCAAAATCAGCCAGAAGGCTAGTAACGACGCCCTGTTCCTCAACAGCTGCATCCTAGGTTAGACCTGATTATTGCATAACTCACCCAGTTACTAAACTCAAAGAGTTATTATCTCCAACATCAGCCCATTATGTGTATGTGTGTCCACATACAGACTCCCTTCTGTCTCTGCTCCATTGTGAGGACGTGTGGAGTAAAGGTGAAGCTGTGCTGTACTGTGTCGGCTCACTGAAGCTCCTGTCAGGGAACAGTGCCCTCTCCAGGCTGCTGCTGTCTAAAGGCTTCATCGGTGTACTGCTACAGCTGTCAAAGAGACTGATGCATGGTCCATCTTCAACTTCAGCTTACATAACTTCTCACAGGTCAGAGGGAGAAGGTCAGCGTATCATCGTAGGACACATACTGGTACAGGTTTGTGATCGTTGAGGGCTGCTTAGATTAGGGAGGAGTCAAGGTCAAGTTGCTTTATTGTTTGCTGTTTTCAGTATGGTTATCATGTTCGCAAACACACAGATACCTTAAAACAATGAATGATTTTGGTTACCATTGACTTCCATTGTATGGACCAAGAAACACTTAAAGGGATAGTTCACCCAAAAATGAAAATTCTGTCATGAATTACTCACCCTCATGTCGTTCCAAATTCGTAAGACCTTCGTTCATCTTTGTAACACAAATTAAGATATTTATGATGAATTCCGAGAGCTCTCTGAGCCTCCCATAGACAGCAAGGGTGATCAAGGTCCAGAAACTTAGTAAGGACATTGTTAAAATAATCTATGTGACATCAGTGGTTCAACCATAATTATACGAAGCTACGAGAGCTAGTTTTTGTGCACAAAGATAACAAAAATAACGACTTTATTCAACAATTTGTTTCCTCCGCGTAACCCTAGCACCATTTTGAGAGTATCGCAATGCTTTGATCTGAACGTAATTAACTTATGTTCATGGTGCTGCTGACACAGAACAGCATACATTGTATACTTTCAGATTAAAGCACGCATATGCGTCGTGATACTCTCCAAAATGCTGCCAGGGTGATGCGGAGGAGACGAATTGTTGAATAAAGTCATTATTTTGGTTTTCTTCATAGCTTCGAAAAATGACGATTGAACCACTGATGTCACATGGATTATTTTAACGATGGCCTTACTACGTTTCTACACCTTGATCGTGGTAGGATCCTTGCAGTCTTTGGAGGGTCAGAGAGCTCTCGGAATTCATCAAAATATCTGAATTTGTGTTCCGAAGATGAACGAAGGTCTTACGGGTTTGGAAAGACATGAGGGGGAGTAAATAAGGACAGAAGTTTCATTTTTGGGATAAAATGAACTATCCCTTTTCTCTGATGTATGATCATCTTTTTTCTTTGTTTTCTCAAAACAAAAGATCCCATCGTGCATATCAACAGTGACCGAGGTTATGTGCTTCCCCTATGTGCTGGAACTGTGCTTTGTGCAACACGCACACCACCATAGATAAACAAATCGGTTTGCATTGCAAACACTGTAAATCTGTGTCTTGAAGACTTTAAAACAGGAGGAATTCAGCATGCTTGAACCCCACCCGGACGTTTCTCAGAACTCTGCTCTGGGAGCGAAACGGAACAAAATATGAGCGCTTCATAAGGGTGGGGTTGCATGGGGTCGAATAAAAGGGCGGATTTTAATGTGCTTTTCCTCTGCTTTTGTTTTTGCTTTTGTCTGGGAGGATGCCCTTTTTCCACTTCTCCGTGTCCATATTTTATTTAATATTCCTTCAGCACAAAGTACGTCTCACAGGAATGATTTAACTCTGCCCAAACAAACATCCTGAACTCGGCACGTATGGTTTGATGTTCAGCGCCAATTTCTGTGCCACTCATTAGTCTGTTGGCAGACGGAAATGAGGATTTTCATGAAAGTATGGCCTGATGGTCCAAGTGGCTCTAGCAGGCTCTCTCCATGTACCCTAATCAGTGTCTTGAGCTCTTGATGGAGAGATTTATGAGGCCACTTTAAAGACCTTCTATTATTTCTTCTTGATTATAAGTGCTTCCTCTTTTATATGCATCTCTACTCATTAGGCAGTAGTACACACAGATGCACACCTGCAGCACAGTCCATCATTCACACTCAATCTCCAAACACACATACTCATACATTTCTTTTGTGTGTGTGTGTCTCTCAAACACACAGTTCTCACAATCATGACCTCTGAATCCTTTCTAGGTCACAGCAGCTTTGAGAAATATAGCTGACCAGTCAGAGTCTCGGCCTTCCTTCCTGTCCAGCAAGGCATTCTCTACTCTTTGCTTGATTTTGGAGAACCACCGCAATGACCTCGACATCTGCATTTATGTGGCCCGAATATTCAGGTCAGTCTGTCTGTCGGTTGTCATTGTGATATGTGTGTGCATTCCAATGCAGTTAGTGTTTAGAATAGACATATTTATGCCCAAAAAACACCCATTACTCATTAAGAGAATAGGGGCAACCCGTTTAGACCATGCGCCCGGGCGCGCCGACCGTTTTCCCGTCGTTACATTTTCGGACATGCCCTGAGTGCACTTGCGCCGTGCGCTTTAGACCATGCGCTTAGATCGTTAAAATCCCAGTATCTCATATCCATTTTTCTTAGACTTTTCTTCTATCTCTATATATATATTGCTTATGGATGCTAATTTAATTTGTTATCAAATATAAGGATAAATAAATGGAAGATAATTATAAGTATAAATATGTAAAAATATGAATACATTACATTTTTAGGTTTTAAATTCAACAATACAAAGAATTCATTAAAATATTTGATATTTTATAAATCAAACATAATTTACATATCAAAAACTGTTAAAAAAAACATTTGAATTTAATCCATAATCAAGTCAGTAATTTTAATGTTTTATTTCAAATTATTTGAAGTCATCCTTAGTTCCCCTTAGCAGTTTTCTTAGGTCCTGTAATGGGCCCCGGCCCCCTGAGTGAGAACCACTGGTTAAAAGTTTTGTAATGCATGCTGTAAAGTGCTTTTTAAATATCTGCCAGCTGAAGTAAGTTCTAATTTTAGTTTTAGGAATTGAGCTTTTTGATTAATGTTGATAAAGTTGTGCCATGTGATGTGTGTGAATATGCTTGTGTGTTCGGTCTCCAGCAAGCTGTCCACCTACACTGAATGCTGTCATGCACTAGCTGAGACGCCACGTTGCTGCAGCCTATTTTTGGACCTGCTTGGCAAACATAGCAGGAAACAGGTGAATTTGGCCCAAGTATATGTGCACTGTCCACACGCACTCAGACATACTCTGAAAAGCACACACACACACACACACACACATACGTAAGCATATAGGCTGCATGTTCTGCTTTCTTCTCTCAAGTGAAACTTGAGCAGTGGTCTATGAAGGTGTGTGTGTGTGTGTTTTTCTGTTCATTTTATTTCAGTACAGACAGTTCAGATGTTCTTCTCTCTCTTTCCTTCTGGCACTAAGAGTAATGAGATCATGTGCTCCCATACTCATAAAGAATAAACACAGTTCACACTGTGTACTAGGTATCATAAACACAGATCCACACACACTCTGTGCTTCACATAGAGACATACTGTCCTAGACTAGAGGTCTCTCTCTGCACCCCACTTTCTCATACATTCTAAATGAAAACAAAGGAGTTGTTGAAAATCTGTTTAAACCATCTGACAAAATGAAGTTAACCAAAGGCTGCTAGATTCACAGGAGTTTCAAGTGATTTTGCATGGGTTTAGTGGACCATCAAATTGCTAAACATCAGGCCTGTAAATTCTTTTTAAATATTTAATCCTAATTTATCTCATAATTATTTTATATGTACCATTACATTTCTTTTTGTAAATAATAGGTCTGTAAGTTTTAGTATTTATTTGTGTGCATTATATATAATGTAAATTTATGCAACTTGTGCTTTATGAAGAAAAAAAAACAGTTTACACATTTTGTATGATCACTCTTATTTTGGTAAAATTAACATTTTGCAGATTCTGCAAAGTGTAAACATTGGACTTTGACTGTGTATAGATAGATAGATAGATAGAAACAAAGAAAGATATAGGTTCAATTTTAAGGAAATATATACTTGTTCTGTCTTACATGAGGGTCTTATGTAATCATTTATATATTAATGCCAAATAAGTCAAATTGAATAAATGCATTAATATATGAATATTAAAGGTTATAAAATGCATGTGCTGTCACCTTGACTTAGACCTACTAGTAAACACACTTGTCCTCTGTCTTTTTTATGTGCAGGATCTAGTAGTGCGTCTCCTGTTCACACTAGGAAATCTGACAGCCAAGAGCACTGAAGCCAGAGAGAGAGTCTATGAGGAGGAAGGCGGGATAGATGTCCTCTTAGATCTTTTTCAGGTCTACCAGGAAACACCATCGCCTCCTGAGCAATGCCGTGCCCCTGAGAGAGAGGACGTCCTGGTCAAACTGATCAGACTGCTGGCCAACCTGGCCATCCATCCCACCGTGGGCACGGCACTGGCTGCCAACACACAGTGTGTACAGCTGCTGCTAGAAGTGCTGGGTACAAAACATAACCATACAATAAACACACACTCCTCTATGTGGTTAATTAGTTCATAGTTTATTCAACAAAAAAAGAAAAAGTGTTTACAGAAAACACTGGGAATGTACTTCACAGATATTGTACATGCATTTCAATGCAGTTGTCACTCTTAAAGCATTGTGCACCAATGCTTAGCAGAAGCGATGTGACTTTAAACACACAGCAACACAGATGTTTCAGGCTAACTGTACTTCCTTGAACTCGAATGAATGTGCAAGTTGGTTGCTCTGCACAGTGCAATCACATGCTGTTCTCTTCATGTCAGTTACTGGCATAGGCCCTCAAGTGACTGCTTCCTCTCCAATGACGAGAAGAGCCAGACTGTAAACTGACTGTTTTGTGCAGCCTAGCGTTCTCGGAGATGTTGCAGCACTGGTTTGATGGTGATGTTTGGAAGCTCGGTTTTGGTTCTGCATGTGAAGGTTTCAGAAGCAGGCATGTTAGTGTGAAGAGGTGGTTATGCATTTCCTTTTTGAAATAGAGAAAGAGATTTGTGTCCTGTGGAAATAAACATCCCGTATCGTTTTTAGAATGTGAGAAATAATATTAAAACTTTCTGCTCGATTCCTGCAGTTAGAAATGACAGTTAGAGGATGCTGTAGTTTGTAGAACCAAGATGTGCACAGTTAGAGAGGAAATGGGTGGGAGATGTATTGTTTCGCGCTTATCTGCCTTATGTCTGGTACATTAAAATGACATCCTGTTATGATGAAAATAAAAATCGAGAAGGAAAAAGAAACTGAGAAATCAAGGGCAACAATGACAGAGCATTCACCACAACAAAAGGTGTTTCGAAACGAACACACGCTTTGCAGCGTGACGCACAAACACTGACAGAGCAAACCGCACTTCGAACGGGAAATACAGGATCTTAATACAGTCACACGCGCTGGTAGATTCTGACTACCTCAATTTCGGATTTATCGTGAAGTACTGACTAAAACTCAGACGAATGGTTTTGAAACTTAAGAAGGAAGTGATACCTGATGCGATCTCTGTGTGATCTGATCTTCAGTACCAAGAATTGAACATCTGGTAGCTGCTGTACTATAACTGGTCTAGACAGGTGAATGTGAAATAAAGTATTCGTCGCAGTAGTTTGCCATATAATGGGGTGTAAATCAAAATATGTATAGTAGTTACTGTCTGTTTTTGCTCCGACAACTAAAGTTAAAACAAAGCCACAACGGAATCTCTGCAACAATTTGTTTCTAGAACAAATTGGTTGAACGATTAAGTGACTCGTTCAGGCAGTTGTAGTTTGGTTTCTAATTGAACTAATCGTTTGAATTGATATTTCAACGATACACTCATACAGACACTTATTTAGCGCCACCTATATCCTGCAGAATAGGTACAAAAAGAGACAAGTAAACCATTACGAAAACCAATCATGGTTTTAGTACAAATAAAACCAAAACCCATAATTATTGTAGTTAAACCATAGTAACCACAAATTAACCATTATTTTGCTACATTAACCATAGTTTAACCACGGTGTTTGTAATAAAACTGGTTATACAAATGGCAATCAATCCGACCAAACAAACAAACATGGTTGTTAAAATGTCTGGTGTTAATATAGTATTATATTAATCAATTCAAAATAAAATTATAAAAGCCAAACGATTAGTTGTTTTAAATTCTATATGTGAATTTAAGCATCACAACATTATAATCCATAATAGAAAAATCTATATTAATTTTGAGATCAGTCTTATTTTAGTATCACTGAGATACAATTATGTTTTATTTGCTTTCATTTGAGTTTACTTAAACTTCTAGTTTTTGTTTATCTTGTCTTTTTTTAAATTACTATTTTTATTTCAGTTTTAGTTATTTTAGTAGTTATTTAGGTTATTTTAGTAAGTTAAAATAAATGAAAACATTGTCTTGTCAGCTAGCTTTTTTTAGTTAACTAGTATTTTTTGTTAACCATAATAACCATGTTTGAAATGGCTAGACATAACAATGTTATGAAATTCTTAGTGCTTTCAATTAATAGAGTCGCTTTAAATGAGTGTTAGATGAGGGCAAATGGAGTCCAGATCAAGGAAATAAACATGCACAATGAATTAGGCTACTTGTATTTATAATGCATCCCGACTCTGTTATTTATGCCGTTCTGTGAGTAAGTTTTCTGTCTTTGTCCTTGTCTCTCAGAGTGCAGGTGTGTGCAGGAGAGTGAAGAGTTAGTGATTAATGCCGTGGCCACCATCAACAACCTGTCTTTCTACCAAGGCGAGAGCTCAGTGATCCGTTCCCAGCACACACACATCTCACAGTGTAAGTGTGTGTGTGTGTGTGTGTGAACACAGCCTGTATGTTCCATCTGTCTTGGTGCTTCAGTAATGTCCTCTCCTGCCTGTCCTTCTGTCATTGCAGTGCTTCTAAAGCTCTTGCTGAGCTCCAGTATGGATGCTGTTTTGGAGGCCACACGTGTGTTTGGAAATCTGTCGCAGATCAAAGACGTGAGACACTTCATCGTGCAGCAAAAAGGTGTGAGACACTCTCTGCCATATTTTCTGTCTCCAAAGCCCCAGTGGCTGACGTTTGTGTTGGTCTTTTGTGTCTCAGTGGAGCAGTATGTGGTAACCCTCCTGGACTCCAAGACCCCTGATGTGTGTTTCTCTGCATGTGGAGTTCTCATCAACCTCTCTGCAGATCCAGGCAACAGGGCCATGCTGAGGGCCACGGGAACCGTTCAGAAGTAACTCGCCTCTCTGTTTAGTGTGCTTTCAACTTTTAAATGTACTGAAATATGTATAAGCACTATGCATTCTCTCTCCATATTGCAGGCTTATTGACTGTCTGCGTGACTTCGGGCCTCAGGACTGGCATCTGGCCGCTGTGGTGTGTCAGACTCTGTGGAACTGCTCTTTAGATGGAGAGCTGCAACACACTCAAGAGCTGTTGGAGATCTTGCGGCTCTACACGGGTACATAAACGCACAAGCATTAGGACTGGCTTTATAAAGTATGCTCAAAAAGTGATCAAAGTTATTGCTTTCAACAGTCGACGATATTCAAATAATGCATTTGTACATGGAAAAATCATTAAAATAACAAATTTCACTAATTAATAAAATAGAATTATAATATACATTATATTGCATTCTATTATTAATACAAATTATTAGTTATATAAACACACACACGCACAGATTAGATTATTATATTAATGACATTTATTATATATATATATATATATAACACAATATGGTATATATTTTATTTTATTAATTTAAGTTTATTTTAATACCGTAAAATACATATAATACATTGTTAATTGTTATTTAATTAAATTATATTAATTCAGTTGACAGTACGTTTGGCATGTACAAATATGACAAAGAAATTTATGAATTTTTTTGTGTGTGTGAGTTTAATGTAGACATTTTGTCCTGTGTTTTGGACAGACAGAGGAGCTTTACAGTGGCCTTCTGATGATGGAGTCAGACAGGTTCAGCAAGCATGCTGGGAGCTGCTCTTCTTGCCTGTAGCTGAGAGGCTTAGACAGCGTTTTTATATTGAAGACACTACTGGCATCATTCCGTAAGCTCCGCTGACACACTCCTCCTCTCCAGATGTCACACGCTTGTCTGTGTGTATATGCATGTACACCTACAAGCTGAAGAATGAGCCGGTGTGTATAGTGCACTTTAATACAAATGTCTCTTTTGATATTGTGAACATAGAGAATTTGTCAATTATGACCAACACATTTTTTAAATAAAATAGTTCAAATGTTTATTACACAACATTATGCTGCTGTATAGGAGAAAGCATGACTTGTGTCAGGCAGAAGGCAAGCCTATGTTCATAAACACCAAACTAATGTACATGCAAAAATCACTCAAGAGCATCTCCATGATCTCAAAGACTTTATGAAACCGATACTTCCAGGAAAGTCTTTAAGGAACACAGAACAGAAACATTGTCATACTTCCTTAATACGATCACATCAAACTGATATAATATGGCACCGGCTTCCCTCCTTTTAATGGGTTACACTTCACAGCTACAGTCTATACATTAATATTAAGTTTACAAAGCTGCCCTAGAGGTCATTTACATGCATGCTTAAAACCAATGACCAAAATGGGATTTCTGTGAAGTTTATTCAAATCACTGTTTACTGAGATTTAATGTTTTCCTCTGTCTCCATCATGTGAAGTCTGAAGCTGTTTAACTCCTGCACAACATCCAAGGGACTTTTTCAGAAAAGAACCAGATATTTTATCGTTATTAAGAGGGGAACCCAACTTCTCGCATTATTCTTTTAAAATGAGCAACAACTAGCCTATGGTGATTTCCATTTAATGACAATTTACTGGCACTAAATGACCACCAGCCTCATAACCACAAACAGGGAAATTACAAACAATAAAGGGAAAATTTCCTTATGGTTCCCAGGTCAACAATGTTGCTTTCTTTAATCCTCGCTGTGAGAGGATGAATTGCCGTGTTCAACATTGTGTTTAAATCATTAGTGCACAGCAGGGATGCTTTTCTACAGGCCTGTGGTGTCTGTGCTGATTTATCACTTTGCTACAAGTGGGTGGATGTTCATGGACATAAAACCATTGATTATGTGACCTAAAAACTATATAAATTATATCTTAAAGTGTGTTATTGTTAATAAGCACAAAAATAACCTTCAGTTCTCATGGTATGAGGTGTCTGGGCTGTTCAAATCTTATTTAATACTGAATGTTTGGTGTAATGCATCATCCTAATGTGACTTTTTGGGAAGAAAACCGAAATTTTGATTAAATTACAAATGATACAACCAGTGAAATACCATGTTTTATTTATTTTTTAACAAATAATTTCTTATAAAATTGTCAGTAACTGACATTAGTCTCTCAAGTCTGACTTAAAAACCTCCTCATATTCATCTCCATGAAAAAGTACCATCCCTCTAGTCCTGCCATCATCAGAATGCAGTACTTAACTGGTTTAGTAAACAAAAAAAGACAGCAGAGAATCCACCCCGCTTGAAAAGAACACACACACACACACACACTCGAAACAAAACTGCTTAGTTACACTGGTTAAAGTTCTGATAATGAGAACAAGCTTGGTTTAACCCCACAAGCGTGCGGGTCGCCTGGTTCAGCGTCTAGCTCTGTACAGATTGTAGCGCACGACAGGCAGCCACGTAAGACAAAGTTCTGCTCACCAGACAGCACTTAGATATTTATGGATACATAACAGGAGGTATTTAGTTATAATAAACCCCAAAGTAAAAACAAGGAGTTAAGATGACCGTGTATCCAAAGGAAGACAAATAAGGTGGATGGATCAGAGCAAGAGGAAGCACATCACAAAGGGAAGACCTTTCCGCTTTGAAAGTCACTACCACAAATAAAAAAAGACAGAAAACGGTCATCGAAACTAAATGGCTACATAAAAGCTGAAGCTTAACATTGTTTAAAAAAGTGCTTTGATATTTTTCATGCGTGAAACCCCAAAAAGAGCCTATGTTTGGATTTTTTTCTCCACCCCCCATAGCATTCACACATTGAAAATGTCACAATGAAACAAAGTGGTGTCTTACAGTAAACTCTAACAAGGGCTCAGACAGCTATGACTTTTGAATTGCGCTCTCACACTCACACTGACACAATCGTTCCTGGATTAGCTTATACAAATGGGTGATGGTTTGGGTGTCTTGAGGCCTCTCAATTGAGAAAAGCAGCGTGAACAGATGGCACTTCAGCATCTGTTGCCAGTGCTGCGCATGACTAGGCACGCGTTTATGCAAAATCAGTAATGCTTCTATCTCTAGCCACTGCTGAACAAAAGAATTAAAACAATATAAAACAATATGGAAAAAAACACACTAGTAGATAGATAGTCATGTTAGTGCAGTCTTTCTGCACTGGCGCTGGAGTTGCTATTTGTTTTTTTTTTTCATCTCTCACAAAAAGAAGATATGATTATATGGCATCGTATCGCAGATGCATTTGAAATACTAAAGGAGGTCTGCCCTCCAGAAGCTCGCAGTCTCAGCTTGTCCTCTTACACACAAGACGGATTCTGCTCAGATGGCCCCACTCCCCCCCAGTGGCCAGTTTTGGCACTGCAGGCTGAGCAGCCACACAAGTGATTCAGCAAGTAGGTTCTGTTGACAGTTGTTTTTTTTCCTTTTAACAAAACAACCTTGTCATCGCCCTCCGCCGCCACCCGTTCTTCTTCTTCCTCAGTTTTATTTTTTCAATTTTTTTGTCGTTTATTTAAGTGTCCAACGTCAACAACAGTACAAAAATTAAATAAAAAGGGTAGACAAGAACAGCACTTCATGTCATGTAGCGAGTGATAGCTCTCAGAGCGTAGAGCAGTTCTGCCTGCATGCGCGCTTCCATAAGAAGCATATTAACATGGACCTGAAAGACAAAATAAAAGAATCATTATTAACTCGAACTGAGACGATTTGACCTTTAAAAAGAACCTGTTGTCTGCTCATTTGTTTGGTGTGAAGTGCTTCTTACTTTCTCAGAGTGCTGGAACTGCCTCCAGAAGCTGTCGTACATCCTCTTGGTGATCTTCTCTGGAGTGCGCACCATAGTTTTGATGTAGACTTTAAAACTGCGGTCTAGCAGTTGGTTAATTTCTCCATAATCATAATCATCGTACCTGTCGTGTAATAGACAGAGAAAGAAAGACACCTCAGCAATATGATTTAAATAACTCAATTCAAATAAAATAGCATCTAATATCTAAATGAATTGTAATAAAAAGCAGAGAGACTTACCGAATCCCGAACATGCAGTGGATGTAGTTCCAGATGGCTCGTCGAAGCATGGACGTGTCCACACCCTGGTGTGTCGCCATTGTGTTGTACGTCAGATTGTATGCGATCTGGAACTTTTCATCCAGAAGCTGCCCAAAATCCGGATACAACCGATTCAAAAGGGAAAAGCCATGATCTTCCCAACTATAGTCCTGTGAAGGGAAGAAAATAGCATATTTTTTGTTATTTTAGTCCTCCATTTTCTTTTGACTACCGACGGCAACAAGCAAAACAATGTGACTTTCTTCTCACCTGCACTCTGAGGGTGGGTACTTGTTCTCCTCTTCTGTAAAAGTCCTTGTAGCCATAACTAGGGTCTTCGAAGTGTCTTGAAATATCTCTGGATGGTACACACTCCTCATCCTCTGTTGACCAAACATGTTGTTTTAATACAAGTCATCCTTGAACCATTGTTTGAAACAAACCTAAAAAAAAAATCCACTTACCCGAGGTGACCACCAGCATGCTCTCTGTCTTCTCCCTCTCAAAACGAGTGGCCATTTCCTCCTGACTGGCTTCCTCTTCGTCATGACATTCCTGGAGCTGCTTCATCTTCTCCATCAGCACTTCCACCTCACCAGACAACTCGGACACCTAAACACACGCGTACAGGAATCTAGGTCATCACAAGTGTATGTACACTCTATAGTTAGGAATTTGAACCTTGCACTCCATGCATTCCACAGATCTATTTTCAGAACCACTGGATGGAAGACTAGCAAATATAGAAAATCTTCTTTGAATACATTTCCCTTTGTCTCACCTGCTGGTTCCCAAACATCTCCTCCAGGCCACTGTTGCCATTGGCAATGTCACAAACGCAGTAACCGCTGAGCGAGGGTGGCCTGAACGTATGTCCTCCATCTGTGTGGATGTCAGGGTTGATGCCGCAACCAAACGTAAAGGAGGCCAGAGAGTGATAGAGTGTGAGTAGCACCACAACATGGATCAGCTCGGCCATCGACCAGCTGTGCTCCTCTGCCTTCAGTAGACGCTGTAACAAAAAAAATACAAAATTATAAGGTTATATTAAATATAAGTGTCCACAACACCAGAGAAGGAAAAAGATTTGAAAAATCATATTCTTAGAAATGTACTCTTGGTATTCGTGCTGGTTTCAGGGTTTTTTCTTTTTCAAGAAAAGTTTCAGTTTAATGACTCAAGTAAAAGATTTACCATCAAGTAAAACGTAATAGCATGTTTTCCATACACAGGGAATGCAACTTATTTACTGTTTTAAAATACTTTTCTTTACAAATATTATGAATTACACATATTATTATAACTCCATTACAACTAATAAAATTCATATCTACTGAAACCAGACTGACCTAATACCTAATAGTTGTCTCTAACAGCATTATACAACTTATTTGCGCTTGTTAGAGTTGCGTAACAGCTGTAGGTGAGTATCCATGTATGACTGTGAGGTTGAAGTCATACCTCAATGTGTTCTTTGGTGAGCAGCCAGGGGCGATGGGCCAGGATCTTATTGAGCTCCCCAAGAGCCTGCAGCTTCTGTGGGGCTTCTTCCAGACCATTCAACCACTTGGGATCCCCTCCGACCTGCAGGAAATCATTCACGTGCAGGTTGACCAGATACGTGCACTGGTGCCTGGCAGCAGCCTGTTGAAGACAAATACGCATTTAGAAAAATCTATCAATGAGATTTTTTGAGTTGCATACAAAAACACAGTCAGCAATCTCACCATTATCCCTATGTAATGTCTGCAGTGCAGAGACAATGGACCGTCCATCTGAAGCAGGTAATGCTGTGTCTTAAGAAAGCTCTCCAGATACTGAGGATGGAACCCCATCACTAAGGAGATGTTGTCAAGGCGACCAAGCACTGCAAAGGCGTCCTCAAAAATCGACTGTATTCTTTCATCCAATTTACTGACTTGAAGTATCTGGGACAACAGGGGAATAAAGATGAGGTAAACCTGGGGAATTCATTACTGTTAAAATAGTTTCACCAGACTGCGATGATAAATGCTGTTAATGCCAAAAAAAAAAGATTACATTTTCTGATTAAAATATTTGGAGTGAGATTCGTGCCAACTTTAAATCCAGCAGGGTTGATGTTAACACCAACACTAACCTCTTTCTCTGGTATGAATCTACTTAGTCCATTTCTCACCGGTCTGGGAATTCGCACTCCAACGTCCTAAAAAGATCAAAATCAATAACATGATTACATGATGTAAATATCAAAACTAGAGAGAAGCACTTGGCATGAAACTACAACTATTATATCGAAGAAATCCTGGCATCAGACTGAGAGCTGAAAAACAACATCCTTCCTCAGCTCAAATATCAATGGCTGGTTCTACAGTTTTCTCTGGCATGGGCTAGAAAATAAATTCTTCAGAATACATAACACAAACATAATACAATCAGTAGCAACAGTCAGACCTTGAACATCATTCATCTGTTATTGATACTATAGAAGCTGTCAAAGAAGAATGATTCAAAGAGACAAAGAGAATGACTCAAAACCCAGATTCACTATGAACAAAAAAAAATTCCGAGTTAGCAATATACCAGTGACATAATCATGCCAAAATAGCTGACTCAGACAGGAATATACAAGCAATCCTTTAAAAATACAGTATTTAATGCTATTAAACTTGACGCCGTGAGCAATTCAATCTGCCCCTTGCAGCAACAATGGCAAACTTGCATATATAACTGTAATGCGTTGCTTGAATAAAAAACAAAACAGCATTTAGACAATGTGACACTGACTTTAATGCAGTCAGTCATTGATAAAAGATCAGTGTATATTGATCCGATGACAGAAGACTGAGGAAAAACAAGCCAGCAGTGTTCATGATGCAAGTACAAAGAATTGACTGCACTGCAGCAAACGGACTCAATAAACGGACAATATTTAAAATCAATGAAAAAAGTAGACTAACAAAACAGGTTAACTAAACGCACATCTGTCATTAGATAAACTCGATGTTAAGCTCTTATTCGCTTTCTTACCTTTTTACTAAGCCGCTCGCACTGTGTGCACATTTTGAACAAGTCTGTCATGGTGAGAGAGGAGTTTTCCATAACGTTAGTTTCATTAGATGCCGATGCGAGCCTCATATTGCGCTTTTCTGCTTCTAAATAAAAAATTAGAGCGACTATCTAGTTTTCGTTTTAGCTCCCGTAGTTCCTTGAGGCATTTGGTTACGCTATCCGTTCATATCAGCTGTTGAAACTCCCGAACAGAATACCCAGTCTTTCCTAGCCCTCTTGTGGTAAATAACAGGCTGTAAATAAGACTGGCGAGCCCAGTAGCCAATCGCGTTGCGAAAACAACCTAGGTTGTCCAATCAACGCCAAAGAGGCGGGGTTAAAAGAGACTTGCACCTACAGGCGACTTAAAACGGTAGTTCACGCAAAAAAGACAATTCTGTCATCATTTATACACCCTAACGTCGTTGCAAACCCCTTTCATTAGTGAAAAGAACATGTTAGGAAGAACGATAGCCATTTATTGGAATTAAATATAAAATGAAACACATTCTGACTAACATGTCCTTTTGTGTTTCACACCAGACAGCCAGGCTTAGAACAACCAGAATGAAAGCAAACGACAGAATTTCATTTTGTGTGTGAACTAAACATTTAAAACGTTTTATTTATTGATATATATTTATTTAACTGATTTATATGGATATTGTCTGTGAGTTGTTGAGCTGATCTCAATGCACTTTTGATAGGGAGCTTTTCTTTGCTTGCATAGGTATGACTGGAAAAGCTTTCTAATGTTGGTTAATACTTAACATACATTTAACTCGGTCTTCCAATAAACCTATTTACATAATCATGATTTGTCTAGTCTGTATGACATTGCTACCTCCTGCCGTTCCAACTGCTCGGTGAAAGGGACAGATTTAAGTAGCCCAAGCAAGTGGGAGGGGATGTTTTTCCTGAAGCAAATGCGAACCGCAGTAAACAAGCCCCACATTGAGAATAAGGATGACGGCATGGACTACAGTGAAAAACAAGCCAAGATCAATTCCTGCTGTCATACGCCCCACAGGGGACAAGTCAATGCACCTAATAGATACAGTGACGCTTTTGGCTCAGAGATGGATTGTTTTCTAGGACAAAACAAAACCTTCTACAGGTGCCTTGGTTTTCAATCGACTAAACTAAGAAAAAGTAATTTGTCAAGATGATGCAATGCACTTTAGAATTTTGTTCATACAGTTGAGCTTCAATCTTACCAACGTATTGAATGATTCACAACTAAAGCATAATGCACAAAGCACAATGTCTTATATTTCCCTCTATATGTTGAAATGCACTATTGTAGAATATACTGTGGAATAATAAAGCCTAACAAACATGTATTAAAGTCCTGTGCACGAGCAGAAGGCTGTCAAAGCGAGTGGATTTGGCATCGCTCAGGAGATGAAGAGTAGCTATTCAGCATGTTCATTGTGTCTGAAGGGACCGTCCTACATTGGGGGGCTGAGGGGGTGTAAACAGACCAGAGCAGGAGTCAGCACTCTCTCTGGTGATAGGGGGATGGTTAACCAGGCCCACTGAGCCCTATGGCTCAGCAAACCTACAGAAGAGAATGGTCAGCGTTTGCCTTGCGCCCACCTCCCCCTAAAAGAGCCATAACTATTATCTGAGAACAAACTTCAGGCTTTACTGTAAACACACCGTATCATAACATTGGGCTCAGCTGCTCAGTTGGTTATATCTATGGAAATAGACCACAAAACAAGTATTAATAATGAAGTCATTTAAGCATCACACAAGAGGAACATGTCCAGACATCTGATATACTTCTTAGAAGAATATAAAAATAATAAAATTTCATTTTTTGTACCAGTAAAACATGTTAAACAAGGAAATTATCATTTACCAGATGGAAGTTTATTTTATTTCCGCATTTTCTTCACTTTTACTAAAGTTAAAATATTTTTCATTAAATATAACTCTAACTCACAATTCCAGCTATGGAGATCTCTTTAGTATTTCCTCAACTGTGAAAATCCATTCATTTAAGACTATATATATGCTGATTTCTTGGAGCTGTGAGAAAAATAGCCAACATCTGCCAATAACTCTGGCTCTGTTCGTAACTTTCTGCCGGTGAAATTATGTGAACACTTTCTGAGTAACAGGTTATGTTTGTAGAAGTGCTTCTCTGTGTGAATGTGAGTCTCTGCGCTGTTGTTTTTCTTGTTCTGAGCGAGCAGCCACGCTAAAACCACAAGCCTTCGGATGTTCAACAAGTGGCAGAAAAGTTGCCTGACACAGCCCTAGTCTGAACCAGTTCCAGTTCCATTCTGACCTATCAGAGAACGGGGAAGAAAGCGAAAAAAACACAAAAGACATAAGCCTAGCAACAGTAGTCAGCCAATCAGAGAACAGAACAACAGTTTCAGGGTCCAATCTGTTTTTTCACCCTCACTCCCCCACCTTAGTGCCTCTGAAAGAAAAAAGTAGTCTAACTTTGAAATGAAGTTGTTTCTCAGTCTATTCGATGACTAGGAGTGATATGTTTTTATGGCCGAATGTATCTGCTGCTCTGTATGCAAAAAAAGTGTTGCAAGCTGACTAAAGTCTTTGCAGCCTTGAACTTTAGACCATATGGTGTGACAATAAGCACAATGTAAAAAATAACAATAAAAGAAGGGAAATATATGATTTCAGTAACCCACAATCCACATTTATTGTTTTTGCAATTTGTCTGATTTATTCTGACATTGATAAAAGTCTTACTCTGTTTGTGTTAAACAAAGATCCTCTTAAAGTCAATATTGCAACAGGAAAGAGGCACAGGCAAATAAACACCAATTCTGCAGTAGACTGGGGTATTCATTCAACTTTAGGGTTTAGTCATTATCAACTCTTATCGTTTAATTGTGCAAAAGGTGTAATGATTGTCTTTTCACTATAAATGCATGTACCATTGACGCAGTCGTGACCTGCCCGAACATGTCCCCATTGTTAAATAGATCAATGCAAGTATCCTATGTGTGACCAATAAGAACTGCAAAAAGAGAGATACAATGTCTTAAGGAATAGCATTAAAATCTACTGCTTTAATAATTCACTGCCATTCTAATTTGCTGGACAAATTATTTTAAGCTAACATAGCATGGGCTCACTGGGTCAGTTATTTGCATGCAGGGTCCAAAATATACAGTGGTGAGAAAAAAAAATAATATAGGATTATTTAGCTGTTGTTTTACTTGCATATTAATATGAAAAGGTGCAGGTTACGGTGTCAATCATAAAAACATCATAAACAAGCTGACTTTAAAACAGCACCTGTCATAAAAACATAAAGACTATACATCATGATCATAATATATTTGCTTTGGTTAACGCAAGAATATTCCACACTGGGGTAAAAGCCTTTGGAAGATGCAGAACTGAAATCGGAACATATGTTGTATTTATTTATTTAAGACTCTGACTTGAATTATTTGCATTGGTTAAATCAACAAGTGTCAAATTCTCATAGTTTGACTTAATATTATATTACAATTCCTTGGAAAGTTATTGCAAAAATTGCAAGTAGCACCATTTTATTTACTGGTCTTTTCAGTGTTAATTTGAGAATTTTTTCTATATCTTCTGAGAGTGTCTCTGCCTGGCTAAGGCCAGTGAACTTGCATTACAGTGAGAGTTCAATGACTGTAGACTGTGCTCAGGCTCAATAGCTCTTTTCATGACACTAAACATACTGTATAACCATTCAACAGTGCTTTCCTCCATTATCAGATCCACCTTTCCTCTCGCTCTTTCATCCTTATATCCTCTATGTCACAGGTCATTTCTCCCACCCAACTTCCCATGTTCCTCTCTCAGTCTAGTACTTTGGTTGAGCTTGGGAATTCTGAGAACCGGACTGATTGGAGCAGCTCAGTCTTGCATCTGTCTTCCTGAAAGAGGTGCGGTCCGCTAGGAACACCGATACAAATGTACACTACACACACATACACATCCAGACAGTCAGAGGAAATGCACTCCCAAAGCACAAACTACACAGCATGTTAGCACGCAGGCTGCGTTTACACTCGGCATTAACATGCGATCACCGTGATCAGATCAAGCAGTATTTAAATAAGTCTGCAGAGAATGGCCCGGTGCAAAGTCAACCTGAAGTGGTGGGTTTTCTTTTGAAAAGCATTTTCAGTCGCGGGACATTTTACAAATCAAAGATAAGTGTAGGAGTCTCACTAGCGCTCCACACGGGTGTTCTCCGTCTTTTTTTCTGACAGTTCATGAGAGAGGGGGCAATGTTTTTTTGCGTGATGTCGACCTGCGAATGCAGATACAATGGCTGGATTGCGTTTACATTACACTAGATCCGATCACAATGCGTCCTCGACTACCTCTGGACCAGGACACGCTGATCGGATACCATTCCGATCAGAAGCGCGTTTACACTTGTCTTTTTAATGTATATGTGGACAACATCCAGATACAGGTCGCATGTTAATGCCAAGTGTAAACGCAGCCGCATATGCATTCACTCAGGACTCAACAATAAGGATTGCTTCTACCAGCCAACAGTTCAGATTTGTACTTGCCCTGACAAAATAATAGTTAAATAATATATAAAAAGTAAATATTAGGAGCTATACCCATGTGTTTGAAATTAATCAGATGGATATCTTTGGCCATTATATTGTGCCTCTCAGTTGAGAAATGTTTCTTGAGCACCAAATCAGTATATTATGATTTCTAAAGGATCATGTGACACTGAAGACTCAAGAAAATGGTTGCTGAAAATTCAGCTTTGCAATCACAGGAATACATTACATTTTGAAATGTATTTTTATAGTTTTTATTTTACTCTATAATCAAATAAATGAAACCTGTATAAACATAAGAGACTTCGTTCAAAAAATATTTAAAATCTTACAAACCCAAAACTTTTATAGTACACACCCTCTCACAAACTCAACTTATATACACTACAGTGGCCCTTAAAAATGTCTGGAGTCAAAAAGACACATCAAACGTGTTATCTGCAAACAAATAAGAAAGTATTTTCTACTGTAATTATTTTTAACTGGAATCAAGGTCATTTTTAGTGGATGTTAAAATGAGTTCACCTCAGGTTCACACAGCTGTTTCCGCTGAGTTATCACTGGTGTAGTGATGCAGACAGTGTCACAACCAGATACTGAAGTGTCCAAATGCTATTATTTTGAACAATATATCCATTGTTTTATCATTTTAAACTTAATAAACCTCTTTTTGTGAAATATTATGCATGAAAAGTGTGCTTGTGGTATATTTATTTCCAACAAATGCCATTTCTTTATTTAAACAATGACATTAAAACATTTTAAAGTCTGGCTTAAGTGTCCAAATACTATTTTTAGGGCCAGTGTCTCTCTTTATTCTATATCTCATTCTCCCTCTCTTGCTGTACAGCTGCAGATCTGCTGCTTGTTTTGTACGTGAGGAAGCCAAAGTTCCCGTGGATGTTATGTTAATGGGGAGTGTTCACAGCTGTTAAAATACAGGGGGTATAATAGCACACACACAATCTAATATGTATATTTCTAACATATTGCAAATAAAGGCAAGAACCTCTTCTTCAGCTCAATACAAAACAGTGCTACAGAATTAATGACTGTCTCTTATCATCTGTTGAGAAACATAAGCACACTTTGCTTTACAACAGTGATGATCAATACATACGGTTTAGTGGTCATGACTGATAAAGATGTGTGGTTTACTGAAAGTTTCCCTGCATGAGCCCTTGATTGAACTTTCATCTCATAATGATGCTTTATTAAATAGGTCTACTATATGGTGAGTCATTACTATCCCTTGGAAATAAGTATTGCTTGATTAGCAGCAGTGACACAGGCTAAACAAAACAAAACAACACGTCCTCAATTAGACAAGAGAACACTGTTCTCTGTTCTGATCTTTTGAATGCCTGCCTGATCTGCCAACCTGTGACATCTTACACAACCAGTCTTGGAACAAACCAATAATGGTGTCGTTGAAATTATGGTTGATTCAGCATCTATCATACAACATCAAACCTGAGGATAGGGACTCTAAACATGACATATTCAATCCACTGGGAGCAGGGCAGCAGATATGGGAATGATAGGATAAACTGATGACATATGCTAATAAATATAAATTAATCTGCAATTACGACTCTTATGAATACTGTTATGATGTAAATATTTTTCATAAACAGCCTGACCTTCCATTATACAAGAAAGTTATGGTCAAGTAAATAACCTTCCTTGTCTTTTATTTAATTCAATACAAAAAAGTATCAATACAACTAGTAAAATAGTTGATTTTTCTTAATAACAATCAATAAAAAGTACTAGTTTATGCCAAATATGTGTGCGCCATGGATGCATATTAAACATAAAAGGAATATTCTGTCATAATTTGCTCGCCGTCATGTCATTCTAAGGTCATTCAATGGTCACCAAAACTATATGGTTACCAACATTCTTCAAAATAGAATTTTTTTGTGTTCTGCAGAGGAAAGTAAATCATACAGGTTTGGAATAACATGAGAGTGAAATGACAGATTTTTATTTTTGGGTGAACTATCCATTTAAGGCCCCGTTTACACTAGTGCGTTTTCATTTTAATACGGCATTTTAGAATGGTAACGATCAAAGTTTACACTTTTGTTTCCGCTGCGTTTCAGAAACGATCTCTGTTTACACTACACAACCGAATATGCATGTCACATAACCATTCATGCAGGTACAACCATAGATATGTATAGGTAGACCCCATTATTTAGATCGCGGACGCGTCTGCGTGCTTGGAGCGGTCGAATGGGGAATCTACTGATCTATGGGTACAATAACGAGCATGATGTTATTGTTTACACAGTCGTCAAAGATATGCAGAGAGAATGTGGGCAGCCATGCAATCGTTTTAAAAAGTCTCCGTTTTGGTCCGTTTACACTGAAACACTACCCCGGAGTTTTCAAACTAAAACGGGGTCTGCAGCGTTTTTAAAAGTCTCAGTTTTCGACCTTGAAAACGCCGGAGTAGTGTAAACGAAACCGTTATGTGTTTTAAAACGAAAACGCACTAGTGTAAACGGGGCCTAAGTAACAGTCCATGTAGAATGTTCCAAATCAGGTTCCATTTCAGCTAGAATGCTGCCTCAGAATAGAAGGCAGCTGCCCATGTACATCGGTTTTGGAACGGAGCCATTGATTTAGACTGATATAGATCTGAAATTCATAAGAACTGTTTTCTTGCAATAGTGAAGAGGAAACGCATTAACAGCCCGACAATATTGCAGCATCATAAGCTCCAATTAGAAAGCTAATTTCACTCTGCGTGTCCTCTTTCTTCATCAATATCAGATGAGGCCCAAGCACAACCGGACGGCCAAACAAAACCACCAAAGCCTGGGCCTGAGGCCATGCCACAGTCAGTATGAAACCACTTAATATTTTATTGTTTATGAAAGACCAACAGAGACTATATGCTTCTTGATTTCCCCTCCCCAGCTGTAGAAATTTCCATCCTTGAAAAAAGGAAATAATTTACAAGCACTAAAAACCTCTGCACACGGCACTTTCTTGAGAAGTAACGTAATTAGGATCTGTTTAATGCACTCAGGTGGAAAGCTTTACACTAGATAACACAAATAAACAACATTTCTCTCTTTCTCTTCCTCACGATACAGTATATCATGTCACGATTTTAGTGCAAATGACACAGAAAACCTGCGAGATCTTTAGAACACAGTGCAGTTTGAGCACATTTTCATTGAAACGTGCACGTGCACAAACATGCATACTAGCCAGACGTTATAAGTCAGTCACTTACATATATCAACATGTCAGGGTAAGCAGGTTCACAGTCTTTGCTTATTATGTGTGCTTTTTTGAATTATCCAATATGTTCTATATGTTCTAGACGAGACTCACTCCACCCAAACATGCTCACCTGTGCAACACTGTTTGCGGAGCAGTTAATTAATTATGAACCCAATGCAAGTCTTTAGTTGAAATACATTTTTCATACTGCACATTATAATTATATATATATATATATAAAATAATAATTTAGACAAAATAGTGTTTTACAATAATATCTGGCATTTATTGGTTATGTACCATAATATTAAGAAATGTTACATATTTAAAATAAAAAGTAAATAAAACAATAATACATATATCATTAAATCACTAATTAAAATATTTACTCATTTGAAAAAAAATCTAGAAATACTAGAAAACCTAATATCTGACATCTATATTTAGAAAGAGAATACACATCTTTACTAAAAGTCATGTTTGACAGAATGATCTTTTTGCCCAGACACACTTAAATTCACATATTCTACAGTCAATGCTTTCGATACCACTTCTTCTCTTTTTAAGTACTGCAAAAAATATGAGCTTGAAAAGAGAGAAGGAGGTAAGGAAAATGGTTATTTATGAAGACAAAATGAGGAAGTGTGCCAAAAATTGCCCTTAAACACCCACACCACCCCCTCCCGACTCATTCTTTCTTATCCTTCCATATGAAAGAAGAGGAGAAACAGGTTCTGCAGACTAGCAGCTCGCTGACTGAATAACATGTTGCAAAACTGAGACAGACAGAGAAAGAGGGGGGGAAAGCAGCATGATAAATCATTGACAGACTCATAAACTGAACAACATGTCAGGAAATTACTATATCATTCAAATTTCTGTAACTGCATTGAACCGGTATGTTGGTCTGGTCATACTGAAATGGACGCGGAGAGAAATGTATCGGGTAGACATGAGCCAAAAACTCTGAATGCAAGAGAAGTGTTAAACTTGGTTGTGGACATGCTTTTGCAATGAATATAATGAGAGACAAATGATGTCCTGCTCCCCTTCATGAATACATTGGCTACATACACATGGCCGTCTATTAGGGAGCCCATATTAGAGGAGCCATATGGTTAGCAGCAGGAAAGACTAGACTTGTCAAGCAACGGCCAAATTAAACTACATACAAACACAGCACCTCTTCAGAAGATATAATCTGTGAGGAAGCAAATCTAACTGTAACAAACGGCCATGGAAGCAAACAAGTAACAGCAGTGGAAAATACACATTCAAACTAGCCTGGCTCATGGATTTTAGTGTGAAAAGCACAGATTATACAATTATTATTATAGACTCATCAATCATCAGGGTTTAGGTAGAATGAAAAAGAAGATACATTTTTGTTACAGAACAAAAATTGTGGATGTGTACAAACATGTTGTATGTTTGTGTGTATGCATATATATATATATATATATATATATATATATATGACCCTCTCTGTGAAATCCAGGCTAAAGTCTCAAGATCTAATTATGAGATAACAAGCATCAAAGTTGGATTTCAACCATTAATTTCACTATAATTTCAATCTTTGACATGGCCTTACTCGGTCAATATTAAAGATATAAAAGGTTAAATTTACACAGAATGTTCTTTACCTTATGAAGGATGATTTTATGCAGAGAACAGTAAATCACAAAAAAAAGCTGGGTTTAAAAAAAAAGCTTTAAAAAAGCTGACTTTAGCTGGGTTTTCACAGAGAGGGTCACATACACACACATATAATATATATATATATATATATATACATACAGTATATAGACACATACACACAAACACACACTAAATGTCATGAAAATCACTCCAATTCATAATTAATAGCTGCAGAATTTTGATTGCACCTGATTGCCATTTTTGTTGCTGACTGATAATTGCAGGATGTCAAAAAAAGTATATCAAATTTCCACTCCCTACATAGTTAGATTTTTTTTTCCATTTATTTATTAATTTATTAAAATATTTAAAAATGTAATTGATTCCTATGATGGCAAAGCTGAATTTTTAGCAGCCATTGTTCCAATCTTCAGTGTCATACGATCCTTCAGAAATCATTCTAATATGCTGATTTGTTGCTCAAGAAACATTTTTTATTATTTGTTGAAAAAGGTTGTGTGGTTATGGTCAATATTTTTTGTGGACACCATGATACTTTATAATCAGGACTCTTGGATAAATAGAAAGTTCAAAAGAACCGCATTTATTATATATATATATATATATAATTTGTAGCGTTATAAACATCTTTACTGTCAAATTTGATTAAATTAATGCATTTTTGCTGAATAAAGTCTTAATTTATTTAATTTTCTTACATTGTTTAAACAGTAGTGTAAATGTGCTTATTACAGCGAATTGGTATGTATCTGCAATTTATCTGCCAGCCAACGAGATTTTGAGCAGAAAATGCAGAAGAAAAAATATGAATGAAATCAGAACAAACACTATAGGGATCATACAATAGCTTTGGTGCTTGGACCTCTAAAAACAACAAATAAGATGTGCAGTTAAAGACAAGAAAACAGCAAGTCGATAAATATGCCCATCATGAAGGGCTGTGTTTGGATTTGAAAATCTTTTGTTATCCTCTCAAACGTCTCCTCCAGAGCTTGAGGAATATAAATAAATAATAGCATGAAACAGTCATAGCTCTATTCATAATCTTTGTGTCGAGCTCAAGCAACCAGACTGTCTGCAGTCCCGCACTGTCTAGAGAGACACGACTGTTCTATGGGATTCTCAGAGGAAATACTCACACAATGCAAACCCCCCTTTACCAGGTCAATAACCTCTCTTCACAACGAGCAATGACCATGGTCAATGAACACACACACACACACACACACACACACACACACACACACACACACACACACACACACACACACACACACACACACACACACACACACACACACACACACACACACACACACACACACACACACACACACACACACACACACACACACACACACACATATAAGTATTTAATGATCCGCATAATGCTTAAAACAAGTGCAGCTATCCATTCGAAGGACAACTAAGACAGCAAACACCTGTGACTACATGACTTGCCCAACAGCTAACACCCCAAAGGCTCATGGGTACTTCAAATTAAAGCTACAATTCTAAATCGAGCATTCTGACCAAAAACATGCAGCAGCAATTCCAGTGAGAGGAAGAACATTTTAAAAAAGAAAACTAGGTGAAAAGTCATCTAAAGAGAACGACTGAAGAAAAGTTGGGAACGAAAGAGGGAAAGAACAACTTACTTTCCTGTTGATAACCTAAATCCTTAAAGAGCGTGAAAGCTTGGATTAGTTTGGAAAAGAAGGGCTTGTCTGGTACTCTTTTTTTCTGTAATAGGGCAATAACATTATATAATATTATTTACCTGAACATTTTCTAGATAACAAGATTTATTATTGAATGCAACACTGCACAGAGATTATAAAAGAACATTTTATTTTTCTTATGCAATGATTACAGATGTGCACACACACACACACACACACACACACACACACACACAGGTGTCAGAGTATGAATGGATGCACTGTCTGTAAAGGTTTCCTGCTGAAAAACATGTTTTGTATCAGATAAAAAAACATGAGGTCTGTGGTGTGTGTGGAGAGAGAGAAACAAATCTTTATTTTAAGGAGAGGCAGAATATATTTTTGCCACTTTCTTTTACTTATCTATTCATTTTCACCTTCCTCCTCTCTCCCCTTCACCCTGACCCCATAGAGGTTCTGCACACCTGAGCTGTGATCTTGTTCTCTTGTTTTGTCAATGGGACAATAGTTGGAATTTGACATGCAGAAGGCATTAGTCAATGTATACTCACAGTATTGTTTAGTCAAAGAAATAAGCATGTGTTTTTTATAATGTTAACATATTATCTTGATGCCAACAGAATTAACATTGTACACATATGGCACAGAAATATATATTTTTTGTGGCCAAATTCATATTCTAATACATTCTAAATATATGTTGTAAACAGAACAGCTTAATTAAATATTTATTTTAAACTGAAAATATATTTAGTTTGAACCTTCAAATGGCAAAAAACACTTAAAGGGGAAAGAAAATACATTTCAAGTCTTAAAATTTATAAAAACATTTGAAAATATAGATTTATTTAGATAATTTTTTATTATATGTGTCATACATCAACTCTAAAACAAATTTCTACAAAAATATAAACTTTTTAGCTACCTGTTGCATATTTCTAAATATAGACATGGACTAAAAATCACAAACGCAATTGAGATTTGATGGGTTCTTTGAACTTCTCTACAGTATTGTTGTTTGTGTGTGTGTGTGTGTGTGTGTGTGTATGTTTATGTGGTTTATGAGGACACACATTTTTATAATGACATGGCTATGACACAGGAGAAGGTGATTTATGAGGACATTTTCAGTGTCCACATAATTCAAAAGGCTTATAAATCATACAGAATGAGTTTTTTGAGAAAGTAAAAATGTACAGTTTCCTGTAAGGGGTAGGTTTAGGTGTAGGGTTGTTGTAGGGCAATAGAAAATATGGGTGGTACAGTATAAAAACCATTACGCCTGTGGAAAGTCCCCGTTAACCATAAAAACCAACATGTGTGTGTGTGTGTGTGTGTGTGCGTGCATGTGTTTACATACAGTAGCGTCTACTGTGGTGGCCCGAGAGGTGCCCTTGCAGAAAACAAACACTGATCACATTACCAGCAGATAAACTGTGTGCATGTCAGCACAAATCCGCACAGCATCAATTCTGGTCCTTTTCTGACATTCCAGCATGGACGTTCATTTATAGATCATCAGATGACCTTTCAAAACAAATTCAGGAAAGTCACAGGATTTCCATAATAATCTGTTGTTTTAAGAGGCAAAAAATAAGGATGGGCGTAATTTATCCAGTCCTGCTCCTCTCTCCCTTTTTCACTGCCTTTCTTATGGAGTTCTTTTTAAACTGTTCTGCACAGAGAGTTGTGAAAGCCTCTCAAATACAGTGGGGTGATTGAGGAGTGTAACTTGTATACTGGAGTACCTACTCAGGGCTCAAAAACAAGGATGGTCTAATGGCCCAGAGCCACTGTGAGAGTAGCTTGCCTTGTTGGTACATTCACTGATTGCTATTGCTAAATTTATGATAAAATAATTATGAAATTAAATTATTATTATTTTTTTTAGTTTTTTGTTCTGAGGCCTCTGAAAATATATGTAGGCAAGGCAAGTACATATCAGAACTAATGGCCCATAAAAAAATCCTTATTGTTGAGCCCTTCTCTGCCTCCATGTTTCTTTCTCTTTTTGTTCCACTGTCTCCCTGATGTCCCATCTTCCTGCCTTGTAGTCTCTCTCTGGGCCTGTGGTGTGCTTGATATATGATGGCCAGCAACAGATGCATGAAGGCCTAATTATCTATAAGTAAATACCACTTTACCACAGAGACAGAGAAAGAGAAGTAAAAAAACAACAACAGCAGAGTGAGATGGACAAGGACAGTCTCTTTTCTGGCCCTCTGTCTGACTTATACTCATGGTCTCACGCTTACTTGTTCTGCATTTATTGCCCTATTTGACTATTAACTTTCCTTCTAACATGCAAAAATCAAGGCTTTTGACAAAAAGCAGGGTCTAAAACCGGAGACTTGAACGATTTTAGCCAGGAGATGATTCAATAGCACAGCCACAGACTGATTGCAATAACTCGCTGTCACAGTGACTCTAGAATAGTGGTTTGTATTTGTGCAATAACAGGAAAAGCATGTAACAAACTTTCACCTGAATGGCAGTTTTATTATTTATTTAAAAAAAAAAAAAAAATTTTTTTCTGTGGAAATGCCATATTCGGAATGACCGTTTTAATGTCCTCGATAGTTTATCAATCTTGATGACCCAAAAACAACATTCTACAACAGGAGCTTCAAGCCACATTTCTATGTCACTTAACAGATAACACAGACCAGATATAGTCGGATTCACAAAGGACAGACCTGCTCATACATATAACAGGGACAAAAACACACCATTTTAGTTGAATTCAGACAATACAAAAATCTAATTGTACCTATTAAGAGCATTGTTTATTTGTCTGCGTCGCTTTAGCACTTTAGACTACCGTGATCTAGCTTACAGTATTTTACATTACAAGGTTATATTACATTTATTAAAAGTGACCTAAAGTAAAGAGATTTAAGAAGAAATATGAATCAAAAATCTGAAAAAGTATCAATATTAAAAACACCAAATTGAGCAACAAATCTGAATATTAGAATGATTTCTAAAGGATCGTGTGACATAGAAGACTAATGGCTGCTGAAAATTCAACTTTGCCGTAAACTATTTTTTTTTTTACATTTGATCAAAATAGAAAACAGTTATCCATGTGCAAATGCAATATATGTATATATTAATTTTCTGTATATGAAATATACTGTAATATAAAGTGAAAACATAGATATATGAAACCTATTACAAACTGGACATCTATCTTGTTTATACAAATATGTATGTTTATGTATGTGTGATATATTTTTGGACATAAAGGTCATTTACATTTATATCCACCCTAAAACCATCAATAGATGTTAATATTATAAAAGATGTATTTAAGACCCTTTATTTTTAATGTATTTAAAAAAGTACTACAAAAACATATAAACGTAAAGAATGTATTTGCATAAATGTTGTTTAAAAAAAGTTGTATATATAAATGAAATATATATGGTTGACATATATGGTTGCTAACATATAATACCAAATAAAATCATCATATGGATATTATTAACACACAAATTTTACTATGGGGATTTTGTATGCCAAACTTAAATCTTCATCTATCCAGAGAATATAAAAATGTATTGCTTCAAAGAAAAATACATGGCAATATCACTCTTGATATAGAGCAATATATGTCAAATATTACAATTCCGTGTGTGTACTTTAAATTGTAATAATATTTCTGTTGTCACTTTATCTTTGATCGAAATAAGATGCAGGTTTTTGAGCAACTACTTTTTAAAATTTGCCCTAAAGCAGGGGTGCACAAACTCGGTCTTGGAGGGCCAGTGTCTTGCAGAGATTAGCTCTAACTTGCTTCAACACACCTGCATGGACGTTTCTAGTATGCCTTGTAAGAGCTTGATTAGTTGCTTCAGATGTGTTTAACTGGGGTTGGAGCTAAACTCCCTCCGGGACCGAGTTTGGGCACCCCTGCCCTAAAGTATCTTAATATTTAACTGCCTAATGTTACAGGAATACAGGAAAGACAGAGAGATACTGGCAGAGTTGCACGTCAACAAAGGCCTTGATCTTGCAGAAATCGACACATCTGCTGCAGTCTTACTTTTTCTCACACACGTGCTCGAACCTTCAGCAGCTGTGGTCTGGCCAGAGTCTGTGAGAGTGAGGTCAAATGACATCATCGCCCGCTGACTACACTCTCAAGCTTCTCACCTGACCTTCTCATTTCTCGAAACGCAAGATTAGATTTGTCATTTCCAATATACCCAATAATTGACATGATCAATAAGTGATTTAAAATAAAAGAGAGGAGGAGAAGGAAGGAAGAAAGTTAATGAAAGGAGAGGAGGGCTTGCTGTCTCACAGCAGGAAGTCCGGAGACAAAGAGAACATGTAGCACCAGCTGCCATGATGACATCACTGCGGTAGTGACAGAGCTGTAGGGCGGCCTTTAGAGTTCTGGAGGGCCACTGGAGTGGAACCCAGAACGCCCTGTTCCCTTCTCACTCTATTTTCCACTAACAAAGCACACAAAGCAATAAATCTTCTATTCCCATGGCAGAGAAAACATAATGCACCATCATATCCGAGATGAGAGTCTCAACGGTAACAGCACCTGTCACAAAAATGTGGAGATCCAATGTGATTACTGTTTTGGTGGTTTATGCAATGAATGTTCCACATATGTGTTGCAATATATGGAGTTAAAAAGTTGATAGAAGATGTGCAAGCCATGACCGTCACTGGTTTTTATTGCAGTGGATGGTTTTTAATGCCTTTGGTTTGAATTGTGCAAATCACTTAAATTAATCCGTGGTTTTAATGTTTAGAATAAAAAATGCTACATGTGATAGCTTTAAAAATCCTGCTCAGTTCAGTTCATTTCCTTTATTGTCATTTACAAACATGAAATTAAGCAAGAATGCAATAATGTTTTGTATATTAAAAACACCCAAAGAGATTAGAAGAACAGCTACACTATTGTTCAGAAGTTTGGGTTGAGTAAGCTTTTTATTTTTGTAAGAAATTAATACTTTCAGCAAAGACGGATTAAATCTCTTAAAGTATCCGTAAAGACATGTATTATGTTACTGTCACACTGGAGTTGGAGTGATAAAAGGTGCACAACAAGGAATACAAATCCAAAAAGTTTTTAATATACATCCATGGGCAAATAAGAGACCAAAAGCAATATATGCAATGTTAATAACCAGCAACTCAAAGAACAGAAAGGGGAGACTTTATACAAACACAAGAGAGGAGTAAATGACTTAATCAACTAGACATAGGTGAACTAACTAACATAATCAAGGGGAAACAGAAACTGGGTCAATGATCAAAACAAGGCGGGAGAACAGGGAAACATAGAAAACAGAAACAACATCTATAAATGTGACAGTTACAATGTTACAAAATATTTTTTTATATATATAAAAAATATATATATAAAAAATGCTGTTATTTTGAACTTTTTTTGAAGTATCCTGAAACATAAGCAGCACAGCTGTTATAAATATTGATGTTGATGAGAAATATATATTGCGCACCAAATCAGCATGTTTGAATGATTTCTGAAGGATCATGCAACACTAAAGGCTGGAGTAATGGCTGCTAAAAAAATAATCTTTGCCATTACAGAAATAAAGTACATTTTAAAATAAATTCAAATAGAAAGCTGCTATTTTCAATTGTACTAATATTTTACAATATTAGAGTTTTTACTGTATTTTTGATCAAATAAATTCAGCCTTGTTGAGCATCAAAGACTTTCAAAAGCATAAAATCTTACTGACTCCAAACGTTTGAACAGAATTGTATTTTTGAATAGTTTATGAAAAGACTTGGATAATGGCAGTAAAACTAAGGCAGTGACCTCACATTGCCCCTTTACAGGATCTGGAACTGTGACAGACAGGAAGACAAGCGTCCATTTTGATAAGAGAGGATACACCGCACCCTTCAGCTCTTGACTCTACATCTTGCAAAGTAAATGTCTCTTATGACAAATGAACATTTGATCTGTGGTAATTATAGTTAAATATTAAATAACTTTCATATAAACAATAGAAGTCTGTGGTATGTCTAAATATCTAGGCAAAAGTGTGTGTGTGTGTGTGTGTGTGTGTGTGTGTGTGTGTGTGTGTGTGTGTGTGTGTGTGAGAAAGCGAGAGAGAGAGAACAGAGATAAATTCTTTCTTTAGGTATCTGTTTACATTGGACAAACCACTGTTTTCAGAAGTATTAAAGTGCAGCTGTTGGAGACAGTGGGTAAAGGGGTAGATAATAGTTAGTTTGAGAGCAGATGTGTTTAGTTTGTATAACAGTAATCGCCATCAGTTAATTGTGTACATGTAAGTATGTAAGAGTGATAGATGAACATAGTATCAGCTATGGCAAAACGTATCCCAGCAAAGGTTAGACTTAGCACTTAACTCCAATCCTGACCAGCACCTGACCAACTAATACTAACACTTACCTATTCTATTCTATAAAAAAAAAAAAAACCTTACTACGTGTACTGTGCTAGACTAACTGAGACTTGTCATGACACTTGTATACTGTTGCGGTCTCGGTGGTCTGATTGCTTCTATTATTCTCCTCATTTGTACGTCGCTTTGGATAAAAGCGTCTGCTAAATGATTAAATGTAAATGTTCAAGGTTCAAGGTTTCTTTATTCGTCACATAATAAATTATACAGGGTATAATTAGAAGTGAAATGTGATCGAATCAGGCGACTATATGTATAAATGTGACTATATGTATAAATTACGACTATATGTATAAATGTACATATAGTCTTATTTTCTCTATGCGTGTGTATATTTGTATAAATTATTTTATGTATTTTATTCAATTGTAACTATAACCCTAAACTGTTTTGCTTTTTAACAATTTAAAAATGGCCCACTGTATTTCACAAGGACCTGTTTTCTCAGTATCATGCAGACAGACTTAAAAACAGAAAAACACTGATCTCTACCTAATTGACAGTGGCGAGTTCCTGCCGGCAAGTTTCTCACACAAAAGCCTTTTATGTGCAACATTACAGTAAATGCAAGAGGAATCCCTTTGGCAAGATTAGATAAAACACCAAGCAATGCGGGAACAGCCGCACACACAGAGATGCACATACCACAGAACACGTGCACACACAAGTGTGCACAAACACACATGTACTTAGCAGTGGGCTCAAAAAGTCTAAAAACGTGTTTAAATATTTTACTAATATTTTAATGAATGATACTGACCCTTTGTACAGAGAGGGTCAGATGTTCTTGCTTCTACTGAAGCATAAGGGTCCTCTTTGGATCATTCTCAAATCATGCCAGATCACATGATCATTAGGTTTTACACAAACTTGTGGAGTTTATGTAGCTCAAGTGTAGCTATAATTAGAGCGAAAGGAGGACACATTGAATATAAAATATATGAGGAGCTGCTAACTGGGCACTTCAGAAATGAAAGGTAGAACGACACATCAGCCTGCAGGAATACAACCACCACTTGCAAACTACAGGATGCAGAATGTCACACTTTGATGTCAGAGCACAAAAAATAACCTCTCTGTGGGCGTCACACACCGACAGACAAAATGTCATAAGGGCAAGAGTGAGGGTCAGGTGTGCAACCTGGACGTTGAGCACAGTGACGAAAAGTGACTGTCAGCAAAGTGTCATAACTCAGGAACCTGGGAAGACGTCTATGCCTTTCTCGCTGGCACAAAACCACAAAAGTACTGAATAGTTCATTATATCCTTGAATGACCATGCCTCCCAAACAGAACATTAAAGACTAATGTGGAATGGAAAGTTTTTGTTTAAAGATCTGTGATGTAACAAAGGGCGTGAGAATGTGTGTGCATGTGAGTGTGTTGGAGAACAGGAAGCTCTGATGTTTAGGGGGCACACGGTCTGGGATGATCTCTTCCCTTTATACTGCTGGACCTCTCTCTCACACTCACTCTTTCCCTTGCATGCAAACACATTCACACACAGCTCTCAGCCTGCATCTCTGCTACCTCAGCATTTGTGTGTTTTGACAGGAAAGACCAGACCCAGTTACCCTCAGTAACAATGATCCCTCTGTCACTGCCTATCTGTAAGTATAGAGGTGGCTGATATGCTGTTGTACATTGATAAAAAGCAAAACTATGTTTAAAGTGATACTCATACATTTACAGCAGTTTGTGTGCATTTAACAGAAGATGCTCTAAAAAAAAAAAAAAAAAAATGGCTGGTCGAATGGGTACATGTACTCCATTGTGAACATTAAATATAGATTAATCATTGTTAAAGCTAAAAAGTTACTTGCCAAGACGGGTATTTTTATACTTTTGTATGTATTTGCCCATTCAGGCGCAAGAAAGACGCTGAGAGAAACTCAATTTAGAGCTTGCTCGTGTCAGAGTCACGGCTGTCTGTCCACGCTGTTTACACAGAACACAGCGCGCGAGTAGCCTACTGAATGGAGCTGCCGAACAAAAATCCCTAATATTCCATGACTTGGATATATTTATTTTTTTATTCCCTGACTTTCAATGTCTGGAATAGACCTTTTAAAATTCCATGATATTCCAGAAATTCCATGACCCATGGGAACCCTGAGCATTAGATACTAGGGATACTACCTTTAAAAGCGTGTGCTTGCTACATTTAGCTTGTTATGTGTGTTATCTCCCATGCTACATTTGACTCTAATTGCCCTAAATATGGTGTGTGTGTGTGTGTGTGTGTGTGTGTGTGTGTGTGTGTGTGTGTGTGTGTGTGTGTGTGAATATATCAGGGTGCAGGGGAATTTCCCCCAAGGTAAAGACAACCTCTGATTCGCATCATGACATCCTGTGAGAGCCATCACACTTTTCTGCACTTCCTGTTCAGGGGTACACACTTCTTGCTTGTTTCTTCAGGAGGCAGTTACATAAAGCCCACTGACTGTTAACATCTATCATCTCTGTTAACAGCTCTATCTTTATCTCACCTAAAAATAAAACTATAGCCACCCACAGTGACATGATATTTGCTAGATATTTGATATATGCTGAGCCATGAGAAAAACTCAAAATAAGTAGGTGAACACAATTAATTTGTTCTAAGGATGAAAAAACATACAACTGTATAATAAAATGTTCAAAACACAAATCAAACTAACCCAAAAACTACACAAAAAGCTTATTCATGCATCATGCATCTTACTTAGACTAAAGAACAAACGATCCAGACACCCCTAACACTCTCAGACACTCAAGTTCACAAACTTCCTGTTTTATATAAAAAAAACAGAACATGTTGTTCTACCTAAAGAAAAATCCCTGAACCACAGCACCTCTTCTACACCAGTGGAGCAACCCCCACCACACACACACACACACACACACACACACACACACACACACATCCACACACAGTGTGTGCAAACAGCAAACAGTATGTCCAAGAACCTTAATCACTGCATGTATGTGTGAGAGGTCATAGGTCAAACTTCAAAAATCACAATATTACTAACTAACAAAGAAATATTTTAATACAGTGTGAATATTTGTTTTATCACAAGTATTATTCAGTTAATAATTAGCTCATTGTCTTTAGGGGTGCGCCGATCCAATATACCGGCATTTTCTGCTGGATCGGGGTATCGGTCTGACGAGACCGATCCAAATTCGATATTCTGCATAGCTAATATTGTGTTATTGTTAAGCCCCACAAAAGCCACAAACACATAAAACAGCATAAAGTTTTCATGCACTATATTTCAAGTGTTCTGAAACCGTTACATCATTTAATGTGAGGTATAGATTAATATTTAAGTCAAGTTCACATAAACACTTCTCTCCGCAGCAGCTGTCTGTCATCCTCCATTCAGCTTTCAAACTGCGTGCCGCATTCGGTTACTAGAGACAAGACGATAAAACGCTCTCCACTGTTCCTATTATACAAACCCGATTCCAAAAAAGTTGGGACACTGTACAAATTGTGAATAAAAAAGGAATGCAATAATTTACAAATCTCATAAACTTATATTTTATTCACAATGGAATATAGATAACATATCAAATGTTGAAAGTGAGACATTTTGAAATGTCATGCCAAATATTGGCTCATTTTGGATTTCATGAGAGCTACACATTCCAAAAAAGTTGGGACAGGTAGCAATAAGAGTCCGGAAAAGTTAAATGTACATATAAGGAACAGCTGGAGGACCAATTTGCAACTTATTAGGTCAATTGGCAACATGATTGGGTATAAAAAGAGCCTCTCAGAGTGGCAGTGTCTCTCAGAAGTCAAGATGGGAAGAGGATCACCAATTCCCCCAATGCTGCGGCGAAAAATAGTGGAGCAATATCAGAAAGGAGTTTCTCAGAGAAAAATTGCAAAGAGTTTGAAGTTATCATCATCTACAGTGCATAATATAATCCAAAGAATCTGGAACAATCTCTGTGCGTAAGGGTCAAGGCCGGAAAACCATACTGGATGCCTGTGATCTTCGGGCCCTTAGACGGCACTGCATCACATACAGGAATGCTACTGTAATGGAAATCACAACATGGGCTCAGGAATACTTCCAGAAAACATTGTCGGTGAACACAATCCACCGTGCCATTCGCCGTTGCCGGCTAAAACTCTATAGGTCAAAAAGAAGCCATATCTAAACATGATCCAGAAGCGCAGGCGTTTTCTCTGGGCCAAGCTCATTTAAAATGGACTGTGGCAAAGTGGAAAACTGTTCTGTGGTCAGACGAATCAAAATTTGAAGTTCTTTTTGGAAAACTGGGACGCCATGTTATCCGGACTAAAGAGGACAAGGACAACCCAAGTTGTTATCAGCGCTCAGTTCAGAAGCCTGCATCTCTGATGGTATGGGTTGCATGAGTGCGTGTGGCATGGGCAGCTTACACATCTGGAAAGTCACCATCAATGCTGAAAGGTATATCCAAGTTCTAGAACAACATATGCTCCCATCCAGACGTCGTCTCTTTCAGGGAAGACCTTGGATTTTCCAACATGACAATGCCAGACCACATACTGCATCAATTACAACATCATGGCTGCGTAGAAGAAGGATCCGGGTACTGAAATGGCCAGCCTGCAGTCCAGATCTTTCACCCATAGAAAACATTTGGCGCATCATAAAGAGGAAGATGCGACAAAGAAGACCTAAGACAGTTGAGCAACTAGAAGCCTGTATTAGACAAGAATGGGACAACATTCCTATTCCTAAACTTGAGCAACTTGTCTCCTCAGTCCCCAGACGTTTGCAGACTGTTATAAAAAGAAGAGGGGATGCCACACAGTGGTAAACATGGCCTTGTCCCAACTTTTTTGAGATTTGTTGATGCCATGAAATTTAAAATCAACTTATTTTTCCCTTAAAATTATATATTTTCTCAGTTTAAACATTTGATATGTCATCTATGTTGTATTCTGAATAAAATATTGAAATTTGAAACTTCCACATCATTGCATTCTGTTTTTATTCACAATTTGTACAGTGTCCCAACTTTTTTGGAATCGGGTTTGTACTTGATATGTAAATAAAGTCCAATGGTTTTTCATAAAAGTGTTTTATCTAGCTAGAGTCTCGTGCTGTTTCTAAATCGTGTTACTTTCTATCAGGTGTCTATTAGATCACAATACTGTTGTAGAGAGCACTATGAAGGGTTCTTTACAAGCACAGTAACTGACATTTAAAATGGTTAAAAGAAAAGGCTCAATAAACTGTGGCACAGATTTAATACACTACGCATTAATATCTCTTTCCTTTGTGCTTTGAACTTCTCTATGCGGACTCCGGAGCGCTGCGCCTGCGCGCTGTGACTCAGTGTTGCTTCAAGTGCATCATTCTGCGCACAGGATGCGCATAAGCACTGTGGGCCTGCACGCTGTGACTCAGTGTTGCTTCAAGCGTATCATTCTGTGCAGGGATGTGCATAAGTGCTTAATGCCGCTCTGTATTGGAGCCTTTCATATTATATTTTTGCACAATGAAAGATTATTAATAGCCTTTCTTGTTCGTCTCATCTGTTATATGGTGCTGCCTCATTACAGGTGCAGTACATTTAAAAGAAATGTATTTTAATTGTACAGCATATATATTTCTATATAAATATATTACTAGTTTTCCATGAATGTATTTTACAACAATACTAAGAGCAATATATTTTTTTTTACCAGATTTAGTCCTACACGTATTCACTTTTCTTTGTTCCCCAATAATTTTTTTTCACTAATTTTAGATTTTATACAATTATTGTGCACTCATGATTTTTCTAGAGTAAGTTTTGCTACTGAATTATCCACTAACCTAGTTTATAACAGTATTTTTTTCATAGATTAGAATTACATATCCATTCATTTGTTGTTTTTCTTTACAGTAAAGTTGTCTATATTTAGTAGATTGTGTGTAAAACACAAAAGAGTGATGAGCAGGTCAACACACACACTGAGATATAGAAATTCTACACTGATTTAAAAAACAGTACTGGTATCGGATCGATATCGGTATCGGCAGATACTCAAAATTTTTGGTATCGGATCGTATCGGTTCTGAAAAAGTGGTATTGAGCCATCCCTAACTTCATAGATCAGGTCATTTGTCTGTAAAGATCATTGTATTAAAATTATTGTCATTTAATACAGCATGGTCATACAGCATTAAATGTAGAAGTTTTTATGAGAGTTTTGACTGAAGATTTTTTTGCGGACTCAAAAGATTTTCCAATTTAGGTTATAATCACAATTTTAAAATTTAGAAAAATAGTTTTATAAATATGAAAATACAAAAATTCACTATATATATATTATATATATATATATGTATATATATAGTGTTGGGGAGTAACTAGTTACATGTAACGGCGTTCCGTAATTTAATTACAAAATAAATGTAACTGTAATCAGAAAAAGAAAAAATTGTGTAATTAAATTACGGTTACTTATGAAAATGTTAACGATTACAAAGGGGGTTACATTTGAATAGCCTATTTACACACATCCACATTTAATTGATTACTTTCCCAAATTGCCCTGACTACTCTAAAATATGGGACATAGAGCCCTAATTTCCACGATGCGGAAAACACGGACTGGTTCGTAAAATCCAGTCATAAAAACGGAATCCCTATAATGCGGAATGTCACGGAATATGCCACATTTTGGGTGAATAAATCAAAAGTATAAAACATTAAGCCACCAAAATGCAATATATGAATCCTGCACGCTCTGGGTGTCTCTGTGGAAACCAGGCACGGATTGGACAATTCAGCCTGCTTTTTAAAAAACATATTATTATTAATATTATATAATTGCCTGCCGAATGTATTAATGCGATTATTTCCGAATTCGCCATTCGATAACAAATCTCTAATAAATCATGAATCGCTTAGTCGTGACTATCAATGCTAAGCTTCGGCTCGCGAGTGCTCCACTCCTCCACCAAACGGTTTCGATCAGAGTAATCAATGCGAGAGATTTGAGGATGGAGTGGAAGCGCACAGGTGGAGCAGAGAAACAAAACGATTCAAGACTTCAAGTGCCGGTCAGATTCATCTGTAAATAGGCTATTGCAGTTTTGTCTTTGTTTACTTAGTTAAGCAGTAGCAGCCCATTGGTCATCAGTCATCACTCAAAATACTGTATAGCTACTAAAGGACATCATTATTATCTAGTAGTAGGCTAATTTATCAGACAAATAATCATATCGTTTTATAATAGGTTCAGGGGGAGGCTAGGGCAGACAACAACACAACCATTACGAAAATTAACGATGATTTTATAAATCCAAAGACAATGATTACTATTGTTAAACCACGGTAACCACAAATTAACCATGTTTTTTGCTATACTAACAATAGCTTAATCATGGAATTTGTAGTAAAAATAAATACAAATGGTAATCCATTTGCCAAAAAACATGGTTACTGTTCTTTTACTATAATAAAATCATGGTTAATTTTTGTAAGAGAAGAAAATGTGACTCATGTTCAGTATAGGATTTTTCCATAAAGATATTGTAATTATGTAGTTATTATTGTACTAATTTTGACATGTAGGCAATTTAGAAAGTATAGTTTTGTTATATCTTGAGTAGGCCAATTAAAGTCATGTGAGAGACTGAAATAAAAAGACTGAAAAGTAAAATGGAAGTGAAGGTGAAATCATTTTATTATTTTTTATTATTTTGCATGTCCCCAGCCTAAAGGTCATTTCTGAGTCCAAAATTTTTGTCCGAAAATTTTGCACGTTAAAAAATAATTACGACCTCACGTTGTGTCAATCACGTTTGCACACTGCCTCCGAAACTTTCGTCTGTCCAAAAAAATACGTATCAGGTTCGATTTTCTGTGTTTTCGCATCCGTAGCATGCATTTTGATAGGAAAGGATGGGGAATATACGAAAAAGACGCATGCGAAAATTTCGGACTCAGTGTGCAATGACCGTAAGGATTTAAACCTTTTCTATGTGATGGCCATACAAAAAATAGGGTTTTTCGTGTTTCAGAATTTGTTGTCTCCAAAGCATAGTTAGATGCAGTGTTTCCTGTGATTTGGTTTCAAAAACAGTATCAGTAAACTATTCTTATGATTTTAAATCTGCATAGAACTTTAGATCAATCTACAGTCTGATTTTGTGGTGGATGTGTTCAACTTTGATCATCTTAATTCAAGTGATGAAGGATTTTGAAAGTCTGACAGTAATCTGTTGAGCACTATACCCTGCATGGTGTAAATGTTTGAAAATTATTGAGTTGAAAACACACATATACGTGTGCGTGTGTGAGTATAAAATGCATAAATCATGCTTTAAAAATTATAAGATGTCTGTCATCTCTAAAGACAGTCCTTATCAATGCTCATAATTCATATGGTCATGGTTTCTTCTTTTTTTATTAATACTCAGCAAGAATCGATTAATTTGATGAAAAGATACAGTTAAGACATTTATACTGATAAAAAGCATATTTCTATTTCAAATAAATTATATTCTTTCTTTTCTATTCATCAAAATATCTTGGAAAAATCACGGTTTCCCCAAAAATATTAAGCAGCTGTGTTCTCAACATTGATAAAAATAATAAGTGATTCTGGAGCAGCAAATAGGCACATGATAATGATTTCTTAATGAATAATTAGCATTTTTAAATATATTAAAATTAAACAAATTCATATTAAATTGTAATAACATTTCACAATATTACTACTGTGGTTCTTCTGATCAAATAAATGCATCCTTTGGGAGCATAAAATACTTCAATTACAAAAACAAATCCTACTGACCCCAAATTTAAAAGGTAGTGTATTTTGATGTCACTGCCAAAAATAGATCAAACATGAAGAAAAATAACAAAAAATGTAAGAACCCAAAAAACAACTGTGATCCAAACATCTAAACATGTCTACTTACAGGTAGGCCTAAAAAAACAGTACAGAGCTGAGTTTAAGGGGGAAGGGAAGTGAGCGCTCACACAAACATTCACATATCAACACACAGAGGCATGCATTCATCCATGAGGCTCAGGGCCTTTCAGACCTAATGAGGTCTAATCACAGTCTTCAGCATTTCTCAAAACAGTATTCCTGCACGTGCTCTCTCTCTCTCTCTCTCTCTCTCTCTCATTGCTCAACTAGAGCTGTTTGTCTCCACAGCTACTTAACAGATTGACTTAAGTATGAGAATGAGCACTGAGTCGCTACACAAACATGTAAGGTGGGGTGAGGGGATTTAGGGATAACACGCATAGAACACATACTGACATGAGAAGGGGAATGTGAGGAACTTTGTGTGTATCAATAGTTATACTGTCTGCTAACATTAGAAGCTATAGGTGCAAAAGAGTAAATGTACTGTATGTTAAGTTCCCAAAATATCACTTTATGCAGCAGCAGAATTATGTCCTTGCAAATCTTTGTGCACTATATTTAACTATTGGGACACATTTTATGACAAAAAGTTTGTGACACTGTCCGTCCTGCCCTTTAGTTACCCTTTTAAAAGCTAGATGGTGGGGCTATTGTGTTGCAACAGGCATTTGAGATCAGATTCATGCTCACACACACTTCCACTACCTCATTCACAATGTGAGCCCCCTCTCCCTGTTCTCTCTATTGTGTCACACAACACAAGCAGACCAACTCCCCTCAGCTCAACTCTTTCAGCTTCCTCCTGAGATGGTAAACAAGCCAAGATAGGGGTAGATCATTGAGAGGTGGGGGGGGAGAAAGTGCCACTGATTCAATTCATAACTCAAGGGTAACTAACACCTGTCCTTGACCCTGTTCTGAACTTTACTACTACTTGCCTTACACATCAGGGAATGTTCATATGAGTCTTGCAACAATATTGTTTGCTCTCTTTTAATGAAGTGTAGGGCCATTCATGCAGAATGCCATTTTACATTAAACTGTGATGCTTTTCCATTGTTTTTAAATGTTTTGACCAAAGTAAATGTGTTATACAGACATGTTAGACTGTTGCACTTACATGTCACACATCCTATGAAATGAATTTGTGCCAAATAAATGCTGTTTTTATTGTAAAAACCTAATTTGTTGGCGCCGATAGCCTTGTGGTTATAGTGCGTCGACATTAGCACAACTGCTCTCACAGCGACCTGAGTTCGATTCCCCCCTCGAGGTCCTTTACTGATCCCGCTCCCCTCTCTCCACCCAACACTTTCCTGTCATCTCTCCATTGTCCTCTCAAAGTAAAAAAGGCACAAAAAGCCTATAAATATAACATAAAAAAATAATTCATACAGTATATTTAAGTTAGCTACTTTTTGTTAGTAACTTGTGTAAAAACATATAAATTGCAGTTGAACTTTTATGAGTAACTTGGGAAGTTTCAAAGCAGCTACCCAAACACTGCTGGCCAATAAATGTCTTCAGTGAAATGTGTGCGGACAGGTGGCAGGTGAATCTAGACCGTCATATTGCATGTCCAAACAACTAGCAGCTGACCACAAAAAGACAAACAGACAGTACAAAATGTGCCCTCACAAGCCACAGACACTCGCTCAGCTTGAAATATGTAAAAATGTTCCTCTTTTGAGTTTTAATACCGTTATTTGCATATAAAGCTCTATTTAGCTTTGTCACATAATTTGTTGTCCCATGATCAAACTGGCCTCTTTATTTGTTCCTATTAGCACATAATGACTAAGATTAGGTCTATCAGTTAGATAACAGCAATCCCAAACACTCGGCTATGGTCTGCGATACATGTGGCATATCAGCTCGAGCCTTCTGCTTGGTTCAACTTCCCTGCTAACATGCTAATAGACAATGATACCAATTAAATATACCTTCGTACAGCATAATAATTTAACAAACATATAGGGATGCACGATATATTGGTATCAGATTAGTCAACATTACAGGTCATTTTCTCTAGATTTATCAAGATCTAATGCTAACTTAATATTTAAATCAATCACTTTTAATTTAGAGCATTTATTGATTATTGGTAAAATCAGCCTGAATTGTAATATCATAAATCCCTCCAAATACAACTCAGTGCAATTATGTATTTCAGTGAACTGGAACGACATCATACTTGGGTTGTTTTGAACATATATTTGTCTAATTACACTCTTTGGAATCCTTGTTTGTTATGTTTATCAGTCAAATATATGGCAGCCATGCAAAGTAGCAGACCTTTTTCTCATTTGCACCGACCTAGAAAATGTCACAAAGAGGGTCTTACAGAGTGCAAGGCATGTGTCACAACCACAGCAATAGATCAAGCCTTCAAAAACAACACAATTTTCGAAAACGACATGCGTACTGCCCACTGTTACAGACACCTACAAGTATGCTTGTCTTGATTCTTTCACAATGAAAGGTCCTGTGCCTTCCACTGCAGATAGTTTCCTGTTGTTAATGCATTAAAATCAGCACATTTTCTACAGCCAACATCTCTGTTTACTAGAACGGTCAATAGACTTTATTAAATTGAATGCATTAGATAATCAAGTTGGGTAAATTGACATCCAATGGGAAGAAAAACAAGTTTGGCACTGAAATAGAACTTCTCTCAAAAAGTCTGACTCCCTCATGTTGAAATACCTCAATTAAAAGTAGATGTACCGTGAAGTCATGTTTTGTTAGTTATGGTGGTTTTTAAGTGCAGAAAAGCTTTCTTTTTTTTGGCAGATGGGAGCTACTTATATGATTCCAGGAATACCTAAACAGAGGCAATAAAGGGAGTAGCTAAGGGTGCAGGAAAATCAGCGGTTTAATGTAGGTCAACTCCTTTTGTCTCCCAGGCATCACCAGGCAAAACAAACAGTTCTCCGTTTTCCTAGAAATTTCTGGGCCATATCCTACCATATGGTCCACACCCCGTTGTTCAAGCCCCCTTTTTGTCTTCTACATGCTTCTGTCTCACTCTCTCTCTTTTTGTTTTTCAGTTAGCAATGTTTTTACACAGGACGCAAACACATTCTAGGATTCTGGAGGTGTGTATCTTCTCAGCCAATCACGGTGCGCTCATGTTGTGCATCTCAACCAATGACAGAGCAGTAGGGGTGGAGCCAGCATCTATGAGCGACAGTACTACTTGTTTATAACTGTACCCCTCTCTTTCTTTTATCATCTCCCTTTCTCTTTTTCATTCTCCCCCTCTCCCTCTCTATTGATTGTATTATACTAATGAAGCAGAGGTCAGGATCTGGCATAAATAGACTCCCATATTGGAAGGTATTCAGAACCCCATATTTAGCCCCCACTTACACATACTGATGACATTTATTAAGTAAGTTGGTCGGAGGGTGGGGCTGGCCCATAACTCCAACTGAAAGCACTATCTGTACTGAACAGAAGCAATAACACCTGACCATTAGCTCTACTGGTGGAGTCAAAACACACATATACACTCAGTGTTAATTCAATCCAGCTATAAAGTCAGTCATTATCACAAAACAAACTCAGACAGAGAGAATGTGAAGTGATACGAGAGACATTAAATTGCCACAGCTATGTAAGAGATGGGTTGCCAGGGACAACAGACAGTTTTTCAGTTTAGCAGTCATTATATAAATATATTTGACCAGAGAATGCTGCATCTGAATACTTGATCACAATTATGTACGCAGCTAAATTGAAAAAAAGTTGGAAATCCATTGGCCTAAATTTGAATTTACACTGTAATAATTGTATAATGTTTTTTATTATATACCAAGACTGTGATTTTTTATTATCAAAAACACAGTAAAAACAGTAATACCATGAAATATTACAATTAAAATAACTGTATTTTTTGTAACATTACAAATGTCATTACTGCCACTTTTGATCAATTTAATGCATCCTTGCTAAATAAAAAGGTTAATTTCTAACAAAAACACAAAAATACTGACACCAAAAATTTGAAGAACAGTTTATGGTTAAAGAACATAATTCTTTTTTTTATTTTTGATTACATATCCATACACCAGAAAACAACACAAGCTGGCTTTGATGTTTTTTTAATAGTTACTTATGTAACATCAATTTCAAACCTACAAATATTGTAAACCAAATGGTTTTATTTCAAATAAAGGGGGGAAATAATTAGTGTTTAATTAATATTTAGTTTTACAATAGTTTTGACATGCCACATTTTAAACCATGTCACAAAGCTTGTGTATCTGTTGTAAAGTCATTCTAGGCATCAAGATCATTCTAGTGCAAGCTCTAAAACAAGAACATTATAACAAGTGCATCTAAAACTGACCCACACACGATCCAATGAGTTCACATAAGGTTATGGTCAAGTTATGAAGTCTAACAGTCTTGGCTGCATATCATACTGCAACATATTCAACTAGGGCTATTGCATAACACAATCCATAGCTGGCAAATTAATCAGTCAAGCCATTTGCTAACACATTTGGCTCCTAGCAGGCTCCTGTGTCTTTACACTGATATATATGAAGAGCTAGTTTATGTGTTTCTCAAATAACTGAAAAAAATGTGTGGAAAAAACTATTCCTTTTTTAAATAAAAATAACATTAATATATTTTAGCAACAGCTACTAACTAAAAACAATCCACATAAGGCCCACTGTGTGGCTTTGGGTTTATTAGGTATATTGGGTAGATTAACCTTCAGTTGTTAAATAAATACTGTATAAAAAAATCATGTCACATGAACATCTTAAGACTGTCAGACAGCTGACCACACTGCCCACGTCCAGACAGAGAAGACGGCGGCAGGTGACACTGCTGTGGAAACCTCAACTAAAAAAATACAAGCATCCAGACATACCAAAAATAATATCAGGACTGCTGTCTTCAAAGGGGTTTGTCTGCCTGAAAAACACAAAACACGCACACACACTGACACACTAACAAGCAAACCAGACTGCCGTTCGTGAGAGAGACGAATATTGCGCGATTGTTTTGTTATACTCTTCCCTAAATGTGTGCAACGTGTTACAGAATGACTCAGCACCAGCTCTGGCACACGTGTTGCTAATTTAGGGTTAGAGGTGGGTCACTGATTCCAACCTGTCCTAAGAGCCATCCGCTTGGCAGAGCAATCAAGCCATACCTCACCAAGCATGACATTCAAAATGCCAAATCAGATTTTTTTTGTATACTTGAACAGGTGCAGGCCTGTCAGTTGTTTACTTCTGTGACTCAAATAGGTTGCTGTGAAGATAACGAAATACAGATGAGTGTGACACTTTGATTATGTTGATTAGCTTGGGAAAAGCTCTGTGATCTTTCTACAATCAAATGTTGGTCAAAACAAAACATGAACATACAAAAAAATTCACTGTCTATAACAGGGGTGTCAAAATCAGTTCCTGGAGGGCCAGTGTCCTGCAAAGTTTAGCTCCAACCCTAATTAAACACACCTGAATAACTAATCAAGGTCTTCAGGATTACTAGAAACTTCTAGGCAGGTGTTTAGGAGCTGGACAGCGGCCCACCAGGTACAGAGTTTGACACGTGATCTATACTAACCCTGCTGAAAAAAACAGCATATGCTGGTTAGTTATGTTTTGAAGCATGGCTGCTGGTTTTGACCAGCTTAGGACCAGCACATGACCAGCTAATGAGCTCATCTTAAATCAGCTCATGACCAGCTAAGGACCAGCAGCTATGTTTCAAAACATACCTAACCAGCACATACAGTTTTTCTTTCAACAGGGAACACCTAAAGAATATATCATTTACAATTCTCTAAACTAATTTAAACACCACAGCAAAAAAAAAGAAAGAAAGAAATAGCACTATTTAATAATAATAATAACAAAAAAATCTATATGTATTTGTTATAAAAAATTATATTAAAAAATGAATAAAATTATTATAGAAATTATTGACAAATTAAATGTGCTTCTTAAAATATATAGTTATAAAAAGTAAAAATCGAATAAATATTAACATGAATAAATATTAATATTTATATACAAAATATACAAATATTTTAATTAAATAATTTAAACTAGAATGTACCAACCTCATTTACAAAAAAAAACATTTGTGTAATATTTGTATTATTAAATTCATGTTTTTATTTTATTAAATTAATTATATAAAAAAATGTGTGTGTGTGTGTACTGTGTATATATACACATATACACACACACACACACACACACACACACACACACACACACACACACACACACACACACACACACACACACACACACATTATTAATATAATTCTAAATAAATTACATTAAAATACAATAAATATAGTCTAAAAGTATTTTTAATCTAGTTATTTATTTGATTTAATTTAGTTACAACAGATATAACAGAAAGATTGGTCTCATTCATTTTTTAAGTACAAGATTTGTACCAAAGTACCAGCACTATGTGCTTGATCAGAGAGGCGGAAAATGCCAAGAGTCTAGAGGGAGACATAAACATGGCTAACATTCAGGTTTACGAAATTGATAGCCCTGTTTTCTGTTTTTCCTTTCACTCCTCACTCTCCCTATATGTGACTCGTCTCTCACTCCTTTTATTCAACTTCTAAACATTCCACCTCTCAAAGTTTACTTATGAATGAGTTTGTCTTTTCATCTTTGTTGACTTCATTTTTCTCATTTTTCAACTTCTCACTGCCTCAGAGATCACAGTGATCTGTTGCTTGCCAACACGCCAAGCTGTTCGGGTTCCAATTTATGTACACTTTGTACCTGCAAAAGGCTAAGAGTGATAACCATCAAAGAAATCTTTCCAAAGCTTCCATCAGAAGACCTGCTGAGAAGCTTGAACAGTGAGGCCTGCATCAAATCACAACAAAGAAGAAGATGCTACTTGCAAGGATGAAGGACGTGAATTGACTCTATAAGCATGAAAGGCCTGTTACACGTTTGCATTAACTGGAGATTCATACCAATCCCAATGCACAATGTAAACACTGAAATGTAATCTCAGCATTCCTCAAGATACACGCTCTTTCTCCAACGTTGGCCAAGGATTGTGCGTCATGCTTCTGTCAAACTTTAGAACATAGTGTTACTGCAAAATGTGACTTCACAATGGCTGCAGCAAATCGTTTCTGCCAACCCAGTGGAAAATGACGCACATATATATGGGGGGGCTTTATTACAATGAAGAGGGTTTTCCATCCTACACCTACATTGTCTTTTTCTGTAGTTTTCCAATGAAAATGAATTACACAGGAAACAGAAATGGCTTCCATAAAGCTCAAATACTGGGATCAAAGCAGATGTTACTTTAGAATAACAAAAAGTGATGCTATGGAGAGAATGCACATGGTAGTGTTATGCAATAAAGGTTAATGGTCAGTTTTAATATTTTTAGGTTTAGACTCAAAGTATCCTGCACAGTCACCAGACCATCCAGTCTCCAAACAGATTTCTTCTTCTACTTCGCCTGACAACGCAGTCTATTTCTGTTCTCTATTTCACATCCCTCGAATTTCCGTTTTTTTTTTTGACCTATGACATTCTTATGCTATTTAACAACACACACACATACACACACAAACTACCACTTCCTCTTTAAGTCTGGTTACACATGGGTTCTGTGGCACGTGTGGCTGTGGCTCACGTTGCATCTTTTTATTTGCAAAAATACAGCATATAAAATCTACTTATCCCCCGGATGTGGCCATAATCGAAGCTGGAAACTTCTCAAGGTGGTTTGTTTCATCTGACACAAGTGATGATGTATCAAAATGTCAGGCTCCAACTTCAAGGTTACACCAAAATGGATTTATGTCTTCATGAAGAATGAAAGCAGATGTTTATTTCAATAAACTGAATCAGTTACTCTCATAGAAACACAAAGAACACTTTAAATGTGACAGATTCATTGAGAAGCATTGAGATGTCAGAGGTGCTTACATCTATAAAAACTAAATTACAGCTGCCCATGTTTAACATGCACTTCACAGAACATAGGAAATTGATTCATTTGTGGTTTTAAGGATGGATGGCTATCATCGTAAAGTACATCTCACAACAATAAAAAAGTGTCCAGAACCTGTCCATGATGTGCTTGATGAAAAAATTAAACATTGGTTTTCTCTTCCAAACAAATAGCATCTGCAAGCATAATACTACATTATAATTCAGTAGATGTTTTACCAATGGAGGGCTCATAAAAGCATTAAGTTGATATTTTTTCCCTGCCTTTGACATCACAGTTCAGTATAGTTGTTAGTGAAGATCATGCTGATCAACACTGTTGTGATGTAATTTTCCAGCATGTAATGGGTCTGCCAGCTGAGCAACTGCTATTTGGATATAATGGTATTGTAGACATTCATTTCGCAATCTAATCCTATTTGTTTTCTTGACACAAGGAGTAAAGAAATAAAACAGTTCTGCAAGCATTTAGGTCAAGCGGTGGAAATTTCCGCTGTATCGAGCTTAAGGCAGTCAAGTTAGTAAGTGTGTTTATTATGAGGTAATGGCACCCTCTGGTGTTAGTAATTTTACAATATGGGAAAAACTTGGTTTTGTGTTAACTCACCAAATCACCACAGTATTGTCACAGTGTCCATTTGCCAAACACAGATTTTATATAACATTGACGTGATTTCAATGCCATTTTGAGTAAAAGTCAACACTGCTGCACACGTTTGACGTAATCTAAAAAAATAGGTCTCCTCCCTGACCACTGGGACTTGATCTGCTATGTCGATTCCAAAACTAACTATAATCATTTTTCCCAAAACAAATCCTGTATAGATCCATGTGCACAGCTTTACATGCATTCATTCATATTAATCAACAACAGATGGGCTGTAATCTGATCCTTGTACACAGCATAACATCCAACACTCTGAAAAATTGTGCTCGCTTGCTTTGTCCTCATCTTTCTACTAGAACGTCTTCAACCTTCACATTCATAATTCTGCCAACAGCAGATTCTGTATTTCATCAGCAACGCTTTCCTCATCCTACTTATTTCATGAGGTGTTAGTGCAGATCAACAGAAGTGGCATTAACAGCACTCTCAGAAAAGCATTAACGACGCTCATAACACTCCCAGACCGAACCAGCAGGGGAGAGAAAATGTCACATACGCACACCATCTTAGAAGCCAAAGTGCTAACTATGTGGTGTTATGTTGTGTACTGAGTATTTGGGGGAGTGTATGTCTTTCATTTCATTTTCCATCCAAAGACTTGTTTTTTTGGAACCAGGCCATTTTCACATTCAAATAGGCGTAATTCCTCTAGGGCAGTACCATTTCTCAATTCCTAGAGTTGAGAGAGGTTTCTAAGGATTTCTCCCTCCCCTCAGCACAGTTACCACAAACAAGTCCCCCTCCCTAATCGTGGGGTTGTTGTGCTACAGAACTCCATGCTGTCATGTTAGCCCCCTTCCTTAAATAGGGGGAAAACACAGTCTGCAGATTGTTTTCCACTTATATTCTTTCTCTAAGGTGAAGTATAAATAAAGTGTCTATTTATCCTTTTATTTTCTCCTTGCTTAACCATCTATTGCACAAGGCTGCCTTAGGGTGACAAACCTATTTTCATCAGTCTGCAATCACATTTCCATCTTCAGTGCATACAAAATGGCAATAAAATGGTTAATAATGAAGAGAAGACGTATAATAAAAGGCTATTTTGTTCACACTACATCCTGATGACTATGTTTTGGCTTTTTAGGCATAGTATACTGTTAAGGGGAAATAGTGTGAAAAGCTATTTTCATAAAAGAAACCTGAAAAAAATAGATTAATCTTGAGCACCAGATCACCATATTAAAATGATTTATGAAGGATCATGTGATACTGAAGACTGGAGTAATGGCTCCTGAAAATGTAGCTTTACCGTCACAGGAAAATTACATGTAAAAATATATTTATTTATTTATTTTAAATTGTAATATTTCACACCATTGCCTTATTACTGTATTTCTGATCAAATAAGATCAAGACTTCTTTCAAAAATTTTACTCACACCAAATTTGAACATGTTAAAAAAAAATATTAATGAGGCCTATTTTATGCAAGAAAACGGAATGAGATATTTTAACATTGCTTTAATCCATACAATAGCAGATTAAATAATTTTGCATTAGAAAATCACCACAACTAAGACTGCAGACCTGCAGACTTATCATTACTAGCACACAGCTCACTAAACTGGTGCCAAGCAAGCCCCATGGTGAAACCCAGCTTCCATACACATACACACACACACACACACACACACACACACGCACGCGCATACACACTCAAACACACATCCAATCCACATGACACTCACAAGGCCCACAGCTAATTTAAGACCTGAGGGAAGGAATCATTTTCAAAGCCTGGGTGGGCAACAAATGAAAGTAACAGTGAAAGTGACGAGACATACGGCCATGTATGGTGACCCATACTCAGAATTTGTGCTCTGCATTTAACCCATCCAAAGTGCACACACACAGCAGTGAACACACACCTGGAGAAGTGGGCAGCCATCTATGCTGCGGCGGCCAGGGAGCAGTTGGGGGTTTGGTGCCTTGCTCAACGGCACCTCCTCGTGGTATTGAGGATGGAGAGAGCGCTGGACATTCACTCCCCCCACCTACAATCCCTGCCGGCCCAAGACTCGAACTCGCAACCTTTCTATTATGAATCCGACTCTCTAACATTAGGCCATGACTTCCCACAAATTGATGAATCCCACAAAATACACTCCTCTATGCTTTCTGTAACATGTCTTACTGTCTCTATAAATAAAATGTTCAGCACTGTACTGTAACATTATTCTAGGAAGCCTAGCGTCTCAAAGGCTCAAATTTAATGGGGCAAAACACCTTTGCTTGCACCAAAAATGCCCTTATAATAATCAAAGTAAGTAATATGGGAACATAAATATAAATATTATTCATCAAATCATCTTTGTGTACATCATTTGCAAAGTTGAAGTACTCGTGAATTTTTCATTCACAGACAACTATCGCCACCTGCAAATGAGAAATATTACACTATATAGGCCATAACGAACAAAAAACACAGGTCATAAGAAATATGGTTATCTTACATAAATTCTAAAACTCCATTCAGGCCAGTGGACTGACACTGACCTAGATCTGTCTCTCTATCCACAGCTTCTCAGGGCTTATCACGGCAGAAACATGCATTAGAGCACACACACATAAACACACTCACAATGAACAATGCCAATTCAGGTGCAACTCATTCAAGTGTGATGCACAACCAGAGGACACATCCTGTAAATGTGGTATCAAGCAAGTGGGCTGCACCAACCACAATTACAAAACAATGCTGTACTAGCCTATCAGTAATCATTTTTTTCTTGGATTACTGCTTCTGAGGTCACATACGGAGTGTGTCTACGCCTGCCAGCATCTGTGTGGTGCTCACTGGATCAAAGGTCAATTTTTTTTAAATCTACTGCTGTTGCCTCATTTGTCACGGCCCCTTGAATCCCATAATTCCGGATATCAGAGCAGACGGCTTACCACTGATACAGTAAGCAGAATGGGTTAAAAGGTCAACACAAAACAAGGGAGGAACATCCTGTCATCTTACAACACATCTACTTTGTATAAATAGAATAGAAAAAGATTATGCAAATAAATAAATATATATATATAGATTGATAGGGGATCAAATACTTAGTTCACTCATTAAAAGGCAAATCATTAATTTATAACTTTTTTGAAATGCTTTTCTCTTGATTTTTTGTTGTTGTAATTCTGTCACTGTTCAAATAGACCTATCATTAAAATTATTGACTGATCATTTATTTGTCAGTGGCCAAACGTACAAAATCAGCAGGGGATCAAATATTTTTTCCCCCACTGTATATGTATGTATATATATATATATATATATATATATATATATATAAAACTATGTGCGAACGTGTCTTGTGTCTTTGCATGTTTTTAGTAATGTGACTTTTTGGGTTAATTAATCACACATCTGTGTTAATTACCAAAGTTGCTGATCCAAAAATAACACTAACAAAGCAATCTGCAACAAGTACGTGTTAATATTCTGACATCTAAACCACCGTCAGAAAATCTGAGCATATCACACCAGTCCTCAGGTCTTACACTGGCTTCCAGTTACATTTAGGATTGATTTGAAAGTACTTTTACTCGTTTATAAAATCACTCAATGGCCTAGGACCTAAATACATTGCAGATATGCTCACTGAATATAAACCGGACCACTCAGATCAGTAGGATCGAGTCAGTTAGAAATACCAAGGGTTCACACAAAACAAGGGGAGTCCGCTTTTAGCTATTATGCTGCCCACAGTTGGAATCAGCTTCCAGAAGAGATCAGATGTGCTAAAACATTAGCCACATTTAAATCCAGACTCAAAACTCATCTGTTTAGCTGTGCATTTGACTGCACTGTATTTTATGTATAATACTTTTCTATTCTTTATTGTTTTAAATTCATTTTAAATACATTTGTATTATTATAATTTTAATTCCTTGTTTTTATTGCTGTGATTATTATTTTGAATAACTATTTCACTTACCTTTTATGTAAAGCACTTTGAATTACCACTGTGTTTGAAATGTGCTATATAAATAAACTTGCCTTGCCTTCACTTATAAGCTACAGGCATATATAATATTAATATGGTTTTAAATTGAATGAAATAACATGAGATCACAGAAGAGCATTATTAATAGCAGAGCCAAAACCAAACATCCCACTTATTTATTACTTGCAAATTGCCTAAGAATAAATGTCCCTTCAAGGGTTCCCATAGTTTCTGACCAGTTTTAATGATTTGTCCATGATTTTCCAGTTATATGAGATGAATGGATTAGGATTTATACATCCCACTAACAACAAGTAACTATCCAGGCAAAAAATACTTTTGACTACCTAAAGTTCCAAGACTATTTAAGCCTGGAAATCTCACTTTACAACATTCCTAATATTTCTAGTTTTTCCATGACCATGGGAAAAATTACTGATATGTATTTTGAAGCAAAACTGAACTGAAGCTATACAATTAAATAATATGAAAAAACTGTATATGAAATATTCAATAATTTTTCTAGTTAACTTTAAAATTTTATATTTTTTTTGTGCAAAATGGATGTAAAGAAATGGATCCATTTCCACCAATAGTCTATACGTTTATACAGCTGGGTACAAATGCATAGGGCTTGGTCTGCATAAATGTAGTACCATTACACACCAACATATTATATGCAAGGGTGTTTTCTTTTCTTTTTTTTTCTTAAAGACCCATAAATCATGTACAGAAATGGTTGAAACTCAACCATGAAAATCAACATCTTTACTATTAATCAATAATTAATTTAATAATTATTAAAGTACCGACCTGAACCTTCTGGAGCAAACACATGCATTTCTTCCTGATGTCTTCATAAGGACACCGTTTGGAGAGCATCAGAACATGAGCCAGGAGAGCATTGATATCACTGGACAGACTCTCATCCGTGGCTGGGGGAGAGGAGGACTGCGGGTCCGGTATCGGCCCTATGGTCTCTATTCTCTTCATCACCTCCTGGTGAATGAGCTCCATGGCTGCGTGTCTGGAGTTCGAGTCTCGACTGCCCAGAGCATCCCATCTTCCCGCAGCATCTCTCACATCCATCACTGTAACAGTCTACTATTCTTCAGCTATACACCTGAATAACTGAGCCATGCATAAAACAAAAATGTGTGCCAATTATTAATATAGCTAAAGCCATCCTAAATCCTCTCTGCTTCAAGCTGGCAAAGGAATTCTGCAAATCCCTCCAAAAATGTTCCATATTATTCTGCTAGCATAAACAAACTTGAAAGTGCCTGTTTCACCAGGCATTATACAAATTATGTGTATTTATAATTGTGCTGAATGCTTTACTAAACAAAAGTTGTTAGGGTTTTTGGTTGTTTAAACAGTAGAACTGAAACATTTTCAAATGTCTAGGGAAATAATTATTTATAGGTTTTGCAATAAAAACTGGTTATTTTACCAAAGAAACACTAAGTATGATTTATACAGTAGGCACATTCTAAAAAAACCGTTGAATGACGTTCAATCAAGTTCTGTTATTAGGCAACAAACATGTCCCTCAAATGTTACACAATTAATAAAGTCACAGGTATGGTCAGTAATTATAAAGCGCGTTCTATCTTAAAATTAAATGAGCAAAATATGTCAGATACAAATACTTACTAAATTCACATTCTCTCTAGTCGTCCCCGCAGCCGTTGAATGAGACCTTCCTGCGCTCTGGCTCTTCAGTCGATTTCAGTCCTTTGCACAGCGGCTTGAGTTACCAATTGATTGACAGCTACCGCGGTCCAATAGTGTTTTACAAAAAAATGTATGGGCGGAGATATGTTCACGGCGCACCAATCAATGATTAGAAAGGCGTTCCTGTCAGGCCGCGCCTCCCAATGCAAATAAAAAGGGAATCGTAGTTCAGACGCTCGGTAATATCAACGTTCTCTTGGCGGCACAAATACAACGCAGAACTACAAATACCAACAGCCACAAAAAAATTGGTAACTGCAGGGGCCCCGCCACCACTTGTTTATCTCAAAACCCTTATGATTAATGCAACGCTTTCACCAGATATTCAGCTATATTATTCAAAGAAAGTATGTGAGCTAATATCTAAAAACAGAATAGCTTTAGCCTCGTTCAGACTGCCAGCCCAAATCCGATTTTGTGCATATCCGGATGGAATCTGATTTGAATAACTGAGAATATGCCACCTCTTAATTGTTTTACAAATATGAGCAATGCCCTCGTCTTTGTTTCAAAGTTCCTCTGTATTATTATGTGAAGGCATCCTCAATAAAAATAAAATTGGGTGACAAGTAGAATATGTTTGTTGTAGACATGACTAATTCAGATATAACTGGAAAGATAAGTTTATATTTGTGGTTTTATTATTATTATTTAATAAACTAGACCTTGAGGTTGTTCCTGGGGCAGTGGAATTCCAGCATTGTCAACTAATTTTGTTGAAAGTATGTCATATATCTATCTATCTATCTATCTATCTATCTATCTATCTATCTATCTATCTATCTATCTATCTATCTATCTATCTATCTATCTATCTATCTATCTATCTATCTATCTATCTATCTATCTATCTATCTATCTATCTATCTATCTGTATTTTAATATATATTGTAAAAGCTATGGTCATTGTGTGCATGCACTGAGGGCGGTAAAAGAAGAGGGAAATTTAAAGCTGGGCGGCGCTGTCGGCTACAGCTGTTAACACGACACTTTCGGCTAATTCAACTGTGCCTCGAAGAATAGGCTGCATCATTTAACATTAGTCTTCTGTGTAACGAAGAGATTGATTTATAATGGATCACTTCAGAGATCAGGTATTTAGCTTCATGCCAAATATTTTTATTGCGGTTGTTATTATTCTGAGTGATGTTTACATTGCTGTATCACAGTCGTTAGCCTTGTTAGCTTATTCACATTGTGTACTGAGCAGCTTAGAGAACAAGTTTGGGGTTCGTAAAACGTTTATTTAGCCTAGAAAGCAGCTCTCTAGGTTTCGACACAGCGTGTAATTAATTATCCAGGAAATGTATCTTGACTTTAAAATTTTACAATAACTTTGTATACAACAATGTGGCTAACTTGCTTTTTCGTTTGTGAGTTTAGCTGTTTTCTGACTGTAATGTATTCTTTAACAGCCTTTTCCCCCTATAAAGTCGATGACTCTGTAACGTTATATGTAACTGTATTTTATCGTTCACTCATTCAAAGTGTTGGTTTTCATATAAAAATAGATAATCTGTTCATTTTTTTATTTCTGAATTACAGAGTCTAAATCTTGACTCTCCATCTAAACAGAGTTATGTTGGCAGTTATTACCAACCTCCAGAGAAGCTGTCAAGACCTCTGTACATGAACACAGCCACACATCCACAGGAAAGAAAGAGCTCAGGTGTGCAGGACATCAGCCCACAGCTTTATCAAACAGTACCTGATGCTGGAAGCAGAGGTGAATTGAGTTATTAGATGCCGAGGACTATATTATATAACCAAACATATAAAACCAAATGGAAATGTTTCCTGTGTTTGAACAGCAGTGATCGCAGCCCTGAAAACACTGCAGGAGAAGATGCGGCGCTTGGAGCTGGATAGAGTTCAGGCAGAGAGGAACGTCCAGGATTTCACGAGGACTGTTCGACATCAGGCGGATGCTTCTGCACAGAGAGAAGCGGATCACAGCACACAAGAGAATCACTCTACACAGAGGAAAGGTAAAAGTGTTCCACAACAAGTTTTGGTCTGTTTGAAAGTCCAGTACTGTATTAAATTAGTATGTACAAAGTTGTCTCTGTTTCTCCTTCCTTTCAGAGCTGGTTTCCAAGCTTCATTCCACGGAAACACGCTGCTCTCTGCTGGAAAAACAGCTTGACTACATGAGGAAAATGGTGGAGTGTGCACAGAGAGAGAGAATCACTCACACAGACAGACAGGTGAGCAAACAGACAAAAGCAAAAGAGCTTGTGCACTATATTCCAAGAGCTTAAACATTTTGTATATTCTCAAATGAAAAGATACAGCTTGTATACAAACCGAGCTTTTGAGCTTTCAAATCCTCTCTTAATCTCTCTCTGTTTCTCCTTTTCTCTGTTCTGATTGGTTTTTAGGACTCTGTGTGTCGAGAAAGCACACATACAGACCCACAAATGCAGACACAACTCAACAAATTGGAAAGACTGGAAAAGGAGTATCTAAAACTCACCAGTACACAGTCTATAGCTGAGGTACAAACATATGATATGCACTTGGGCTAACCACCTGGGCTATATGCACTCAGGTAATTTATGAGGGAAAAAAATCCACATGGACACAGTTTTCCTTTTTCAATCTGTTGTGGTGTCTTTCATCTACAGAGGAAGATTGAGCTCTTAGAACAGAAACTTTTAGAGGAGCAACATGAACGCAAACTTGTACAGGAGAAAGCAGAGGAGGTAAAACAAAAAAAGAGGCAAAATTCCAACATATTCTCAAAAAATTGATTTATAAATCACGCCAACTTTCCCCATAGAAAAAATTGCTTTATTAAAAAGCCATTTTTAAAATTCATGCATTCATGCTTTGCTTTTCTTGGCATCAGTTGCAGCGAGAGTTTGAAAACAATCTCCTCTCCCTTTCTGCTGTGACTCGACCTAAAGGCAAGAAAAAGAAGAAAGAAAAGGCCTCTTGTAAGGTAAAAACAAATGATCTGCAGTAATGTATAGTGAGCACAAGGTGGCAGTATATTTACAGAACAGAATACTACAGATGTATTCTGCAGTGAGTTGTTAATAATATTTTCTTCTTTCATATAATGTCAGAAGTCCTCCTCAGTGAAGGTGGAGGCGCCTCTCACTCCAAAGGCTAAACGCCTCCCGTTTGTGGCTGGAACAGTCAGTATGACCTCACCCCGACACATCATTTGATTATTATTTACATTTGTACATGGTTATTATTACACAAAAGTGACAGTAAAGACATTTATGGTTACAAAATATTTTTTTCAAAAATTTATTTTTATTTATATTGATTATTCATCAAAGAATCCTGAAAGAAACACAATTCCACAAAAATATTAAGCAGCAACTGTGTTCAGCATTTCTTATAATAATAAATGTTATCTTGAGCAGTTTTCTCTCTCTTTCAGTCGACCAGTCCCAGTCACTCGGTCAATGCCAATGTTCAGAGTGTTTTGCACCTGATGAAGCACAGAAACCCACGGCTGTGTGAGAGAGTCAGTGCACTGCAGAAGTCAGTTTCTGAGAACCAGCAGGCCCAGTGCAGACCTCCATCCTCCCCCAGCAAAGCAGCTTCCACACTGGGCAGCCTTTCTGATATTCTGCTCGCCCTTCAGGATGAACTGGGACAGATGAGCTTGTGAGTTACATTATCTTGACCGTCAAGACTAGTTTTTGTAATGCATTGACGAGGACAGTAGGATACAATGTAAACATTGCGTGTGACAGTGAACACCAGGAGCTGGTCAAGCAGATAGACGAGACCTCTAAACGAGGACTTCATGATGATCTGGAGCGAGAGCTGGAATGTTTGGTCAAGAGGATGGAGGAGAAAGCAGCTCAAATCTCCAAACTGCGCAAGCATCAGCAAACAGTAAGTTCGTACTTTGTCATAGCTGAAATTACACATTACACTTTCAACAGTTTTTGTAATAGTATTTAAATAAAACATTCCTATAGAATACACTGATGCATATCAATCTGTTTTTGCTCCTGTAGGTTCAGAAACTCTCCCAACCATCCTGTAGCCCCAGGCAAAAGCAGCAGAAGCATCGTAGGGCTGCCAGTGTAGAGGGCAAAACCAGGGCACAGAGTGGGGTACAACCACAGCCACCGTCCCCTGTCAAAGCCTCGGCTAGCACGGGACAGAAACAGAGCATGAGCAGTCAAGAGTCCCTGAGACTCCTCAGAGAGACACAGAAACTGTGCTCTAGCCTCCGCAGACAGGACATTGCATGGGAGACGTAGTTGCGTTGTCCTGAAACACACATCTGGGGCTTAGAAGAGTTGCTGCAGCTGAAGAGGACGCTGGAATGATATCTGATATTTGTCCTCAGAAGATCAGAGAACACAGATTGATCTGATTTAACTCCAAAACCTACATAACTCTGAATGACTTTCATGAGCTTTTTAATTGGTTTTTATTTCTGTTAATATTTTTGTTTGAATAAGTTGTAAATAAATGATCTACATATTTATAGTACAGACCAACTTGGCTTCTTTATCTGTAGTCTAAACTTTGATCACGTTTTACCATCCTATGGATAGAATTAAGTCCTGTCATACATTTTACACAATCACTAAATAATGAAAAAGGCCTGTTGGCTTTTTTTTTATTTCACCTATTCCAAGTGTAAGAAAGTAACACCAGGAAAGGTAGTGATGGTTATGAAAAAATAAGTGTTCTTGCAGTGTCAGCTTTTGTGTGGTTTCTTTCTTATGGGATTTACAATCAGCTGACACATTGTTTCCCACACTGTTTCCTCAACAAAATGATCGGATCTGGTTTCAACCACAAATGACGACGGTCACCAGGTTTACACCTTGAAAAAACACAAATGTGAAAAAATATAAAAGAGGAGAGCGGTTTAAAAATCCTGGATTATGGCATCGGCATGTTAACCAGTTTTGACTAGTTGTTACTGTGCAAAATTTCCTTGTAATACTGCATTTCTCTTAAATGATTTTCAGTAGTGTGGTACGAGGGAAAACATTGAATCCCAACACATGCACATCCTGTCCAGAGAAGAAATCTAAGCATTTGATGCAAAGTAAGCAAGAATAGAGCTGACCTTCAGGGTGCGTGCATATCCTGTTAGTTAAACATTATTACAGTGTGTGTGTTTTAAGGACTGTTTTCTTGGACACAGTGACATTGAAATAGATATGGTCCAGGGATTAAAAACATTCAATGATAATTCTCAGTGGACTTATGTAAACTTTTATTTCAAGGCTCTTTATTCTCAATAATAAGAGTTTCTCCACCTCTATATATCTAGAGTATATGCAGAGAGAGTTAATGTTGTGTGTGTAAAATAACTAAATACAATTATATGCTAGATAATTATCACCTCATGCCAAAAGCATCACTAAAAACCTTTACACTGAAAAAATCCTTATCTACAAACTGTGGCCCATGGAAGCCCATTTCCACTTCAGACGAGATATTTATAATTGTGAAAAAAGCCACTTTGCCAGGTTTAATGGTGCATCTCTGGACATATAAAGTCACAATTAACTTTATTTGCTCTTGCGGTTGGAATTAACCTCTATGGTGGCTGAAATCATATATGGTAAAAGCATATGCATATGGTAAAAGGGTGACAGTCACAAAGGTTTCTTAAAGAAAAAGACAACATAAAACACCCACAACTGTTTTACAATACTCAAACTTTTATTAATCACATTTCCAACCTAATTGCGAATGCATATCTGAAACGAGAGAGCACACAAGAACAGTTCCAGAGAAATAAAATCATCGTCGAGCATAAAACAATTAAGGCAAACTTTCTGGACACAAGCAACAGTAAGCGTCTTCTAATTGACAAGAGCGTATGTGGGCCATGTGCATGTTTATGTGAAGCCAAAAAAAAAACACTACTGGACAACAAGCCAAAGGTAATTACAGTCATTAAAAAAAATCAGTTAAATCTTAGCAATTAGAAAACAAAATGGTGGCATAAGCAAGATGCTATACTCCATGTACCTCTCATTATCCACTCACAACTTCAATAAACCAAAGCTTCACTCTAAAACATTCAACTCCCATTGAGTGTAAGTCTTCATGACAATAGTAATCTTCATCATCTAATCTTAAATAAGGCACTTCATCTTCAAAAGGTGCAGCAAGGAATGCAACACTAGCTCAGAGCGATGACAGAATATGTTATGGCTGTTAACACATGGTTATGGCGGTTTCTGTGGAAATCTGATGCACACAAACAAAGGCATAAGAAATCAAGGCCACAGACTACATGAAGTTAGGTTGAATTCTCTTGAGTGAGAGGATTTTGAGCCGTTTACCTTCTCAAACATTAGCATCCTTCACTGAGCTCTGAATATGGAATTAAAACAGATATTTACATGCGCAGCTAAAATCCATTTGCAACTAAGTGGGATCTTTGGATGTAGCCTGATGCTAAGTTAAGAGTTGTGTTATTGTGTTTTATGTTAATTATTGAAAAATAATACACAATCGAAACACCGTTCAGTCTGAACTTTTCTTAAGTAAACAGTGTTTTTAATTTGGCAAAGCTGAAGCGAAATGGCAAACAATAGGATTTAATCTGACTACACTATGGGCACGATTAAGCTTGTGAAGCATTATAGCAGCTTTTCAGTGACTCATGCTAAAATAGACACCTTTGGCATTTCAGCACCGTGATACGACAATGGACAAGCAATTAGAGTGGTTCAACGAAGCAAGTGAAGCCTTAACTTATCTTCTGAGAATGGGAATGAAACACTTTGACATTAGGATGTCAACAAAGCAGATGAAAACAAAAGCACACACCAAACAAAATTAATTTCTGCCATTACAAAATTTGCAACCCAAATAACGCAAATCACTTCCCAAGCCAATGACATTCTGACTGGCAGAGGAAGTTATTAGAAGCAAACTAATCAAGATTATTACATTTCAAATTTCATAACACAGGAATGAAGGGAAAAAAAAACATACAGGCCCTCGGCCTATAAACATGCCAACAACACATTACCCAGAAAAATGATTTTATGAACGGAGTACCAAACGAAACACGCTCAGCAAGGCAGGAATTGGTGTAGTGTATAGGTCAATTCTGCATTTGAATCAAATCTACCCAAACTCAGTAATTCTATTTTACAAAAATCTAACTCAAGCATTAAATTATGAGACTGAAACAGCTCTATTCTAAGACTCCATAAAATCTTCAGATAATTGTAGCAACAGAAAAACAAAATGACCGAATATGCAAAACATGTCCTGAATGCACTTTTCTAGGGCATATTTCAATTCTCTTATTTAACAAAAAAGCTCCTAAAAAACATCAGAATCCACGTACAAGCCTGTTTTAATCACCCTGAAGTATGTACACTTCAGTTTAAGACATTTTAGTGCCTTATATATAAAGATATTGATTCAGTATATGGTCAGAGTTCTGATTATGTACAAATATCGATCTGTTTTTGAAAGGGAGTGCTAGAATCCGACCAACATTTCTGCGCTAGCAAAAAAACAAACCTCCAGAACTGAGAGACGTTTTAGGAACCATGACATTATCCAACAAACGAATTAACTTTTAATTATCTACTCTGTATAATATAGCGATCAGTCCAGCTGGCAGACACTAGATCTACTTCATCAAAACAAGCACGCATGCGTGTCTATAAACACACCTACAGGCAAACACACTAACACAGAGCCTGGCCTCGACGGAGGCCCAACACAAACACATTCACACTTTTAAGGCAGCAAGCCACTGCCTCCACCTAAAGGCACTTTAACTCAACTGTAAATCATTCTGAATGGGATCATGGATCCTCCGCTCTCATAGTGCCTCATTCTATTCGCATGTCCGGCAGAATCAACTAATTCTAATGAAGACTCATTTCGGCTGTTAGTAGAACTGGATTGGCTGAGCTTCTATTGTTTCAAATCCACATAAACTCCTAAAAGTATAACTTAAGATGGCCGATATGCTGGTAAGTCACCTAGAATGATGGGATGCTAACTATGGGTATATAATGCATTTCTGATATTACCCAGCACTCCACTGACACATTTGAGGAGAAAAAAGGAGTGAGATAGTTAACAATGAGGGCCTAAGCTGGGGAATGTAATTTATTGCAACATTTTGGCTTTCTTGGTTGGCGCAAAACAAAAAACTAGGTTCTTTTAATTCACACACCACACGGACAGATACAACCCCAAAAGGACTGTGTGATGAAAATGCAAAACAGATTTGAAATGAAGGGGGAAAACTTTGTTCATTCTGTCTTGAACTATATTGATATTATTTTTGAGCATGGTGGTGATGATTATGATGAAGGACTTGTTGGAATATTGAGAACCATCAGTCATGGCAACTGTATAAAATACTGTTCTAGTAAAGTTACCTGAAATTAACACTGGAAGTTGGGAAGTATTGTCACAGGCATGATGAGAAGTTGCCCCCTCCTATGCCTTTCAGGGGAACCACCATGATATTGAAGAGACAAATCGCTGTGTTGTCATATAATGAAACATTTACGGACAGCTGTGGTTGTACACGAAAGCAGGACACATTTCGCATACCCCATAATGCATATTTACTCTATGTGTGTATTTGTGTTAATAAACTCAAGTGCTTGCGAGAGCTCTAACATTAACGAAACAAAGCTCAAATCACAGGAATTAAATGTCAAATTTGAGGCTAAACATTGGGGATTACAAGAGTATTTAAGAATCTGTGAGCACAATGTGCCTGTCTCTCTCTTTTGGGTCGGAGTGTGGGTTTTGTGGTGCCGTGTGGTGCCTCCAGGTGGCAGCGTGTTACAGGTTGTGGTAGTTGCGATCCTTGGATTTGCAGAACTTGTAAAGGAAAAAGATGACAGCTTGAAGGCCAAGGACTAACACAACTCCCCCGATGAAACTGGCGGCATCAAATGTGGATGATTTAGATGGAGAAGGAGAGGAGGAGACGCAGACGTGGTATCTGTGGAAAGACCAAATTTTCAGTGAAACTAAAAAGATTAAAGGAAGGGTTACACACTGTTAGAGAGAGCTGTACTTACTTGTGACGGTGCTGTTTTGAGTCGGAACTGCTGTGGAGGGGGCTGCCGTGGTAGCTAAACAGAAAAAAAGTGTTGTTCAGAATCATTGTTCTACTTCAGCAATAAACAGTAAAAAAGCAGACATCAAATTGTATAACCTGTTCTGTGTAATGAACGGATGAATGTACATTTTTATATTTTATGGCTCTTTATTTATATTTTATGGTTAACCAATGTTGTTTTTAAAGGTGATATATACTGTAAATAAAACTGACATTGGCAATGGGCTTTAAATTATGTAGGTATGCATTCTGAGGTGTGTAGGGATGCAAATGAGATGAGTCTGGATGGCCGTACCATTGATGGTGGCATTTGCTGTGGTGGGGCTCACTGACGGGGACCGGGGCCGATGTCGGCACTGCAGTTCAGAGAAAATGCACATATTAAACCCACATCATCCCAACATACAATTGGCCATGTCATATTTGCAACTTAATTTTTTTTTAGTTGATGAGTGTAAAAATGATCTTAAGATGGGACAAAACGTACCTGTGCAGTTCATATTGCTGCAGCCGGCTGTTTGGTTCTCAGCACTGCCATTCACACACATCTGTTTCACATCGGAGTTTCTGAAATGTAGTGAAAATAAAACTATTTATACATCATTCTAAGGAGAGAAAAAAACTAAAAGAACCACACAAAGTCACTGTGCATTTGAAATGCAAAACATAGTAATTTGCAACTAAAATATTTTCTAAACTATTCATTGTGCAAATAATCCGAAACAAGTTAACCAATATTAAATCCATATTAATAACCGGTAGCACATGAAAAAGATAACACATACCATACTGAGTAACTGGTTTACTGGTCTTTAAAAATAAAAATCAAAGTGGTAAAAAAAAACAACTTATAATAATAAAATAGATTATAAAAATGTAGAAATAACTGGGCGATTGTATCAATTAATAAATCAATCAACCTTACCATCAGATAAAGAATAAAATGACAAACACTTCCTTGACTCATAAGGTTATGACCCAGAAAAGGTGGATGAACTGACAGTATGTCATATTGACACAGGAAAGAGATAAAGAGAAAGAGGAGGAATCAAGGAAGATTTTCCAGAAACCTCTGTCACTATCAGCTGGTTTCCATTTAGAGTATCCTCCCCTCACACATGAATACATTGTGTGCAAATACGACAGACAGCTCAGCGCAGAAAATTCCTACTGATAGCAATAATTACATTTTTATACATTGTTTCGTAATCCACTTTACCGACACTGTTGTCTTCCTCATGTTTGTCATTGACTTAAGTTAATTTCATTGTCATTGACTTAATTTCAGAAAGCCTTGAGAGTCACAGGCTAATTCACTAACTGTGTGTATGCACATGTATGTGCTTAAATTCTTGTCACACAGAAAACATATTCATCAATTAGTTATAAACTTAAAAAATATAGAAAAAAGTCTGAATGTAAAACTTCAAATAACGCAAAATATATAAATCTCAGTATCTATAGAATTTGTTAAGATCATTAAAAATAATAAAATACAATTATTTACATTTTCATAAATCAAATAACTAGGTTCTCAAGGTTTGAGAAATAATGTAGTCTAGGCCTGTATAAAGATGTTTAGCTGTTGCTACAACTTTGTTTTGTGACTCAGCCTTCTCTACTCTTTCTCTCGCGCGTGTTCTCAACCGTGACAGGCTTTTGGAGTATTTTATGTCAAAAGTAAACTGAGCCCCAAGAAAACATCTTAACATGTGGGTTAAACTATAGATCCGTGTATGGAAGTACATTGTGTTCTTTATGGCCTCAAAACAGCCTACACTGAGAAAGAAATGTCACATGCTTTTGTGAAAGGTACAACTCTCATGTTGAAATTCCATACCATGACAACACCAAGATGTTTTCAATTCCTTGCTTTCTGAATAAGTGCTTCACTTGCAAAAATGTCCACGCATTCCACACCGCTTCTCGGCCTTCAGCAGTTTGTACAGACAGCAAAACAAATTCAGCTACAGTCTCAAGTAATGATTGAAGGGAAATGCATACATGTTCATTACTTTAAAAGGACTGAACAAGCACTATGATGTGAACCAGCCTGCGTTTACTGGTTTTCACAGATTAGACTGCAAAACCTGCCACTGAGATTCTATTCTTATAAGAACATCTGTGCCTCTGTCTCAGTACACATAAGCCAAAGCGAAGCATCACATTCCCTGTTTCTTTATCAAAATAATAAAGAATAATAAAACAAATACATAAATTATATATAGAAATAAATGCACATACTGTATACTATATATTATAGGCTTAAAACATGTCTATGAATCTGTGTGGTACAAATCTGTAAGAATAGTGAGCTTTTGGTCAGAAGTTTACATACAGCATGCTATCAAGTTATGATTACATCAGATAAGGTTAGCAAACTGGTCTAATTGTAAGTCTAACATCTAATGCAACCATCCTTCGGATGAGACGTTAAACCGAGGTCCTGACTCTCTGTGGTCATTAAAAATGCCAGGATGTCCTTCGAAAAAGAGTAAGGGTGACCTCGGCATCCTGGCCAAATTCACCCACTGGCCTCTGACCATCATGGCCTCCTAATCATCTAGAAAAGTGCTTTATAAATGTAACAAATTAATTAATTAAATTAACCGATGTAGTGAAACGTTTAAATATTTGTTGCGCAAACATTGTACCTTCCAGGTCGTCTCACCTTCCTCCTACACCCACAAAGAGTCATACGTCAATAATTGACATGAGCGCATTTACAGCTCATGTCACAACACGTTGATTTAGCCAGAACATTGTTTTAAACAGGCCATGAAAACCATAGCTTTGTAGAAACACCCTCAAAACGAATCAAAAAGTCCTGTCCTAGAAACAGATTGCCAGCATTTACCCCATATTTTGTACCTTGAGTCCTTGACACAATAAGAAATACGCAAAACTATTTCTAATAAACTAAACACTGAAACATTTTAACCTGTTTATACTAGTCTGCACTACAGCAGGAAAGACCCAGATATTTACAGTATGTTGTTTCACTGAATCAGTGTAAACTGATCATCTCAGGGGAGCTAACGATGCTAACGATACTGGCTTTGTTATAGGGGGGAGGTGCGGTTACAGACACTACACCTGCTCAGGCCCGTCAGACCGCTTCTCCTTACCGTCAAGCTCTCGTACTTAGAGAAACAATACAGACTCACTGAATGTGGAGAATGACAGCTGATGTTTCATTTAAGATCAAGAACAGAGCCTGTGAATGTGCAAAGGAAGTGGTTTATAACCATATTGTGGCAGACAGTTAAATATAAATGATCTGCTTCACTATTAACCAGAGGACAGATTTCTAAATAAATGTATTAAATAAAAATAAATAAACGACAAAAACAAACAAGCTTACATGCTAATTACATTCTAACTATTAAAACAGACATGTTGTAACACTTCAGTGATACAAAACTATGAATTACACTTTGCCAATTTATACACTTATGTTTTGTTTTGGCCCTATATCTAAAGCATGTCAAGTAACAAAACAATTTCATATATATTCAATTGTATATTGACAAGCAATATTGCTGTGGTGCCCAGGAGTAATTGGGGGTTTGATGGCTTGCACATTCTTTATTTATTTCCTTTACTTATTTACCCACTGCCACAGCCATTTTGTCGTAGTCAAGCTGAGTGTGGGTATTGAGTATGGAAGATCGTACTGAGTTGTAGGTATTGAGTGTTAAAGTGTGCTGTCGATTCACTTCCCCACCTACATTCCCTGCTGGTACTGAGAATCGAACTCACAATCTTTGGGATACAAGTTAAACTCTCTAAGCATTAGGCCAGTGCAGTGGTTCTCAACCACATTCACTGAGGACCCCCATCACACTGCACATTTTGTGGCCGTTCCTCAAACGGAAGGCTGCATCCTCCGTAGATCGCATTTGTAGGCTGCATACGTCAAAGCCTAGTTTATTTCAGTTAACTGAGCATTACATTTGCGAGTCAAAAGCATATTACAACAATTTGCACTAAACTAAGAATAATGGTCAAATTTATAAATAAGATCTTTTTATGTCGTATGCAGCCTTCCGTTTGAGAAACAGGCCGATGTGTCTTCTTTGTTTGTGAGTCTCTACTAATAAGTAGGTGACCTGAATCAGGTGTGTTTGATTAAGGAGACATGCGAAATGTGCAATGTTGGGGGTCCTCCAGGAATGTGGTTGAGAACCCTGCCCTAGTGTACATGTATCAAGTGCTCTTGTTTGCAGTGTTCTTCTTCCTTTTTATGCTTCAGCTTCCAGTCTGCCTCAACCACCAGCAGAGTGTTCTCATAGTGCTGCTCTGATCTGGCTGCATCAAGGTAATCGGCACTCAACTTGTTGACACCATGCTCTGCAGAGTCATCATGACAAAATGGCAGTGGCAGTAGGCAGTTGCGGTTAGAGAATCGGACCTGTAACCTGAATGTTGTGGGTTTGATTCTCAGAACTGACAGGACTTGTAGGAGTGAATGTACCGTGCTCTATTTCACCCTCAATACTGAGCAAAGTACCAAACTGCAAATGGCCGCCCACTGCTCTGGGGGTGTGTTTTATATTGTGTGTGTTCTGAGTATAGCTTAAACAACACATCGTCACTTAAATAAGTAAATAAATAAAAAAAGAAAGAAAGAAAAAAACATTATAAATCCGTGCCAGAACAGGTTATGTTCTGTTAAAACGTATATGCTTATTTGCGACCCTGACAAGATATTTTGTATCTTGTACCTGTAGATATTATTCATTTGTTGAAATATTTTGCACATTTTTGAAAACCTTACATTTTATTTTTTTGATGCACAAACTCAAAATGGATAGAAGTTTAAGATCATCTATGTCTTAAAACTCAAATAGTTTTTAATTTAAAACAACATATAAAAGATATTGCACTATTATTCATTTGCTGTAATTTTAATGTTCCACTCCTTTTCACCCATGACATGGTCACTTTCTTTCTGCTTACTTTCCGGGGGTTTTTTTTCCTGAAGGGCCTCGAGCACCATAGCAACAGTGTGTGCGTTTCATTAGTCTGTTTACTCTCTCTGATTCATTTCACGTCATCCATTAGCAAAGAGGCATGGAGAAGGACTCCAGGGATAAAAGGGCAGTTACTTCAGGCTCACACTGACCGAAGCCGGCATTAAGCACTGAATGAACCACCAAACACATAAACCCTGGTTTACAATCTCATTTATTATCTGTACACCACATTAGGAACGCTTTAGAGAGTTACAGGATCTGTGTTTTGAATCAACAATGTGCAGACCCATGCCAATCATCTGAGATGATTAGATAGAAAATCCACAATTACAATCTGGGAACAAGAAAACTGAAGCTTATGCTTTTCTTTGGATCATTGGATTTTCAGTGGATTTCAACTGGATATCAACACCACTGAAGCAAAAACAAAGCTATATATTCAAAAAAAAATAATAAAAAAAATAAATAGAAATCACATGCTGCTGGAAGGCCAAATCCAGTTACCATTAATGAAAGGAGTACTTTGCTAAAACAGACAATTCACTGTGACTAATAAGTCAGTTGAAGCATGTGTACATCATACCAAATAGATAAACATTTTGGCTTGTAAAAATATATAAAAAGCTTAACAGAAAATGTGCTTAAGCAAGGTTCATATGTCATATATATATATATAGAGAGAGATTGTTGTCATACGAGCTTTGAATTTGACATGGAGGAGGGACTGACCTGAGCAGTTCATCCACTGGCAGTGAGTCACATTTCCACATGCTTCACAAGATTTCAATGAACCACAGTCTTCTTCTGCAAAAGAAACCACCCATTAAATAGCATATCTTCCATGCCTAAAAACTTATCACTGAGATGTCCATCAAGCATGTCATATTCAAGCAAAACATTGGCCCTTTTAATACAGGTTTATTGTGTTGTTGACCTAGATTTGTTGCCAGAGTATGTGTCAGTGTTATCTCTTGATGCCAACCTAAAATCAGAGAGAAGCCTGTCATTTTCACCAATGGTCCAGTTATGACATTTCGATTAAAAAGTGTGAGAGAGAGAGAGAGAGAGAGAGAGAGAGAGAGAGAGACATGTGATTCTCTGGAGAAATATAGATCTTATCAACGCAGTAGTATGGAAGCAAAGCCACAAGATAACAAGACAGAACCCCTGATGTATTGGATTACATAACAGCGGCAAACCAGCGATCAATTGTGAGAGACACGATAAATGATTATTTCAGACAGGTTGAAAAAAAAAAAAAAAACAGAATAACAACAAAACAAAACAAGGTACAGTTTGTGTACAGTATTGGGCAATATCTAAAACACAGACGGTAAATCTGAAATCACGAAATAAAAATCGTAACGAGGCCAAAGTGCATCACCCGCGTTTAACAATGTGTTCAACTAAGGTTGGGGATCAATAACCGGTTCATTAGAATGATTCGTTCAAAAATAGCGGCAAAGAAGGTTTTATTTCTCGAACCTTCCTTCGCCGCTATGGAAGAAATACCGTGGATTCTTGTAACTAACGTTACATCACAACTGAATCTATAGTATAGAGCGAAACATACAGAACAACCAGGAAATTCCAATTCAAGACCAAATGACTCTTAGGAATCAGGTATTTTTGTTGAATCAAACACATGCAAAGCGACCAAAGTAATTTACGTTAGTTCGATTCCTGAATAAACGACTCTTGGGAACCGGTTCTTTTTAGTGGATTAAAATATGCAGGGTGGTCAGTGTAACTTAGTCGGATTACCGTCAAATGATTCTTATGAGTCTGATCATTAACAAAGGTCTATCTAATTTACATAAGACTTTTCTAAACGAATTTATTTCTTAAAAAGTAGTATCCGTTCTTTTGAAATCTAAAATGACCTCGTCATTTGGCAACAGACTAACGTTAACGTAACCGAGGGCAATTGATGCAATAAGAACTGAATCATTACCCAACATTTATTCCTCAGAAGTACAAAAAGAATCCGTTATGGAACCGGAATCGCAACCACTCCTAATTAAAAATCACAGTTAATTTAAGGTGAAGCCGATGGCGTGATAGAGACTGTTTTGGTGTGCGTTGTGCCAACGGGACTCGCTGTTTCACGGTTACATTTACAGATTCGAAGTCCACTCACCCTGCGCAAATTCCTGGCTTGTCAGCGACCCGAAGAGGGCTAGTAATATTGTCACGAAGAAAAGTCTCCAAAACATGATGTCTAGTTGGTTTATTCTCAGTCCTGGTTCGGGCGTTCAGGTCGAGCTGTCGGTGGTTTCACTCTAGTGCTGCTGTGGATGTGGCTGCGCTTCCTGCTTTCTGCATCACGTGACGGGGTCTTTTCATCATTGGATGACAAATGTGGTTTAAAATCCTGGGACAAAAAACTTATTTCCTGCAGGGGGCGCTTGGCGGCTCACTAACATAAATCTTCCATTGAGCAGCAATCAAATGTCATGACGTTTTGTTTTTGATCGGAGACATTTGTGTTTTTAAAAAGTGTAACTGTTAAAGGTATTCATTTCTACGACTGGTAGCCCACTTAACATTCAAACAGAAACATGCACCGACTGCATCTATACAATAAGTTGAATAATAGTTAATCAACATAAGGTCGTGATTGGCTCATCTTGACAGACGCTGAGAAAAGTAACATGTACCATGCGCTACTTTAATCCAATCTAGGTGATATTTTACACTCAAATAATGACACTGTGAAACGTTAATAGAATTTGAAATGCAAACACACATTGAAAATTTTTAAATATAAAATATATTATTTATTTGGGCCACTAAGCCCCGCCTTATTTCAGACGTCGTTTCATATGGCACTAGGCATTACACTGACTATCGTATTGCCACGTGTTTGCTTCACACTTCCTCCCAATGTTGCCATGTATAAAAATAAAGCTTAACTGGAAAAACCATGAGTGCAATATGTGTTTGGCTTATTAATAATTTGTAGAGCGACCGTTCCAACCACTATAAAGTACTTTTACATCATGAGTAATTTATAAGAAACATCCACAGGTCCATCTCTCCTGAGTTTATTTTGCAACGCCATATAAAATATACTACTTTTCTTCGCACATTTTCCCTATGGTTTTGATACATAAGACAGCTTTACACACAACTTTACTACATGATTAATTTTTTTTAAAAGGCAGCATTTCTAGATACCATATAACTTAACATACCAAAACTCAGTAGCCTACTTAAAATAGATTATATGATATGCAAAATATGGTTATTCAGTTTAAAGCCATACTGTTGTTTCAATTCATTCATTTATTTTTTATAAAAATTCTATGACATAATTTTGGTATCTGACCTTTGTTGGCCCATATTGAGTGACAGGCAAGAAAAAAGAAAATGTGAGAAACAGAAGCAGGCGAACGCATCTGAACATTTTTACATTTATGCATTTAGCAGACGCTTTTATCCAAAGCGAATCAGGCTATACATTTTTTTATCAGTATGTGTGTTCCCTGGGAATTGAACCACAACCTTTTGCGCTGCTAACACAAAGCTCTACCACTGAGCCACAGGGACACTGAGATCATATAGAAGAGATTAATCCAAAATAATTCCTTGTATTGTTTCAGTTTTACAATAATTTGTAAAAAAAAAAAAAAAAAAAAAAAAAAAAAACATTTTGTTAAAGTATTTTACTATGCATTGACATTTCACCAGCAAACAACAACTGCTGTAAAATCCCATACAAGCAATGATTGATATGTGTCAAAACTAGTGTTATTACAAAAGAAACAAAACAGTAGGCTATGAATTTTGTTTATAGATTTATAACATGGCAGATATTGGACCATGAACACTTGCTATGCTGCTACCCAGTGGACGAGTCCATTAAAAAAATAGAATTTTCTGTTGATGTGAAACCAAGAGTTAAACCTTAGTGTCCAGATCATTTTTCAAATAAAAACTGCTAATATTTATATGCACCTAATAACATATGTATATGTACAAAAAAATATTCTGCACTTCGTCTTTGTGTTTACATTTCAAAATGCAAAAACAACATGTTGATATTTCAAAATTTTATGACGATTCTATAAATAGATAACAAAAGAACAGGGCTAACCCGAAAAAATAATTATATAATAAAAACTGAAAAAAATAAATGTAATGTTTATCTTAAAAGTGCTATAATGTTGGATTAAGATGAAAATACATAGTAAAATAAAGTTTAACAAGACGTAATGGGTCTACATTTCACACCTCCTTATTTTATTGTTTTGCACTATCAACCTTAAATCACCAGAGAGCACCATTGCAATAAATATTGAACAGCGTTTTTGTTTCATAGGCCTGGATAATCTGTAGTCCAACCCAGTTGTGTCATAGTTTCTATAACTTTACAACTGCTCAGCTAACTGGAAATCAGTATCAGTATTTTTAGGCCTGAAAAATGTTGCCATTAGATAACATTGGCACAGCCTAAACCTTTTTGCACGTTAACTATTGTCTGCAGTTAACATGGCCAAGTCTAGAAACACCAGAAGTGTCGTTCTGTCAGCAGATGGCGCTGTATACTTTCACATCTAATTCACTCTCATACTGCATTTACTAGTCCAGTCTTTCTGAATAGACTGCTGCTCTGTCAATGAATAGAGTATAGATAATATCCAGCCTGTCATATTGCTTCACAGAAGATTCATACCAAAACATGCATTACTAGTGTTAAATATACTAAATGTGAAGGATTTTTTTAACTGTGTTGTAAATAGCCATATGCATATTTCATGTCTCTTACCATAAAGTATTTTCACAGAAAGAAGTTCGTCCCTTGCGGCCTGCACCATGAAGCCTTTGTCTGAGGACCAAGCTCTTTATTAATTTTAATCTTAAATGTAGTCATATATTTGTCAATAAAAGAAGAATGTACTTTTAGGCAATACAAATTTCGACCCATAAAAATAAAAAATTAAAGTGCTTTTTCACACATTTTTCCAGTATTCCAAAATCCTCATTAGTATTTTGAACTACCTTTCTAAAAATCTGTTTAAACCAGCTTAAGATGGTTTGCTGGTTTAAACTGGTTTAAAATGGTCTCCCATCCCGACCAATCTTGCCAGCCCGGCCAAGCGGTCTTAAAAGTACACATTCCTTTTACATTGTTTTATGTTCATTAATATGTTTATGTTTTAAGAGTATGCAAGTTTTCAGAGACCGAAAAAGTTAAATTGCAAATTAATACGAGCTCTTTAATTGCTCCAAACGATCCTAGCCACCAGAAATCGCGTTCGTCTGACGTAACCATAGCAACAGAAGCCTGCTCGAGCGTTTTCCGTTCGGATCGGTATGGAGTGTACATAAACATAATTACTGTCGTTATTTATTTCTTGTAAAATTTATTACAGATTTTCACATAACACACATATAACAAGTTTATCAAAAAATAGTGCTTTGTTTAAAAATAGTAGGCATTTGGTTATTATGACAGTTGTCAATCAGTCCAAACATTGTATGTTCTCTTTGATATTATTTACATTCACATACTTATTTGACGACTTGCACTGACAAGCCAAGTCTGGTGGACCCCGCCCACTAAAATGTTAGAGAGAGAGAGAGAGAGAGAGAGAGAGAGAGAGAGAGAGAGAGAGAGAGAGAGAGAGAGAGAGAGAGAGAGAGAGAGAGAGAGAGAGAGAGGTCACAGAGTCTGGCTGGGCTGCACACTGATAACTGAAGTATATCATTAGTGCAGCAGCTGTCTCAGAAGGAGGTAAAGCGATGTCTCATTGACTCAGGTGCGTAATGCTTGAATTCCTGTGCAGATCTTGCTTGTATTCTTGGTAACTGCGGACACAGACAGATGTGCGGCAATGTCAGTCAATGAGAGTACTGGAGGCGTTGTATTGTAATTATGGCTCATTTGTCACTGAGTGTAATCGATTAAGCCATTGATGCTTATAAATGCTGAATGGAAACGATAGAAGAAGCGTGGAAACGATTCTGAATGTATGGCATAAGACATTCTTTGCTGTTGCGCATCATATGGCACAATAGTTGTTTTTAGGATTCTGTTTTCTCTCTTTCCCTGAATTTAGACTTGGGTTAAGGTTATAGTGAGATGAGCACAATTTATTTCTGTCTGAAAACAAGTATATGTTGTATTTAGTCGTATTTGGTTTTGAGGGGACACACAGTATATGTGGTTCTGTGTGCAAACACATTGCATCCAGATCCAGTAGTTGTGCTTTGAATACAAAGGCACGTCTTAGTTTCGTTGACTGTCATTGACATTCGGCTGTCTGCGCTGTCCGCGGTGCTGACATCTCCCCTGCAAGGACGGGAAAACGACGACCTTGCCAACAAAACTTGGGATGATGCTCATTCTGACATTACATGTTTCTTCGAGCAGTGAGTCTTTCGTTCGATGATTATTTAGCATAGAATGAAAAATGACGTAAGTTTGTCTTAGTTCACACAAAGCTTCTGAAGTGTCACCTAACAGAGACCGGCGCATATTACGCATTTTGATTTGAACTTGATGTTTTACCGCTATGCGTCTCAAAATGTAATGTAATATTCCTACATTGTCTGCTACTAAAATTAGTTTGTGAATATAGATTATTCTTAATCTATGTAAATGAATGCCAAAAGGGTTATAAAGGGTGCTGTTGTTACAAACTGCCCCACTAGGTGAGCTCTAACAACAACTGAAAACATTAAATCCAAAAATGTGTGCACGTATTGTGGTGTGGTAATCAAATATACTTGTTCCAAATAACTGTTATGCCATCCCACCACATATTAGTAGGCCTATAGCTTAAATATTTTAATTCAAAACTGCAAATGCACCAAACATTTGCTAAAAGCGTAACAGTTACGGAACTTTGTGGCCTCAGCACTCTCACGTTTTGTGCAATCTTAGGAAGAAATAAATGGGAAAGTTTTACAACCCATGGAAATAGTATTTCTAGTTTTAGATTGATAAAAAGCGTGTGTAGATTTTATGTGTCAAATGAAACGAAAACTGCTGATATACCACGTACACTTAAATTCTAAACCAAGCATATCTTATTTGTTCCATACATTTTATATTTTACTGAGTCTTACAACTGTAATCTCAGGATTTAGGTTGGTGGTCAGAGTGATTTCACCTAGCTCATTTTTAATTGGGTGAACTGTTATAAGTTATAACAAACCCTGTGTTATATCACTCCCCTACTTCACCGGTGTTAAACGATACACTGTTTCTCCATAGGTTGCACTGCCACTGACCTTTCATGGATGCTTGATTTTAAAACGCTTTTTATAATAGATGCACTTGTCTTTTCTAACTAACTCTGGTATGTTTTCTCAGCAGGTGTCAGGGCGCATTCATGTGGTCTCGCGTGCGCATCATGGTCCCTTAATTGAATCTGGGACTGCAGAGAAACGAGCACCGCTGGCACGAGCAGCTCGCAAGCTATGCCCCTCACACAATGTGTAACATGGCACGCTTGAAGATGCCCTGGGTCTCGCGCGGACACTTTCCACTTTTCCTGTGTCTGTTTCTACCGACACTCGCATCTCATGCGCTTGAGAATATATACAAGCGTGCGGCGGTCCAGCGCGCGGCAGGCCGGTCTGTCGCCCGCATGGATGGCGACGTGATCATCGGAGCGCTGTTCTCCGTGCACCACCAGCCGTCCGCCGAGCGTGTGTCCGAGAGAAAATGCGGAGACGTGCGGGAGCAGTACGGCATCCAGCGAGTGGAAGCGATGTTCTATACGCTGGACCGCATTAACGCCGACCAGAACCTGCTGCCCAACATCACCATGGGCTGCGAGATCCGAGACTCGTGCTGGCACTCTTCCGTGGCGCTGGAGCAGAGCATCGAGTTCATCCGAGACTCCCTCATCTCTATTCGGGACGACAAAGACGGATCTAAGTGGTGCATTGACGGGACCCCTTCCAACCAGCCTCCTCCTAGCAAGAAGCCCATCGCTGGAGTCATAGGACCGGGCTCCAGCTCGGTGGCCATCCAGGTGCAGAATCTCCTCCAGCTGTTTAACATCCCCCAGATCGCTTATTCGGCGACCAGCAAAGACCTGAGCGACAAGACTCTCTTCAAATACTTCCTCCGTGTCGTGCCCTCGGACACGCTGCAGGCGCGCGCCATACTCGACATTGTCAAACACTATAACTGGACTTACGTGTCCGCGGTTCACACGGAGGGTAAGTCACTGGCAGCAACCTGCCCTTCTCACTGTTCCTTTTGTTAAAAGTCTGATACCTTTAAACAACTTTTCTAGACAACGTAAATGCCTGTCATATGAATACAGGTTTCACGGATTGACACACTTCTATATAGCCTAATATTCACACACGTGTTTGCTCAAAATGGTTGTAAAGATTAGAAATCTACAAATGATACCTAAACTGTGCAAATTAGTAAATTAATGTGAGCAGGTGTCTTGGTAAGGAAGGGAAGGGGAGTGTTTTAGCACTAGTTTGTTTTAACACTTAAAGTCTGTAACTCAAAGTAGTTTAGAAATAATATAAGTTATAGCCACATTTTGTAAATTAATGCCAAGAACAAAGTGTAACCGAATGAACTGTAAATGGGAAAAGGTTCAAGGTTCAAGGTTCTTTTATTCGTCACATACTCAATTATACAGGATATAATCAGTAGTGAAATGTAAATCAGGACAGGTCCGCTCAATGGACAGTGCAAAAAAATGAAACATAACACAAGAGAATATATATAAATATAGGTAAAAATAAAATACAAATAAGAAGAAAAAATAAGGAGTAAAATGTGCAATAAAATAAAATGTGCTATACAGTATACTGTGGACTTAATAAATAATAATATAAACAGGGATGTGCAAGAAGAATGTGCAAACAGGTTGTACCGGGTATGTACACATAGCAGCAATGCGGATGATGGAGAGTAATGAATGTTTTACAGTTTATTAAATTGAGTCCTGTAAATGTTATTTGACCGAGTTTGAGTTTAGGAGCTTGATGGCCTGAGGGAAGAAGCTCCTCCTCAGTCTCTCAGTTTTTGCCATCATGTTCCTGAAGCGCTTGCCAGATGGCAGTAAAATGAAAAGATGGTTACCGGGGTCAAAACATGAGCATTGTTAATTTAGTTCATTAAAATGATAGTCCTCCCCCAAAAATAAATAAATAAAATATGTAATTAATTACTCCCCTTCTCGTTGTTCCAAACATGTATGACTTCATTTTGTAGAATAATAAAAAAAAATATATAAAGAACGTTTATAACCAAACAGTTCTGGTTCCCATTAACTTTCTATTGTATCAACAATGGAAGTCAATGGGGTTGTTTTCTTGCCAACATTTTTCAAAATTATTCCATTATTATTCCATTATTTTGTTCCACAAAAGAAACAAAATCATACAAGTTTGGAACGACATAAGGGTGAGTAAATGATGACAGAATTTAAATCTACTTTAAAACATTTCGAAATGTACTCCTCTAAATTTGATTCGAAACATTTTAATTCTAAACAGCAAAATAAATGTAACAAATGTAGAAAATGCAGCTCATAGAAAACACCGTGCACATATATAGCCCATACAGTGTACCGTTATATACAATATTTGTGGGGCCAGTAGAATATTGTTACAGCCCTAATTGTTTGGTCAGCTGTGACCAAATTTCTAACCAAATTTTATTTTTCAAACATGTAGATTAAAGTTAAAACTGTTATGTTTAACATCCTTTAACATAATTGCACATCATACTATAAGCCAGAAATTTGACTTATGTAAAGTATATACAGGTATAGACAGAATATATAGAATCATACAACTTCTGCTGTCACTTTAGGAGTGTGCAGGTATGACCGTGGATTTCAGTATTGTAGCTCTTTTCTAATTGTTTAGACTCGATGTTACAACACTCTCTAGTTTCCCTTACTTTGACTATAGGTTGACAGAATTAGATTAGTTTGTGTAAGTCTGACTTTAAATATAAAAGCGTGAACATGGAAAACACAGGATTTAAGTGTTAACGTTTTTAATTAAGTAAAAACAATTGGAAATTCTGTATTTGAAGATAATGAGCGCACCAATCTTTAAATGTACCTTCAATAGTAATGCACTCCCATTAGAGTTGTAGTGCAAGTGGACCAAAGACCTTTTATTACTTGCATATGGAAGCATGCTTCAATGACTCAGTCAGTTTCTCCATACATAATGAGGGTAATAATTTATTCTCCCCTTCTCACGCACAACACACACACTTTTTTTGTTGCTCCCTCCAGCACTGTTGTGTGTATCACTTTCAATTCAGTTGGTGATTTGTTTATAAAATGTCCAGAGGTGGAAAGCTTGTGTTAAACCACACTTTGAGATGATTTATGTCCTCATGGGCCACATAACTTTTCCTTTTGTGTGTGTGTGTTTTAATTCTGTTCCACTAGCTGAATTCAAAGCAAATAAGGTCAAACATGCTTGGTTTATAAACCCTTTAGGTTACTGTCAGCATACTTCAGTGAATAAAACACAATGAAACTCCTGCTAAGGTACAATTTTATTAGAGATGTCCTCCTTGTTTTCATATTTCACATCTACCCACTTCTAACCAGCATTTGTTAAAAATCTGAATATCCTAAAGCAAAGGGGCGCCTTTAGACAGATTTAAATAAGCAATATAATGCTAATTCTAAGTTCACTGCTCTATTGGTTTGGTGATAAATAATAAGTAAGATAACTTTTCTCTCTCAGGAGTGGCTCTGTAATGGTTTATCAGGCATGAACTGTGGACTCATAAACACAACATCAGCAACTGTCTCGGATATTGCTGCCTGTTGCTCATAGTAACAGCAGAGGTCTTTGATTACATTAATTACCCAGCCAAATATAAATTCACCTGTCTGGTTTAGAGACATTTTAATGGCCATATTTAATCAGGCACCAGTTTTAATACATAGAGTTCCATTGATGTAAATCCTGCTGAAAGGTCAAAAATAAAAGCTTGCCTCTGCTTTTAATTGGTTAAAGCTGGTCATTCAGCATGGTCTTCAGCTGGTTTGGCTGATCTCTCAGTGTGAGAAGCTAAAAAAGTATCAAAAATCCCTCTAAAACCAGCACACTAATTAGTTATCACCAAAACAACCGAGCAGTGAACTTTGAGTATTAGATTAAAATGGTTTATTTAACACTCTGCGTGTGGTACTTCTCATTTGTAGGATATTCATATATTTAAATTATTTTTGTTTCAAAGTAGGTTCACATACTCTAACAAAAACATGAAATGAATGAAAAATTGAGTGTTCGGTATAATATTTTGATTTTGAAGTTCATTTGAATTCAGTACCTTAACTCACAAGTCTGTTTTGTTTGTTTGTTTTCTCCACATAATTGTATAATTCTATTAGCAGGAAGGCTAAAATGAGTTCCTTTCATTTCATAAATAAATATGTATGTATGTATGTATATTATCAACCTTTTTAATTTAAGTTTAAGTTTAAATTCATCGATATTCATTAATCATCAACATTTATGTAGTATTTTATGTAAGCTTTATTTTAATTTCCAAAAACATTTTTAACGACACTGGTAATGAAACCTAAACCTGCAAATACAGTCGTTCCAAACAACCTAAAGAAAGAGAGAAACAGAGTAAAAAGGAATTGTTAGAGAGCCACAGATCTGTGAATGTGCTCAAATTGTTCCCCACACACCCACACTACAGAGACTGACCTCCAGACAGTCATCAGTGACCACACACCACTCATCTTTCCTGATTAGACGGTAGCACTGTTCTTCTCCTGAGCAGTCAACAGCAGTGACCTCTGCTACCTGCACAATAAGATGTAACATTTCTCCTGGCAGCCCAGACGTAGGATGGAACGGAAGATGTTTTACATGTAAAACAAGCTTGCAGCTTTTGTACGGACCCGTTTCTGATTCATACAATATTTTGAAAAGGACACAGTGTGTTCAAGTGACCTATTATGGTAATTTGCCGTAATTCTCTAGAGCACCACAAAGTATTATTGGTGTCCTACTTGTCTAGTTACAGTACAATGCTTGTGGAATATAATTAAAGGATAATGTTCAGTCAGCCGGTCCTTACCGCAAAATAAACCCCGACGGGGTGATCAGGTCTTGAATCACTGTGAAGGCATTTATTGCTTTGGCTATTTTCATAATAAATAAACATGTGGTTGTGAAATATGAGAAGAAGAGGGATATGAGCTACTTAAAGGGATAGTTCACCCAAAAATGAAAATTCTGTCACCCTAATGTTGATGTTTTTGAAGAATGCTTCAACTGTTTTTGTCAGTAAGGGTATTAAACAAAAGTATTTGATCACATAATGCTGTGATCAACCATTCAGAATCATGTATTCCAAAAAGGCATTTATATGAGATTTATATTTTTGTTTTTTATTTTTTATTTTGTGTTTTCATTTTAAGTGTATGACGCCATTTGTATCCAAAATGGTGGTGACCATTTCTCCATTTCATGTTTTTCAGTTGCCTGTCTGCCTGTCATTTTGTGTCCTCCATAGTCAACTATCATCCATTTCTTATCCTGGGCTCTGACTGGTCTGACAGGTGTTGGATCAGAGGCGGTAATCCATCCCACATTCTGTGTCTTTGATTAAAGCTGCTCTAGTTTCGTATGAGTTTTAGCTTCTCCTTTATTAACCGTCCTACATTTTGTGTCTGAACTCAGGTAACTATGGAGAGAGTGGCATGGAGGCCTTTAAGGAGCTGGCCGCAGATGAGGGTCTATGTATCGCCCACTCTGATAAGATATACAGTAATGCTGGAGAAAAGCACTTTGACCGTCTGCTTAAGAAACTGCGGGAGCGTCTGCCCAAAGCCCGCGTGGTCGTCTGCTTTTGTGAAGGAATGACTGTCCGTGGCCTGCTGATGGCCATGCGGCGCCGTGGGGTTTCTGGAGAGTTCCAGCTAATTGGAAGGTAAGGTTGAAAACCTTTCCGTTTCAGGGCAGGAGAAACCACATCACTCACTATGCTTAGAAATAATTTGATCATGTTCGATCATGTCAGAGGATTAAATGGCAAGCTCTGGAAGAGACACAGAGGGCAAAGAAGTCAAAATGACACCCACAATGTCTTGCTCATGGTTATATCACAACTGAATCATCTTTGATGCTTTTGCACATTGTATGCAAAATAAGCAAATGTGATTCTAATACCGTGAATAATTATAAGTACATTTTACATGTTGCTTTAACTGCCTATGTATGTGTTTCATATTATGGCGAATGAAGAGCAGACATTGGAATTGCTTGGAAATAAAAGTGTTGCTACCGAATACACAAGTTTCCAGGGAAACCAGATGAGATTAAATATGGACATTGTGAACAGAGGCGCTTTTCACACTTTTCACCACTAATGAATAATTTGTGATTCAGTAGCTGGCTCACAAATCCCTGAAAACTGCCTCCTGCCTTTGTCTTATGTGGTGTGAGTATTTGAGTTTATGTTTGGGTGCGTGTGCCAGAGAGGGTGGTCACTTGTTTTTAGATAGGGATGGAAAAATGCTGTGGGCTGGGTATTAAATATTCAATCTCACAGCCTTTCAGGAAATGTTTCTGAAGCCAAATAACCAGTAGGCAATCAAAAGTTGATCCTTGGTCCCCCAAAAGTGAATGCATCATGCAATCACTTGTGACTTGGAAATTAAGAATGTGCCATATGTTATTTGAGTGTCTTTGTATCAGGATAATATAAAGTAGAGAGAGGGGGAGAAGAATAAAAAATGGGGTCTTATCAGTATTGTATTAACTAAAATATTTTCTGTATTTGACATAAAGCTGAAATAAGATAAAGTATAAATATTAGATAAACAAAACTGAAAAAAAGATGAAAAATAATATAAATGTTGCCTTGGCAAAATGGTTGATAATTATAAAAACGCACATAATAAAATTACTAAAATTAAAATTAAATATGAAAATAAATAAAATAAAAGCAAATACAAATAATACTACAATAAGACACTAAAAAGATACTGGTCCCCATTAGCCCATATTAAATATTATATTCTTTATTTGCTACTTATTCTTGAGAATGCTTCTAATTAGTCATTGCATGGCATATGGTCAATTTGGTCAATTGGTCAAGCAGCTCGATGTTTCCCTAATATTTGCCAAATTTGATTGCTGAATAATTAAGGGGAATAATGTTCAGTCAGCTAGTCATTATCGCAAAAGAAACCCCTTCATGATGATACAAGACCCCTCAGATATCTCTAAGCGGATAGACAAATGTGTAACCAGTGTTTTAAGATATCATCATACAATCAAACACACACTTTCTGCACAGTTCTGGGTTTGATTTACAAAGGCTATTATCTAATCAGTCAAACTGTCTGACAGCGAAATCAGAGCAACACTGGATAATATTCTATGCAGACGTGAAGATCTGGAAATGAATTGTAGCAGCTATCTTGTTTAATCTATATCAAGACAACATCCAGCCCACCCACGTACGGTCACAGGCAGGCCATCATATTCAGCTAACAGACTTTCTAGGTCAAAACATTGTGTCTGTAGTCTGGATTTTCGTATTTGCATAACAGACTCTTTCAGTTTTCAGCTGGGTAATAGAAACGAACATGTGTGTTTCATCAGTACATGTTTGAGAGGAAAGGAGAGAGTAGGAGAGACAGAGGAAAACCGCTTTTGGGAACTAATGGAGATTTATTCATTAAAATACGTCATGCATTATCATGATAATCTGAGTCCAAGCCTTCAAGCCAAGACAGTTGATTATGTGTATCTGAGATAGAGAAAGAGAGAGTGATTTATGAAGAAGAGAGATAGAGAGTATGTTTGGAGAGCTCTTCTGTGAAAAAGAGGATGAGGTCCAGGTGTTCTTCACCTCTGCTTTGTTTAGCCAGCCCAAAACCAAGCTATGTGATTTACCACAGCAGCAGAAAAAAACATTGACTTTGTAATTTCTAATCAACATCTTCAGTCTCACGGGCAGCTTCTCTTGAAGGCTTATTGCATTGGATTCCCCAGAAGTTGTTAGGCTATACTGGGCACTGGGTTTGTTTCTGCCTCTTAATGATCATGGTTCTTTCCCGCTATATTTTTTACTCCTTATTTAGAGTCCCATACAGCATGTGCCCCAGAGATATTCTCATAGGCACATAGTATTGCTCTCAGGACAGAAAAACAACATCAGCTTCTCAGTATTTCAGCTGTGTCTCAAGCACTGTCAGGAATCCAAACGAAATGTTTAAACAGCAGCACTCTCCTCCCCTAGTGCCGTCTGTGTTCCCAGTCCCATAATCCTTTTGAGCTTTCCTCCAAAAACTCCTTCTCGCCTCTCATTACACATTCAGTTAAAAGAACAGAAAAAAATGATATTTTCAGAAAAGAGAATTTGAGTGTTTCTTCATCTGCTAATGTGGGTAGTTTATTAGTGTTCTAAGTGGTTGTGTTTTTAATTATCAGTTGCAAGGTTGTTTATGTGGTTGCTTACATATGATATTTGGTGGATATATATGCTCACAATTATTTATATATGCTTTCACTTGGTAGGTAATATATTAATTAGTACAGTATATACAAATGTCTGTGTCATTACTGTACATTCTTTATGTTTCCCCCTGCAACTTGAGTGTCCCTGAGAAGCCCTCTCTCTTTAATTAGCATCACGCTGCCTCTCAGCTCTGCTCATCCTGTGAGAATATTGCAGATTAGTTTATTTCTATAATCAGCTGTCATCTTGTCATTTGTTTTTGAGATGTGTCTCTTCATGGGTGGAAATTAGTAGTCTTATCAAAGTGTCCCATTCACCAGGGGCTTATACCATGGTATGTATGGTATATTTTAGTTTAGTTTGTACCAAGCCCATATTTTAAGCAGTGTGAAAGTGGTTCAGTTTTTAGCAGTATTCATCACTTGGGCAGGTTATGTTCTCGACCAATCAGCTGTGAGCAAAGTGACACGCCTCTGGTGCAATAAAGTCACTCCCCCTTTTTCTCTTGCTCCAAATTAAAGCTCACTTGTTAAAATGTTTTTAAAGACATATTGTTTTCACTTTAATGATTTTCTTTAAAAAAAATTTTATAAAATATTTATGTAATGATTATAACTTTAGCCTGTTACATATAAAAAATGTACAGTCTATTACATGCATTACATTAAGATCCATTAATTATTAAGTGTTCAGTTATGATCCAGTCTTCAGTGTCACATGATCCTTCTTTTTTATGATCTGAAATGTTAAAATGACAACCTTCTTATGGTATTGTAAAATAAACAACTGATAATTGAAAAGTAGGTAATTGTTTGTAGAAATATAGATTTAAATACTATTTCTAAGAGGCATAATTATATGTCAAAACAAAATTACATGTCCTGTAATTTATTATATGTTTACAATTCTCAATAAATAATAAAGAAATATACACTAATCAAACTGGAAATGGACTAATCAAACTGGAAATGGCTTAAAGTGCTTGACCTCATTTTATCTGATTTCAATAATTTTTTTTAATAAAGCATTGCTTCCTTGAGCTCGGTCCTGCTTCACTTCTGCTTCTTGTGCCCTTTATGGTTTCATGTTCTAAACTTGCCTTATGGCTTTAGCACAATTCTTTCCCACGTTTGTATTTAAGTGGGTCATTTACTCAAAGGTGTGCTTGAACTCTCCAAATAGCTTTTCTTCTGAGGTTAGTTTCCTCTCAAGTAATGAGGAGAATTGGATTCAGCATTCTTCAGTGCATTCAGTACTGCATGATTGCCTGTGACCTCCTTGTAGAAGTTATCATCTGCGGATATTGCGGTTTTGTAAGAGAACCGCTCTCGTAAAGCCCCGCGGAGGCTAATCTTTCTCATTAGCCCTCCATTTTGAACGTATTAAAAGATTTATTAGTCATGAAGGCGAGCAGAAAGTGGGAAAGACTGACTTTAACAGATTTTCAAAATGTCTGCATATGGGAAGTTCCCATATTTGGCTGTAAAATCGGTTCATTAGTGTAAAACTTGGGATGGAACTGTAGGAAGGGAGAGAAAAGATTGAGGAAGAGAAAACTGTTTCAGTGAGATTTTGGCACAAAAACAACACTAGAAAGCAAGGTAGCTGGTTGGCACAAAAACAACACTAGAAAGCAAGGTAGCTGGTTTGAATCAGCATTAACATTATAGACTCTACAGATATAAACATATTTGTGCTGACCTGCCAGTCTTTTGCAGTGCTTCACAGGCGCTCTGGTGTCACTTTCAAGTCTTTAAGGTTCAAACAGCAGCAGCGAAACTACATTAGAGCGAGGAAAGCCTGCAGGCATCCCAGCAGCCCTGTCATTTGAACTGTATTACACCACGTCCCATAGGACTTCAAGCATCTGTTTGTGCTCAGACTGCTGTTGTAATGTTCAAGAGGTTGATTCTACACTGTTTACTTCATGTCACTACTCAAGTTTTCAAGTTTTGTCCCATGGGAATTCAAAGAATTTAAAAAAAGAGGCTGACATTGAAAGGTTTTGGGTATGAATGGACTGATTTGGGGTGTTCAGGGGAAATGCAGAGAGGACATGACAAAGGCTCATCATGTGTGTATGTGAGATGGGAGAGAGAGAGTAATAGATGCAGATGAAAGCTGGTGCGGGGCAAGCGAGAGCAGGCGTGATGGGGGCTCGCAGCAGAAATACTATACTGCTTGTGAAACACAGAGCCAGGCTGCTGCTAACTGGAGCACCATGAATAAGTAAAGGCTTCTGGATGAGTTCTAATGGCCCTCAGCCTAAGCCTGCACTGTCTTACTCAGTCCTCTAGAGAGGATCGAGCAACAGTCAACCAGAGCACACATGCAAAATATACTGTATGAGTAATGAGAGAACGGAAGATAGGAAAAGATAAGGAGGACCAAAAAAAAACAGAGCATCTAGTCACCATTGCTCAACATTGTCTGCATCCATATGCCGTTTATCACAGTGAGGTTAGTTAATTACATCTTTAAATCTGTAATGTGTCCTGCACGCAACAACAAATACACAGCACACGCAATGATGTTTGATTCGAAAAAATGACTCTTATGAACCAGTTCTTTTTAATGAGTCCGTTGAAAAGATTCACAAAACAGCCTTGAGTTTGCAATTTGAATCAGATTCACAACTGACTCCCTGAAATAGAAACTGTTACTGTGATGCATTTGATAACTGCATTAGCCTATTAGCTGACTTCTTGTTTATATTATATGACAGTGTGTAATATAGCTTTACAATAGATATACCACCATTCAAAAGTTTGTGGTTAGTACGATTTTTTTCTCACTAAAGCTGCATTTATTTGATTTAAAATACAGTAAAAACAGTAATATCATAAAATAATATTATAAATTAAAATGTAATTTATTCCTGTGATGACTAAAGCGTTCAGCAGCCATTAGTCTAGTTTTCAGTGTCACATGATCCTTCAGAATTCATTCTCTGCTGTACTGGTGCTCATGAAACTTTCCTGCTTATTATAAATGTTAAAAACATTGCTCTGCTTAATGCTTTTGTGAATACTTTTTCAGGATTCTTCGATGAATTAGAATGTTCAAAAGAACAGTATTTATTTAAAATAGAAATCTTTTGTAACATTAGAAATGTCTTTTCTGTCACTTATTGTAATATATTCTAAAAACGACAAATATTGTATTTTTCTTAAAGGAAAATGAAGGGCAAAAAGAGAGGGAAGGAGAGGAGAGAAGGCAGAAGAAAAGAAAACGAGTAGGAATGGTAAAAAAAACAGGCATAATAGCAAGTGTGCACTGAGAGGATGCGAGAAGCGAGAACATCGAAAATGATGTGGGGAAGGTGAACATTTTGAGATTAATCTAAGTAGAGAATTAGGGATGGATTGAGCTGTGATGAAATCAAACAGCTCCTGTCCTCCTACAGTATGTGCCATCGCTGCTCTAGTTAGCCTGTCTTCAGCCTCAGGACACTGCCATATCTGCCTATCATAGCAGCACAGTGAATCTCTACCTGAGCTTCAGCTCATTCATTATTCATAGAGGTAATAAAACTCTCTGTAGAGCTCTGCTCTATCTAATCTCTGCCATTTTCCGCTCTACTGTGGGGTGCAAAGCTGTTTAGGGAGATGTATTTTAGGTCAAAGCCTCTAAAGGTAATTTTGTCTAATTCGCTCTATGATACCACAGTACCGCTGCTGTGCACGGAAGAAGGGAAGTTAGAGAATGATGAAGAAACGGATTCATGCCATACTTACTGTAACTGAATAACAAAACACAATAAGCAAAAAATGCTGACTGAGAAATGTGTGAGTGGATATAGAGGAGAGAAAGAAAATGGAGGTCCAAAAGTCTGCAGTCACTAGTATAAATGCTTGTATTTTACATTTTACATTCATTTATTTATATTATAAATACATGTATAAGAGCAACATAACAGTTTAAGTGAAAAATGACAACATAAGACAGTCTTTTTGACTCCAGCATTCAAGTTAATCATTTCAATAATATTTGAGTAATTTTTTTAAACCAAGTAATTTGTTCAAAGTTTTTGTCATTTACAAAATCCTAAACTGTTAAACCGCTCAACAGAAGCACTCGCTGCCCAAAACTGAAATGCTTTGGTGCCCACTGGTGATTTAAGTGAAACTGAATCTCATGTGTGTGCAGTAATATGAAAGTCGTGTTTATATAATCAAACTGAATCTTTATGACACAGATGCCTTATCATCTGATCTGACATGTTATGTTCTCTCTCTTTTACTGAAGCGATGGCTGGGCTGATCGTGATGAGGTGGTAGAAGGATACGAGCAGGAAGCAGATAGTGGGATCACAATGAAGTTGCAAACGGAAGAAGTTCAGTCATTTAATGACTACTTTCTGAAGCTGCGTTTGGACACCAACACGAGGAACCCATGGTTTGCTGAGTTCTGGCAACACCGCTTCCAATGCCGCATTCCTGGTCATCCTCAAGAGAACCAGAACTACCAGAAGATCTGCACAGGTAAACAAAGAACCAAAAGCTGTTCGAATGATATCAATATGAGTATGTAAGCTATCAGTAACATTTAATACTAGTTTTAAATAAAGAAGAACAAATAGAAGTATATTTTCAGTCAGTTTGGCAGTATGTTTATTTTCATAACTGATGTTTGTCTGATTAAATTATTCCGTTTTTAGGAATATATTGTATGCATGATATTTTATTGAATTGTTAATGGTAACTCTGTATATTTCCCTCCATTTTTTTCATGTAACTATCCTCTGGTCGGCGCTTTTAAAGGTGATATAGGTAAACTGAGTTGTGCCCCTCATCTTTTGTGCTTTTTTATTAATTTTTCTCTTTGCCTGTCCACATAGAAATAGTTTGAATATCTTTTGTACACAAAAACAAAATAATAATAATAATGTAATTGGATCACTAAAGCCTATTAAATCTGTGTAGTAATGTAGGTTAGTTTTTAGTAAGTGACAAGAGCTTATAGTTTGTTATTGTTCCCTTCTTCTGAAAGACACTCATGGTGGTAAGTGAGAGTTGATGAGAGACATTATGATGTTTTGATACCTGCACTGAAGAAGCACTTCACTATGGCAACAGACAGCACAACAGGTTGGACTGTGTTTGGCTTCTTTGATTGGCAGAGCGATTCTCAGTTATGAAGATGATGTGCTGTTCAGAGAGGAATCACATACAGTGAAGAGGGGAAATTAAACAGTGACAGAAAAACATCAGCTAGTTTCATCATTGCCATTATAAAAAGCTGTAGACCCTCTATGAAATATACTTATCCGGAAAAATGTTATGAAGATTTATCTGAAAGATTGGTATGAAGGCTGATCTTTTTTCATATTTTATGGTTGTATCCTGACCATGGGCTTGGAAAGGCATCAGATTGATATCGATCATAACATTTTGACAAGCTGTATCTCTACAAGACTTCAATTTAGACTAAAAATCAAGCGAAGGCAGACAGTATGCTGCCAAAACAAGATATCAGTCCAGCTTTTCTGTGCTGCTTGTAAGGGTAGGCTTGATGGCACTGAGAGCACAAGAGAAGCTTGTTGCACATGAAGAAAGCCGTCACAAAGTGTGTGTGTGAGAAACTGTGTGAATGTACAAAGAAAAGACACAATCACAGTGTGACGAGGTACCCACTGTCTGCATGTGTGTGAGAGTGAAGAGTTCACCTGGTTGATTTAGTCACTGTCACTCAATGAATCAATATTTGTGTTTTCAAGTACAAATATCTACACATCCTTCAAATAAAACAAATGTACGTGAGAAGCAAAAATATTTAAATTTAATTAAAATATTACCCCATTGGCAAGTTTGTTCTTGTTTTATGCATACATTTCACTATATGTTGATCATTTAGGCTTAACACAAGAATATATATTTTTTTAATTGGTTAGGGAAATCAATTTAATGTTGTTTTTTTTAAATGTGAATTTATTTAGTTTTAAGAATGGATGTTTTCAGGATTTTTTACTGGGAAAACAAGACAAAAATACTGATTAAGAAAATATTTTTTTGCAGTGCAAAGCTTGTGCAGTTTCAGGAACTGCATTTTAATTATAATTCTATTAAATGAATCTTTTATTTTTGCTTCTGATCTCTCTTGAATGTATATGTAGCACTGGAATGGCTTTTCCATCAGCTGGCTTATGAATATGGCTTTTGTCCAGTGGCTTGCCAGTGCTAAGATATGAAATTCAATGAAAGCATGTAGTTTGCCAGCCTGCCAGCAGGACTTTCCTTCCCTTTATTCAGTCTCTTCAGTGTTAAATGTGATCATATTTTAATATTAGGGGCATAAAATTCCATATTGCATTAAGATAAAGTGACATTCTGCCTTTAGTCACTCTGTAATAATCAGACATTTGCATAATATATTTGTTTATATTTTGACAGCACAGAGCCTCTGGCTGTACTTAGTTTTTCAGGGTAATTTAATTCATCCAGCATCCAAAAAATTAGTATTTGCTAAATTGCCAACAAATTCAATAGATAAACACAAATCCTGGATGGATGGAGGCAGAGTGGCACAAATACGACTATAGTCCTCAATTTAATCTTGCTCATATTGGTTTAAAATCTTTTCCTGACAGGAAATGAGAGCTTGAAAGACAACTATGTCCAGGACAGCAAGATGGGCTTCGTGATCAATGCAATTTATTCAATGGCTCATGGTCTTCATGATATGCATAAAGAGCTGTGCCCAGACCATATTGGCCTGTGCGAGGCAATGGATCCCATTGACGGCAGTAAGCTGCTGGACTATATACTGAAGACCACCTTTAGTGGCGTGTCTGGGGAGGAAGTCTACTTTGATGCAAATGGAGACTCACCTGGGAGGTAAATATCAAGAATACTATGTATATACTAGTATAGTGTTCTATTTTAAAACCTAGAAAGCTACCTATGGAGGTATATAAATTAATAATGTTTTCTCCTTAGATACCCAGTTTTAACCTCACATATGACATTTGTGGAGTAGTTATGCCCAGAATTGTTTAAAGAAAAAGAAAAATAATAATAATATGTTTATTTTATATAACACCTTTTCTGCAAACTCAAGGTCGCTTTACAATATCAAAACAGATAAACATGACAGCAGACAGAAAAACAAAATACAGATAAAAATGAAATCCATTCATTTATTCATCCATAAATATAAATCAAACATGGTGGAAAAGCGGAAGAAATATAGTTATTATAAACAACCTCATTTCATTAAATACTGAAAAAGCTCAAATAGTTGAGCGTAAATAAAAAAACCTGCTCGAAATCTGTGTTTTGTATGCTTAAAGAATCATGATGTTAGCTTCGCAATATGCTAACGTCAAAAACTATTGCATGTGGAGTTGCTATACGTTGCAAAGTAGATTGTTCCGAACTAGTCACCCCTGCTGAAAACAAAACAAAGAAACAAAAAACGGCCTACATTTAAACCAGCCTACCTACTTTGCTAGAAATAAATAGTTTTAAGGTGGTCTCCCAGCCTGACCAAACTGGTGTTTAGCTGATTTACCTCGACGGTCAGCTGGCGTCCCACCCTGACCACTTGAAATGTGGCCAAAACGGCTGTAAAACAAACCCTACCACATGCTGGGATACCAGCTAAGACCAGTATAGTTATATATAGAGTGAATCCCATTACTGTATGTAGTTTTATGCTTAGATTATTACACTGTTAGCTTAGCACCATGCTAAGATCACTATGGACCATATGCCTTATTTTTCCTGGTCCTCCTGACTAGGATTTCTAAATTGCTTAAAATGTCTAGGTTTTGACTTTGATTTCCTATTGACATGCTCTCTACAGTCCTCATAAATTCAATTATGTAGAGTACAATGCTTGCACACTACTTTTTAGTCCTTACTAAAAGTCCTTACACATTTTTAGTCCTTACAAATATGTCCTTACATATTTGCGGAAGGCAAATATGAAAACAAAGGCAAAATCCTGACATTTTTGGCAATTTAGAAATCATAACATGTCCAAAATCACATAACATGTCCAAAAAAATGAGGACCTATGGCCACCCTAAACATAACACACACTTTTGTGTTGAATTGCTGTCTTTTGTAGAGTGTTCCAGATGAGGCCTTTCAATGAGTAGAAGGAAACTGCTAGTGTATCTAGTCAGCTCACTAGGTTTTGAAGCAGAGCTATATGACAGTTCGTACCTGAATTGCTAGTGTGACATTTTTGAATACCTATTCTCTAAGGCAACAATTGATCATGCACCCTCTCAGGTTAGATTTGGCACCCTTGCCAACACATGCAAAAAGGTGCATATCAGATGGTAATGGACTTGGAGTGGAACAGATTGCCTGTCTCAAGGAGATGCTTCAGTCCTCTCCACTCCAATACCCTGATTCGGTCAGCTCCTGTCACCGTGGCTATACACTAAACAAAAGATGGCAGCTCCACCGCTGCCAAGACTGCCATTGCCTTGTGTACGCTAGGGAGTGTCATTAGTATGGATGAGTGGACTGAGTACTTGGGAGGTTGTGGATTCATATCCCAGGTGGAGTATGCGAAGTTGAGAGACTTGGATGTGTGAACATGGTAAAAGTGTGAACTCTGCCTCTTGCTAGTCCCGAGGCTTCAGGAGCACTGAGCTACTTATTATGACAGACTTGCTCTTTTTATTGCATTCACCCATATCATTACCCCCCCCCCCCCTCTCTCTTTTCTTCTCTCTAGGTATGATATTATGAATCTTCAGTATGTGGAGGAGCTGGGCCACCATGATTACATTAATGTGGGGTCGTGGCATGAAGGTCTCCTGAGCATCAGTGATTATAAACTCATGATGAACCGCACTGAAATGGTCCGATCCGTCTGCAGCGAACCGTGTTCTAAGGGACAGATCAAGGTGTGTATGTAGCGTAATCATGTATATACTGTACTTCCAGTTGAAAATATTTAAAGCTGAATATATATATATAGGCACACTCTCCGGCCACGTTATTTGGTACACCTGTTCAATTGCTTGGTAACACAAATTGCTAATCAGCCAATCACATGGCAGCATTTAGGCATCTAGATGTGCTGAAGACGACTTGCTGAAGTTCAAACCGAGCATCAGAATGGGGAAGAAAGAGGATTTAAGTGACTTTGAATGTGGAATGGTTGTTGGTGCCAGACTGGCTGGTCTGAGTATTTCAAAAACTGCTGATCTACTGGGATTTTCACGCACAACCATCTCTAGGGTTTACAGAGAATGGTCCGAAAAAGAGAAAATATCCAGTGAGCGGCAGTTGTGTGGACAAAAATGCCTTGTTGATGTCAGAGGTCAGAGGAGAATGGGCAGACTGGTTAGAGATGATAGAAAGGCAACAGTAATTCAAATAACCACTCGTTACAACCAAGGTATGCAGAATACCATCTCTGAACGCACAACACGTCGAACCCTGAAGCAGATGGGCTACAGCAGCAGAAGACCACACCGGGTGCCGCTCCCGTCAGCTACAGGAAATGAAGGCTACAATTTGCACCGGCTCACCAAAATTGGACAATAGAATATTTGAAAAACGTTGCCTGGTCTGATGAGATTCGATTTCTGCTGCGACATTCAGATGGTAGGGTCACAATTTGGTGTAAAGAACATGAAAGCATGGATCCATCCTGCCTTGTCTCAACAGTTCAGGCTGGTGGTGGTGGTGTAATGGTGTGGGGGATATTTTTACACTTTGTACCAATTGAGCATCGTTTAAACACCACAGCCTACCTGAGTATTATTGCTGACCATGCCCATCCTTTTATGACTACAGTGTAACCATCTTCTGATGGCTACTTCCAGCAGGATAATGCACCATGTCACAAAGCTCAAATCATCTCAGACTGGTTTCTTGAACATGACAATGAGTTCACTTTACTCAAATGGCCTCCACAGTCACCAGATCTCAATCCAATAGAGCACCTTTGGGATGTGATGGAATGGGAGATTCGCATCATGGATGTGCAGCCGACAAATCTGCAGCAACCGTGTGATGCTATTAGGGCTGCACGATATGTCGCATGCAATATTTAATGCGCATCTTGTCAATAAAGCCGGTCCTGTAATCAGCAGTAATTTGCATCACGTGCATGATTTCACATGGAGCAGCATTTACCACACAGAGCCATTGTTCACTGACAAGCTGCGCAAATCCAGGTTGATAATGAACGTGGTTTTGCTCAGCTTGCAGCCCTAGTTGCTATCATGTCAATATGGAACAAAATCTCTGAGGAATGTTTCCAACACCTTGTTGAATCCATGCCACGAAGAATTAAGGCAGTTCTGAAGGTAAAAGGGGGTCAAACCCGGTACTAGCAAGGTGTACCTAATAAAGTGGCCAGTGAGTGTATATATTTGGACACTGACACAATTTTCATAATTTTGGCACTGTATGCCACCGGAATAGAATTAAAACGAAACAATCAAGATGAAATTGAAGTGCAGACTTTAAGCTTTAATTCAAGGGGTTGAGCAAAAATATAACACAATGTTTAGGAATTACAACCATTTTTATACACAGTTCCCCCATTTTCGGGGCTCAAATGTAATTGGACAAATAAATATAATCTAGTGCTGTCAAACGATTAATCGCATCCAAAATATTTTTTGGGGTTTACATAATATATGTATGTGTGCTGTGTATATTTATTATGTATAAATACACACACATGCTTGTATATCTTAAAAAATATGTTATGTTTATATATGAAATATATTTATTTATAATATAAATTATATGAATATAAATGGACATATAAATGCATGTAATTTTTTTTAAAATATATACTGTATGTGTGTGTATTTATATATACATAATGAATAAACACAGAACATGCATATATTATGCAAACTAAGACTGTTATTTTGTATGCAATTTAATTGTGATTAATCGTTTGACAGCACTTAAAAATCATAAATAAAAATTTCAACTTTATATTTTGTTGAGAATCCTTTGCAGGCAATGACTGCATTAAGTCTGGAACTCATGGACATTACCAGAGACTGGGGTTTTATCCTTTGTGATGCTTTGCCAGGCCTTTACTGCAGCTGACTTCAGCTATTGTTTGTTTGTGGATCTTTCTGCCTTTAGTTTTGTCTTCATCAAGTGAAATTCATGCTCAATCGGGTTGAAATCATGAGATTGACTTGGCCATTGCATAATATTCCACTTTTTTACCTTCATAAACTCCTGGGTTGCTTTTGCAGTATGTTTTGGGTCATCGTCCATATGTACTTTGAAGCGCCGTCCAATCAACTTTGCTGCATTTGGCTGAATCTGGGCAGAGAGTATATCCCTCCCTATCCACTTCAGAATTAATCCGGCTGCTTCTGTCCTCTGTCACATCATCAATAAACACCAGTAACCCAGTGCCACTGGAAGCCATGAATGCTCATACCATCACACTGCTCCAGTACTCCACCATGTTTCACAGATGATGTTGTATGCTTTGGAACATGAGCTGTTCCAAGCCTTCTTTTTTCTTCCTGTCATTCTGGTACAGGTTGATCTAAATTTCAGCTATCCAAAGAATGCTTTTCCAGAAGTGGTCTGGCTTTTTTTAGATGTTTTTGGTCTAATATGGCCTTGTGGTGAACCCTCTGTACTTGGTCTCGTGATCCTCCGATCATCCACCGCTGTTGTCCTCCATGGACGTCCAGGCCTTTTTATGTTGCGGAGCTCACCAGGGAATTCTTTTTTTTCTCAGAATGAACCAAACTGTTGATTTGGCCACTCTGAATGTTCCTGCTATCTCTCTGATGGATTTGTTTTGTTTTTGAAGCCTAACAATTGTCTGTTTTACCTGCATCGAGAGCTCCTTTGACTGCATGATGTGGGTTCACAGCAACAGCTTCCAAATGCAAATGTCACACTTAGAATCAAATCGACACCTTTTACCTGCTTAATTGATGAAATAATGAAGGAATAGCCCACATCTGTCCATGAAATGGCTTTTGAGTCAGCTGTCCAATTACTTATGGTCCCTTCAAAAAAGGGGGGGGGGGAGTACATATTAAAGAGCTGTAATTCCTTAACCTTTCCTCCAATTTTGATGAGAATACCCTCAAATTCAAAAGCTCAGAGTGTGCACTTTGAGCCCATATTCATTATATAACTGTAATTTGAATATGTTTTGGTCACCAACTAATATAATACAAATTGTGCCTGTGTCCAAATATATACGGACCTAACTGTATGCGTATGTGTGTGTATAATATATATATATATATATATACACAGGTGCATCTCAATAAATTAGAATGTCGTGGAAAAGTTCATTTATTTCAGTAATTCAACTCAAATTGTGAAACTCGTGTATTAAATAAATTCAATGCACACAGACTGAAGTAGTTTAAGTCTTTGGTTCTTTTAATTGTGATGATTTTGGCTCACATTTAACAAAAACTCACAAATTCACTATCTCAACAAATTAGAATACTTCATAAGACCAATAAAAAAAACATTTTTAGTGAATTGTTGGCCTTCTGGAAAGTATGTAAATTTACTGTATATGTACTCAATACTTGGTAGGGGCTCCTTTTGCTTTAACTACTGCCTTAATTTGGCGTGGCATGGAGGTGATCAGTTTGTGGCACTGCTGAGGAATTTTTCCACAACATTCTAATTTATTGAGATGCACCTGTATATATAAATAACTTTCTATGTACAAATACTAATTTAAATACATTTGTACATTGTTAGTTGTTGTGAGATTAATTAACTGATTTTAACTTAAAGATTTAACTTAGAATTGTGAAGCGTTACCGTAGTGGGCATCAAAGTAAACATTTCTGTGTGTTTTCTGATTGTAGGTGATCCGTAAAGGAGAAGTGAGTTGCTGCTGGATCTGCACTACATGTAAAGATAATGAATACGTTCAAGATGAGTTCACATGCAGAACTTGTGAACTGGGCTGGTGGCCTGATGATGAACTGGCAGGTAACTTTGTTTACATTTCATTCATCCTCCTAATTATCCACACATCTATTAAAATAGCTCTTCATTTGAAAACTTAGACCAGTATTTCATTGAGAATAGCTCAATGAATACATGCGCTGTATTTCACCAACATTTATGCTTTAGATTCTGTTCAGCCCAGATCACCTTTCGGCTCCTCTTCTCTCTATGCCCTTCGCATCCTACTTACCCAACACTTTCTCTCCCTCTGGGCTGTGAGCCGCGTGTTATTTTGACAGCTCTTTGCAGCAGCGAGCAGAGCTGGATAACGGTGAGGGTGGAATCCCATTAGTAGCCAGCAGCCGTGTGTCAGGCTCAACAGTTTCACCACGGAACCTGAGCAGCAACAGGGAATTCTGATTACCAGAGAGACAGACTGATCTTAGATGGATAAAAAGCTCTGTCATAGTGAATGAGAGAAAGAGACCCTTCAACAATATATAGAAGGGATGTGACGAGTCGGCTGCCTCCACCCTTGTCATCATCATCATCACCCCGTCCTTTAACGTCGCCCTTCACCAGGCTCCCGATGGGAGTGGGTGTGTGAGAGAGGAGGGGCGCTGAAACAGCCAGGTCTTGCGGCGTGTGATGAGGTACACCTGACGTGAATGAAGCCTCATCACCGCCGCTGTTAAACGCAGAGGGCGCCTCTCCTCGGGAGACCGGTCTCTTTCCCGTGCATGCACGCTGGTGTCCTCCTGGGTCCAGGAAGGGAGCGTAGAGGGATTTCCGTGCCGCCAGAGATGTGAGCCACCGGACTTGCAGTCCAGACGAAACCGCATCCGTGATACGGCCGTTGGGCCAGGATGCCGGGCCGACCAGTCCCGTCAAGCGCCATGGGCCAAGAGGTAGACGAAGCCGCTGGAGAAGCCACCGCCCCTCGCGCCCCGGACCTCAAAAGGGGAGCGCGTGCGGCCGCCAGACTCTGCCCCTTACCTGGACCCTTCCTTCCAGAACACTGCCCCTCCTTCACAAACAACGCAGCACGACAAGGACACCAGATCCCCTGTTTATTTAGGACACTTTTTCCCCTTTGGACACTTTATTTTATTATATCGTTTGAATAAAAACCTCTCCGAGGACTGACGCCACGCCATACACCATACAATTACAGTGTCTGTCGTTTGCTCTTCCCGCCACAATATATATATATATATAACATGCAATTCATACACCACTGTTGAAAAGTTTGAGGTCAGGAAGGTTTTTTAAAAATGCTTTTGAAGGACGTCTGTTATTCTCAAGGCTGAATTTATTTGATAAAAAATGCAGTATTATTTTTAAGTATTATTAAAGTTCAAAATAACTGTTTTTTAGTTGTTTCTATGATCGCAAAGCTGAATTTTATTATAAAAGTTGAAACATATTTTTGTGGAGCTTGTATATATAAAGTTCAAAAGAACATAATTTATTAGAATTTATTTGTAAACAATGTGAAAGTCTTTAAAGGACATTTTGATCAATTTAATGCATCCTTGCTGTATAAATTAATGCATTAAAAAACGTATTTTCAATAGTAGTATACATTGTAGTACAATGACCTAAATATACCTTTTCAATTTTCCTAATATTATTATGAAAAAAGAAGCATCATTACTGCTTCACTACTTATTATTTAAAAAACAATGTCTGCATTTGCAACATTTGTTAAAAAAATTAACATTTTACCTTGAAAACGGTATTTAAAAACTTCACAAGCACATTTACTGGTATTCCAGGTGTAAGAAAAATATCTTAATCTTAATTACAATAATAATTTTCTTGAAAATTTCATCTACATTTTTTATACCAAATAAAACCAACATATTCTCAGACTTGCATACTTCTAAATGCACTGATCCTTAAAACTATGTCAAGGCATTAAAACTTGCACACACAATACATACACCACATGATGACACCATACAATCCTTGCCAAGAAGATTGGCAGATCCAGAAGTCCAACAATCCTGAAATTCTGTAATTGTTTTGGCCTGTTCTTCCTTTATTTTCCATCCATCTTGACTTCCCATCTGCTTGTTTTATTCCAGAATGCAAGCCTCTTCCACTCAAATACCTGGAGTGGAGCAACGTGGAGTCCATCATCGCAGTGGTGTTCTCCTGCGTTGGTATCCTGATAACTCTATTCGTCACCTTGATCTTCATCCAGTACCGCGACACGCCGGTGGTGAAGTCCTCCAGTCGTGAGCTTTGCTACATCATCCTGGCAGGTATCTTCCTTGGCTACATCTGCCCCTTCACTCTCATCGCACATCCCACTGTGATCTCCTGTTACCTGCAGCGCCTTCTAGTGGGCTTGTCTTCTACCATGTGCTACTCCGCCCTGGTAACCAAAACCAACCGCATTGCACGCATCCTGGCTGGCAGCAAGAAGAAAATCTGCACACGCAAGCCCCGCTTCATGAGCGCCTGGGCACAGGTGGTAATCGCCTTCTTCCTTATTAGTCTCCAGCTGGCCGTGGAGGTTACGCTGATTGTGCTGGAACCCCCCGAGCCGGTGAAGAGCTACCCCAGCATCAGGGAGGTGTACCTCATCTGTAACACGAGCACCATGGGCGTAGTGACTCCGTTGGGTTACAATGGCCTGCTTATTATGAGCTGCACCTACTACGCCTTCAAGACTCGCAATGTGCCTGCCAACTTCAACGAAGCCAAGTACATTGCATTCACCATGTACACCACCTGCATTATCTGGCTGGCTTTTGTGCCCATCTACTTCGGCTCCAACTACAAGATCATCACCACCTCTTTCTCCGTCAGTTTTAGTGTTACTGTAGCACTGGGCTGCATGTTCACTCCTAAGATGTACATCATCATCGCCAAGCCCGAGCGCAATGTACGCAGTGCCTTTACGACCTCAGACGTGGTTCGTATGCATGTGGGCGACGGGAAGGCGGCTCCTTGCCAGAGCAACAGCATCCTCACCATGTTTCGCAGGAAGAAGAACAACAACAACGCGACTGGCAGCACCAAGTGAGTGACAGATAATAATAGGTTTGAGTCACATTTCTGAAATATCAGCTAAATGCACATAGAGGCTATGAAACATATTGAAATAAAATAATAGCATTTCTTTCTCAGTAGCACGTCACGTTGGACTGCAGCGATAGCTCTGAAAGTGTTTTTTCTAGCATGTGTGTGTATTTGAGTTGTCTCTCCCATGTTTTTCTACCTGCTGCAAACCAAGAGTATGTATGTAGCTAGAGCCAGACACTATCGGTCGTCCTCTTTCTGTGCTGAATCCTCGTCCAAAACCTAATTTTCATCAAACTACCCATCCAATTAGTCCCTCTCTCCTCTTCAGTATTAACCCACTTTTCAGTGTGCCTCCTCCCCATTTCAAACCTTCTCCTGACTAAATAATTAACCCACTTCTCGCAGAGGCTGTAGCTCCCATATTCAGTTCCCTTCTAATGCCCCGTTCACACTGATAGCGATTTTGTCGTTGTGATGTTGCGTGATAATTGATGTTCCTACTGCTGGATGCTTCAACGTCGATGGTGGGCTTTAGAAAGTCTGATCACAAATGAGATTTTAAAATTGCAAAATTAAGATTTTAATGAGTAATCTGGCTGTTAAAAAGTAACCTTATAACATTAAAATTAACGTAAAGTATTATTTGTTTGTAGATGATAGCAAGTCATAGTGCGTTGTGAACAAGATGACCAATTATGCAAGAAACAGACTCGTCACCGCTCATTTGCATAAGCATAACCTCCTCTCAACTTTGACTTGTTACTTGATGCCATAAATGTAAATTTTGTAGCAATTTTCCCTCTCGTTGGTACTTGCCATGTCAAGTCCCTACTTTTTGCATCAAGGTAAATGTCTGCATAAACTTCAGTCCTATTGGTATAGCTGCTGCATCGAGTCACTGTTTATTTGCATAAACTTGAAATACTCTTAACTTTCACGCGTTACTAGACGCTTCATCAAACCAACGCTGCTGGTATTTGGCACAATGCTGCTCATTTGCATAAACGCAAACTTTTCTCTATTTTGATGCATCACCAGACACGCCCACATCGCGTCGCCAGATTCTGCCCTCTCTTGTTGAAAACTAATGACTTCCAGTCACTTTACCGCTACAAATCTCTGTCAGTGTGAATGCCCCTTGATTCTGATGCAGCTTTCAGTTCTGAGGCCTTACTGTCCAGTTAACTTAATTACATTAAGAGCGGACAGTGAATGCCATGTTGATCTGAAACTGAGGGGAAGTCCTTGAAACCCTTATTCATACTGCATGATGTTCAGTTTGAGCAGAGCAGTGCAGAGAAGGGATGGCAGAGAATGAGCCATCGTGGCTTTCATAATGCTCTGTAAGCAGATCATTATGAGATACGCACTTAGCATGTTTGAAGGATTTCTGTCAGAGACTTCATGAATTAACAATGTTGAGCTACACATCGTGTGCTAACCCTAATTATGTGAGTTTTATGGCTGATAAATGTATGAATTGTATGAATGGTGACATGCATAATGATCATTTTTCTGTGATGTTCTTCTCTGTCTCGGTGTCGCATTCTGGCGTGTCTTCGTGGGAATAACGTTGGGTCTCTGTTTCATTCATAGTCCTAATGGAAAGTCTGTGTCATGGTCTGAATCAGGTGCCAGACCCCAGGGGAGGGGGTCGAGTGTGTTCCACAGACTGTCTGTGCATGTGAGGAGGCAAGCGGTCGGCCAGAGTCAGACGGCGGTCATACGACCCCTAACTAATGCCTCACACCCCCCCGAGTCTGAATATGATGCTGGTCTCAACACAGCCCCCAACGGCTCTCACCCCGACAACAAGGATCTCTACAATCTCAGCGAGGGCCACGATGGGGGTCCCCAACATCCTACAACCCACGTGGGAGGGGTACCACCTTCCTATTCCCCTCCTAATTTAATAGACCACAGCACTGATTGTCCTCAAGGGAGGCTGGTGGACACTCTGAGCTCTACGGTTCCTGATTTCGACCAATTTGTAATCGGCACAGGCAACAAGTCGAGCCCTGTCGCCTATAAATCATCTGCCAATCAGCTGCCTCTTCCCCTGCAAGGGGAGGCGTTCCCTGAGGAAGGTTCAGAATTGGAAGCTCTCGACCTCATTCAGGGATTTCTGTGTGAGAGTGCCACACAAGAAGAGGAGGAGGAGGAAGAGGAAAGTGTGGAGGAAGAGTTGGCACAGAGTAAGCTGACTCTGCTCACTCCACCTTCCCCCTTCAGGGACTCGTTTCAGGCAGGGGGGTCCATTCCTGGATCTCCCGGCTCTGATAACAACCCTCCCTTTTCCCAAAGTATGAACTATGCCCCAAAACAAAGCTCTTTTACGCTGTAAAAGCACACGCTCAGGACAGCGCTGTTTAGTATTTGATCACTGCAGGATATCATTTGCTTGCTTACTTGTCTTCGTAAATCTCTTTCGGAAGGCAGGAAGAATCTTAAAATGAACAAATGGGACGTCCTGTTGGGAATATTGTTCTCTGAGGCAGCGCTGGCAGCATCCGTTTTCCAAAATGCTGCAGAAAGTTGGAATGCCAAATATGAATGTGTTGCTATGCCCGAAATCCATTGGCAAGTGACATCGCAAGTCCAGGAGTGAAAATGCTTTGGATGAAAGCATCTGCAAAATGACTAAATGTAATGCCAGCTTGCTGCTTTACTATTTCACTCTTAGCAGGATGAGATACTTTCTGAGATTTGATGTGCTTTTGAACTATGTAGCTGGACTTGGTTCTAATTCAAAAGTTTAGTTACTATTGCCAACACAAAAACAATCATGGAAAAAAATAAGGGTTTAGGATGTAGACGGCACAGACACATTAGTGCAACACGCACATACAAGAGAATCATATCTCATAGCAGGCTGTTGTTTATCTGGTTTTGGTATCTGATTTCCATTTTTTAAAACGGTTTAAGTAACAGTGCACAAGACAGAGTGAAACACGGAAATCATGTGCACACAATAAAACTCACTTGGTTGACTGGATGAGTAAACGTGGGGTTTCCCAGCTAAGGTGTTTTCCAATTTCCTTGTGGCTCCCAAATGTAAGGTTCAGTGCTTTTGCTTAGAGAGTCAAGGGCAAGAATGCTGATTGTAATGTTAGGTATAGAATACAATTTTAGCTTAAATGTGGAGCCAAGGTAAATAAAAGAAACTGTGTCTTTCTTAACTTTTCTTTGTCACATGCGTGAACTCATCCTTGAAAAAGGGAGCAATGTTTTGCAAACATTTGTATACTGTTCTGCCATCTATAGTTTTCCACACAGATGGTGTCTTTGTATTTCTGCTATATGTTTCTATGATTAGAATGTAAGATATTTGTAAGTTTTAAAAAACGTCTTATAACTAGCTCTTTGTGATAAAGGGACATACTGTATATGGTGGCACTGAAGCTGGAGTAACTTTTCAGTGACTTTTTCAAACTTTTAATGTTCCATTTTTAAACTGTATGAGTAGTTGCTTCTAGTGGTAACTTGTAGCATTTACTGCCAATCTCGAGTAGGATTATAACATGAATTTGCGACTGTAATGCTTTAAGTTTCAGAGGAATATTAGTATGCAAATCTCAAAAGAACAATATTCTTGAATATCTTACATATTGTAATTGTTGTAATGGATTGTAATTTCAGGTCTTTTAGTGTAAGTTGTTTGGAACTGATTCATTTGTTCAATGTAAAGTAATTGACAGATCACCTGTTTACATGCTCAATCTTAAAAATGAGGAAAATGCTCTTTTTGCTAGGACAAATCATGCTGTAAAATAAATATTTTATATCTAATGCTGTCTTTTGTTCCCCCCACCTTTTCTGTTTAAGAGCTTGGTGTTTTTAATGGATTTAGAATGTTATGCAATTTGATCTATATTTTATGAATTGCAAATACAAGCGGGTTTTAAATACACTATTAAGAACAGTTTAGTATCAGTTTAGTTTTATTATGGCATGGTATCATTAATATCTCCGAAATTAGATTTTAATGTGTTGCTTCAAGAGCATCATTCTCTAACACCACATCACCATAAAAGCGAGTTATTCATATTATAAGCACTCTTAATGGTACATCAGGTTTTTATTTAATCTTCGTGTTAGTTTCTGTCTGCTTTCGATCACACCAAATAAATATGATGTTACGCAATCTTTGCATTCGAGACTCGCGCTCAGGAACCGCACATGTTGAAATATAAACTCTTTTATTTAACTTCCATGACTCACCAGACCGCAGCGCGTGAGTGAGTGTGTGTGTGTGTGTGTGTGTGCGTGTGCGCGCGCTCTTTATTGCTTTGACTCTAAGCCCAAGCGGGTGAAAAAAGCAAAGCAATCCAATCGAGGCGTGATATTTCCGGGTCCTATGACTTATCAGGTGGTTGTCCGGTGGGAGCGTGCGCTTACTGTTTGAATGCTTTCCTTGCTCACGTCCTCGAACCCAAAACACTTCTCCTAAACTGTGTGAGGGAGTAGAGGGGAAGTGGTTGCTCAAAGTTGCCAAAACTTTCCTCTCTCATAACTGACATTCGGCAGCATGGCAGGCGGGTCTGTGTCGGAGTGTAAGGAGTATTTATTTAAAGTTTTGGTAATCGGGGAACTCGGTGTGGGAAAGACGAGCATCATCAAGCGATACGTGCACCAACTCTTTTCGCAACACTACAGAGCGACAATAGGAGTGGATTTCGCTCTCAAAGTCCTCAACTGGGACAGCAAAACACTAGTGCGGCTACAGCTATGGGACATCGCAGGTAAGGACGTGTACATGTCTTAAATCTAGGTTTAATAATAAACCTACAGACACTGTTTGAAGTGTTTTGTATTGTATATGGCCACCCTTATAGTAGTTATTAGTTTTTTTTCCTCGTCTCGAAATTAAACAAGCCTAGGCACGCACAAGTACCACATGACTCTTGATGTAATGTTGAGCTTGAAAGACTGCAAAGTCCGAGTCATTCTTTCCGAGTTTCGGTTCCTTTGAACAGTTCGTTTCAAATAATCGTATAACTTTACAGATTAAACTTTTCTTCTTCTGTAAATAATGAAGTGATTCCGTTATCGCGTGGTATTCTGACGTAGCATCCTATTACATGCGATTAACCGTTTCAGTAAAGACGACAAATCCAATATAAAGTCTTTAGCACACTGTGCTATCTGCATTTTTATTTTAATTCAGTTATCAAAAGCCTAAAATGTAAAGGATAGTTTAATTTCATGTGTCCAATTTGATTCAGTTCAAAACAAGCCAAATAATTTGCATTTAGGCTACATTAAACTCAACATTATATTGTTATCACTCGGCTGAAAGAGTACTTTTCGTACTTTCTCCCTAAGCCTAAATATATTTTCAGATCTTTTATTTTTTTGTGATATTATTTATTATTTACCATCACATTTTAAGACAAATGCTTTTACTATCAGCCCATTGGTTCTCGAGTCATTATGTTCAAATATATTATTATGTTCAAATATATATGTTATTTGTTAAGCAGAATCATTCAAGTGATTTAAACCATTTACATTTTTTATTAATTTAACATTCTTGACTCAAAAACCGCCAATACAGATTCAATCGGATTTGTGAACGAACCGTTCAGAGTGAACAGGTTCAATTATATCATTAAAAAGATCCGACTCGATGAACGATTCGGGACATCGCTTTGATTCCAGATCTGCTCCCGGTTAGGCACCCAATGCTACTTAAAATGAAAAAGTGCAGTCCTGGCTATTATGACCTTTAAATACACGTAAAAGGAAAAATAAATAGTTTGGGAAGAATGCGCTAAACTTTCTGAAAGCCCAGAATAGGTGCGAGTCCTAGCTTACTGTGATCACATTAGCGAACATAATTACTAACGCAATGTAGGTCATGTTGAGAGAGAGAGAGAGAGAGAGAGAAAGAGGGGAGCGATATGCTTCATGCCACTATTATGACTCCGTGAGCTGCCTATCTAGACATAATAGGGGCCAGAACGAGTTACAAATGTTACATATGTTAACTAAGCAATCTACAAGTTATTAAATTCGGTGGCACAAACAGACCTACAGTACCACTGCAACGTGCTTGAGTGAAAAGGGAAGTGAAATCACGGATCAAGCGAAACCTTGACGTGACGTTATGGAATGCAAGCAAGTCATAAAACAAGAAGGCTTTCTTTCTTTCTTTCTTTCTTTCTTTCTTTCTTTCTTTCTTTCTTTCTTTCTTTCTTTCTTTCTTTCTTTCTTTCTTTCTTTCTTTCTTTCTTTCTTTCTTTCTTTCTTTCCCATGTGAGGTAACAGATAATGAGGGATAATTGTGTAACTGCACTAGGCTTCACTTGCTTATAAAATCACATTGGACAGATTGCCTGGCACTCCACATGAAAAAGGAACACAGCTCTTATAACACTACTCGTGGACTTTTCATGCACTTCACATACTGTACATCTAGGCTACACAACTGGAATATGCAAGCTATTCTTTTTTATGTTGTTCTTTGTTTAATATGCAATAAAAAACATTTCCATACCCATACAATACACTGTCTTACATTTAACCCTGTAAAGCCTGACATATTAAATATTCATATATTCTAAAGTCTATAACACGTTTGTGGATATATTTTTATGATACATCGGGCATTAATAGCCCATGCAGTATGATATGATGATTTTATCCAGAGACCCAATTTGATTGATGTACAAATAAACGTCTGTTGTATAATATTTGATGCATGCAATTTAAACAAATTTTTCTTAAACAAAAATCATATTGATAATCAAGTAAATCTAAGTTGCTCCAGTCCAGTAAATGCTCATCTTAAAATATTAATAACAACATAAAACTTATATTGTTATAAAATATTAAAGATTTCACAGCAAAACTATGCATGTACCACAACCTGAAGGTGGACATTTTTTTATAATTATACTAGAAGGCCTTTTACTTGCTTAACAAGTATCTATCAATCAGTAACTATCAGTCAGAAGGTGGAAAGCATGTAGATTGATTACAACAGGTTTTTCAGCAAAGGTTTGATCAAGTTGATAATTTTGAGTATGATGTAGTAAGATTAGTAGGGTTAATAATGTACTTTATAATTCATAATGACTCAGCATTTTCACACTATAGTGCTTGTGAGACATTGGAGAGCTGTCTGTCTGTAATCTATTCACACTCTCTCTCTTACCATTGCTGCACTGCTGCTGTCACTAGAGGAAGAACCACACTGCAATCTCTATATTTCCCCGAAGACCGATTATGTCTTTCCACTGCAGTATTCCTCGAGCACAATAGGACCATGGAGGCATGTGTAATCCAATAAACTGTACCAACTGTCCACGGCAAACAAATGGACAACTTTAGTTTTCAATTTAATTTCAGTGTCATGTGTGTCAGCCTCCTGTGAAATTGAATCATGTGGACTTGTATGGCTGGGATGGTTTATAGGTCTAAATAATGAAATATCACCTTATACCTTACCCACCCTGCACCCTAAACTATGTACTCTGGCATGATACATGTACTTTCAAATTGAAATATATCTCTGATGTGCTCTTTGAAGCCATGTTTCTTTAAAAGATGTTATGAATGTTAGTCTGGCACAACTTCACTGTTACTGGGACACAATGCAGAGACGACATCTGTGCTTGGTTACACGCATGAGACACTAACATTCTTGTTCACTATAATGAAACTGAACAAGACATACAGCAGATAAAATGTACATGATTTCATTCTTTATGTAATGCCAAGCCAACCAGCTTCATTTCTGCTCATCTTAGAATATGAGGAAATACTTTTTGTATTTAATTTTTTTTGGAAAAGTGATAGTTAATAAGATTTTTACTTCAGGAAGTAAAAAAAAAAAAATTCATGCAAAATTGACCTGGACATTCAGGTTGTTCACTAAACATTTAGACATTTGAGTACAAAGTGCAAATTATGAACAATTACAGGCTGTACAGTCTGGAGGGGGGGGACTTTTTTTTTTACAGGAAGTGGAGATTAAATAAAAAAAGGTATATTTCATGTCAAAAAAATATACGCATAGCAAATGAAACATGCATACATTTCTGTAAAAAGCATAAAACAAAATTGTAAAACATAATGGCAAACAAATATACTTCAGCCAAAGAGTTATACATTTTGTTTTTAGCATTTAAAAGACATTAACCGGTCTAGAAAAATATTCTAAATAAGACACTTTATTTAATTTAATTTAATTTTTTGATAGTTCATAAAAAAATATATTTTTCTTAAATTCTCTGTAAAATTACCAGTGCCAGTCGTTCACTAATTATTTGGACATTTTCAGTATGAAGTCCAATTATGAAAAATGAATACAGGCCCTATAGGAAAAAACACATTTATATTTAATTTTGACATTACTATATATAGATAAAACACATTATTTTATAGGAAATTGAGATTAAATTAATGAGATTAGGTACATTATATATTTAATCAAATGTATGGCAAATAAAACACATTAATTATATTTCTGTAAAAAACAAAACAAAATGTAAATCCAAAAAAATGGCAAACAAATATACAGTATTTCTAGCCTAAAAGCTAGTTTTTAGCATTTACATTTTTTTTTAGAGGATTGAGTGGCAGTTTCATCAGCCGTGGATTGTCCTTCATTTAGTCGCCAGTTTTTCTTTAAAATAGAGTTTATGTTCCCCTCTTCCTTAATTGCTTTCTCACTCAGCCTTTTATTCTCTCGCTTCGGTCTTGGTTGTCACAGTGAGCTGCAAGGACAACGTCAATGAAGTGTGAATTACAGGGGTTGCATTCTTTCAGTCTGTATGTGGGTGCATGTGTGAATGTGTCTGGAGAACCGCTGGAATACTGTACTTTAGTGTGTGGTGTACCATATAATGATGTGTGATTAAAAAAACAAGCATCTCAACTGTTCACTGTGACATCCTGGCCCAGTTCCCAAAGCTAGTCCAGGGGTCTCATTTATAAACACTGCGTACGCACAAAATGAGCATATAATATGCGTAAGCAATTTTCCACGCACATATCCGGATTTATAAAAAATAAACTTGGTGTAAATATGTACGCACTTTTGGAGTGAGAAGTAATGAAGTAAAACGATTTTAAACTATTTTCTTTTCGTTATGCATTTACAATAAATATTCCACTCTCATTAAGCACTGAAATTACAAAATGTCATTACGCAGAAGTTAAACAAAATTAAATTTAGACATAGGCTATAGTGGATGCATTTGATCACTTTTCATGTGACATCCTATGTTTTATTGACAGCGAGGAGTGCTATAGGTGCACAATAATTCACTTTTAAACTAAACTGCAGATCTCATGTTACGAGGATTTTTTTTTGCGAGAACAATGATCATGATGTGCACTTAATTCGATATTATGGCGGACACAGCTGGATATGGTGGTCGAACCGTCATTCCATTGTCTGGTTTGAATAGGACCAATAATAATCTTACTGTACAGCCGCAGCTGCACGGACGTGTTGATGTCGTGTAAAGGCATCTCCAAAACTTTATAAAAAATACCAGTGTATTTGAAGGATACCATTAAAGGAAAACAGTATAAGATTTGCACATTTCCTTTTTAAAATGCTTTCAGTAATTCGCAGAGTCAGACAATTGTATTTACACTGCAAAGAAATATAGGCCTATTATATCAGCTGTTTCCACAAAAATAGATGTTCAGCTTATGTTCACATTATCAGCTAAACTGCATAAATGTGATTTGATTTGAATTGTTTAAAACAATTGAAATACTATATGACCAGTGTTAAAAAAGAATGAGATCAACTATTTTAACCCGTTTTTATGGATATCTTCATATATTTATTATAAAACGTAATCAAGAATACTGGATATTTTTTTGCAATAAAAATTAATGTGTAGGCTATGGTCCAAATGGAATTACAGTCAGGATCTCATATTTTCTTAATGTCTTGTACCATTGACGGTGTTAAACATGGTGGCACGTGGATGGGAATATGCATGGAAATTATATGCAGATGAGGTTATGCATAGTAAAACCAGGTGTTGTAAGCTCCATATATGGTCATTTATGGGAGGAGCCGGGGTGGAGATGCACGTTCACACAATCTTCCCCTGACTGGGATTTATAAAGAGATTTTTGTGCAGGTTCTAGCGTAGGCATGGTTTTATAAATCTAAAAAAATTCACACGTACGCAAAAGCTTTTGTGTGTACATACACTTCTAGGATGAAATCTACGGAGAGTTTTATAAATGAGACCCCTGACCTGTATCATCCTGGATAAAGTTGATCAAAGTCTGCCCCATTTACGCATTTACTTCTGCACTGCTAAATAACCCTGTTAATCATGCACTTAATTGTTAGCTCAGTGGTACTAATCAAGTACGCTGTTTTTCTATACCCGCACCGACTAGCGATTATGATAATGACCCTGAATTGGATGACTGTAATCAAGGCCTTCTTCAAATACGTATGTGTCGGACCCTGACTGAAGCCAGGGGCTCAGCCGCCTACCTTGGCCCAGAATAGCAGTGCTCCACTGAGGCTGTCTAAAAAGCGACATGCTTATTACAGACATGGAGCTTTAAAGAAAGTCTTAACCTTGTCTTAACCCAAGGATTGGGATGACATCTTAGAGCAGGAGTATCTATCTGTCTGTCTGTCTGTCTGTCTCTCTGTCTGTCTCTCTGTCTGTCTGTCTGTCTGTCTGTCTCTCTGTCTGTCTCTCTGTCTGTCTGTCTGTCTCGTCTGTCTGTCTCTATCTCTGTCTGTTCTCGTCTCTCTCTCTGTCGCTCTCTATCGTTCTATCTATCGATCGTTCTATATCTATCTATCTATCGATCGTTCTATCGATCGTTCTGTCGCTCTCTCTCGATCGTTCTGTCGCTCTCTATCGATCGTTCTGTCGCTCTCTATCGATCGTTCTATCGATTGTTCTGTCGCTCTCTATCTATCGTTCTATCTATCTATATCGTTCTATCGATCGTTCTGTCGCTCTCTATTGTTCTGTCGCTCTCTATCTATCGTTCTTTCGCTCTCTATCTATTGTTCTGTCGCTCTCTATCTATCGTTCTTTTGCTCTCTATCTATTGTTCTGTCGCTCTATATCTATCGTTCTATCTATCGTTCTGTTCTGTCGATCTCTCTGTCGTTCTGTCATTCTGTCGCTCTCTATCTATTGTTCTGTCGCTCTCTATCTTCTATCTATCATTCTTTCGCTCTCTATCTATCTATCTATCTGTATACGTATGTTCTCGCGCTTTCTATCGCTTCGTTCTCTCTATATATCTGTTCTGTGTCGCTCTCTATTCTTCTCTCTCGCTCGCATCTAACGGTCTCTATCATGTTTCATATCGTCGTTATCTCTCTCTGTCGCTCTTCCTCTATCTCGTTCTATCTGTCGCTCTCTATCTCTTTTCTTCTCTCTCATGTAATTCTGTCACTTTTTCTGTATTATGTCTATCTTTTCAGCTCTCTATCGCCTCTGTCGCTCTATCGTATGTTAACTCTGCTAATCTCTCAAATATTATTGTATCTATATTATTTATTACTTATATTATAATACATACATACATAAAATATATGCCCATTGTTAATGTATTTATTTAATCTTCATTTCACATGTTGTTAACTTGCTTTCTAAATATAATGTTTAAGAAATGTCTAATGCTTACCAAGACTGCATTTATTTAACCAAAATTACAGTAAAAATAATATTATAAACATTTTTAAATAACTCTGTTATTATATTTTAAAATATGTATTTTTTCCTGTGATCGAAAAACAGTTTTCAGCAGAAATATTCCTTCAGAAATTAATCAACTTTATTTATTGGTAATAATTCTTCTAATCTACAGTTACAGTGTTCTCTGTCAGTATTGGGTTGTCTTCGGGGTGTTGATTGCAGATAGCCTTTGCCTCAGTGTCGTGAAGCCTCTGCCACTGGTCATTAGCTGTACTGTTGGTTAAGGATGTAACAGCGGCCCAAAGCGTCTGAAGTGTGTTGATGTTCCACGAAGCACCAAAAAATATGCAGCTGGCTCGTCTGGCTTGGATTGTTGCCATAGCAACACACCCACAAGATTGTTATCTTGATAAAGGCCATGCAGGAGAAACTTCAGGTTGCCATGGCTATGGACAACGAGTATCCCTGTCTCCCTACGCCACCACCCTCTCTTTTCCCTCTCTGTCTCAAGCTTTTAAGTGATCACCATAATTCACATTAGCAGTCATATTTAGAAGTATACAGATTTGTTGTGAAGTTTAACCAAGAAATTAAACAATAGGGTACTTTAAAATAAGAAACAATGCTACTGGTCACGTTACTGTAATACTTTGAAAGTTACAGCATGTGGGTCAATGACATGACACTCTTTTTTTGTCCTATACATTAGTTAATTGAAAAATGCACTAAAAATGAAAAATGCAAAGATACAGTTACTTTAATACATATATTTTATGATAGGCATGATTTTAACTTATTGAACTTTTTACTTTGAAAAATTATTTTAACCCAGTATATTGAAAGCTGTTTTCTAGAGATGTCAGTTGTCTATGACTGATTGAATTTCTGTTCCACATATGATTTCTCATTGAACTCATATATTGTATTTAATAAAGCCAGCGCCACTTTGTGTGGTTTTAAAAGGAAGTAACAGAAACTGCTATCAGAACTAGTCACTGAATAAAGTGACTGCTGTGTCATTACTCAGTGTTGTCAAAACAGTTCATTGTTAGTCATATTTATTTTAAATCATTAGCCGCTATTGACCTCTCAAAATGTTGATCGCCCGTCTCTATTGCCGTCATGCAGTCAAAGCTTTTGTTTACCTCGGGTCCCTTTTTGCTGTTGAAAAACTGTCAGTTTGTGTTGTGCTATATTTGCACATGCTACAGGCGGGTCGACGTCCCATCGATTCTTTTGTGAGTTGTAAAGACAAGTCCATTGATTGGTGATAAATGGAGATTGATTCTTGACATTGTTTCCCCAGGAGGGAGAATGAGGTCTCCCACCACACAATTATTGAAACCATCATCCCTGACCCTCTCATTCTCTGCATGAACAATTTGAATTGTCTATACATTATTGATCAGAAGCACTCAGAATATGACGAAAAATAATAAAAATGACCTAAAATCTCTCCATCACTGTACCTCATCTGTCAAAAAAGGCCTTTATTAAAAAACAAAACACAAAGTGCAGATCTCTTATGGTTTTCCTGCATAACAAGCCCTGGTTTGTCAACCACTGTAATCATCATGAATTGTAATGTAGTAAAGGTTTGATAAAATAGGAGAAGCACAGACTTTTGCCCAAGTTACTCTTTCCTAAGCTGCCCTTGATTATTGTCGCTAATTCAAGACACGTTTTACAGAACATTCATGGATACACGGTAGGAACTGGATATTTCCATGAAATGTTTTTGTAAAATGTGTTTATAAAGTGGTAAAAACTGATTTCAACAGGATCTGGAATTCATTAGGATGCTGAAAAAAATGCTTTTTATACAATCTGCCATTTTCCTTAAAAATACATTACACACACACACACACACACACACACACACACACACATATATATATTAGTATCTCACAGAAGTGAGTACACCCCTCACATTTTTTGTAAACATTTTATTATACCTTTTCATGTGACAACACTGAAGAAATTACACTTTGCTACAATATAAAGTAGTGAGTGTACAGCTTGTATAACAGTGTAAATTTGCTGTCTCCTTCACATTTTTTGTAAACATTTTATTAACTCATGTGACACACACTGAAGAAATTACAGCCATTAATGTCTAAACCGTCCCTTCAAAATAACTCAACACACAGCCATTAATGTCTAAACCGCTGGCCACAAAAAGGAGTACACTCCTAAGTGAAAATGTCCAAATTGGGCCCAATTAACAATTTTCTCTCCCCGGTGTCATGTGACTCGTTAGTGTTACAAGGTCTCAGGTGTGAATGGGGAGCAGGTGTGTTAAATTTGGTGTTATCGCTCTCACTCTCTTGTACTGGTCACTGGAAGTTCAACATGGCACCTCATGGCAAAGAACTCTGAGGATTTGAAAAAAATAATTGTTGCTCTACATAAAGGTGGCGTAAGCTATAAGAAGATTACCAAGACCCAGAAACTGAGCTGCAGCACGGTGGCCAAGACCATACAGCGGTTTAACAGAACAGGTTCCACTCAGACAGGCCTCGTTATGGTCGACCAAAGAAATTGAGTGCACATGCTCAGCGTCATATCCAGAGGTTGTGTTTGGGAAATAGACATATGAGTGCTGCCAGCATTGCTTTTTCATTGATTGAAGGGGTGGGGGGTCAGCCTGTCAGTGCTCAGACCATACGCCACACATTGCATCAAATTGGTCTGCATGGCTGTCGTCCCAGAAGTAAGCCTCTTCAAAAGATGATGCACAAGAAAGCTCGTAAACAGTTTGCTGATGACAAGCAGACTTAGGACATGGATTACTAGAACCATGTCCTGTGGTCTGATGAGACCAAGATAAACTTATTTGGTTCAGATGGTGTCAAGCGTGGCGGCAACCAGGTGAGGAGTACAAAGACAAGTGTGTATTGCCTACAGTCAAACATGATGGTGGGAGTGTCATGGTCTGGGGCTGCATGAGTGCTGCCGGCACTGGCGAGCTACAGTTCATTGAGGGAACCATGAATGCCAACATGTACTGTGACATACTGAAGCAGAGCATGATCCCCTCCCTTCGGAGACTGGGCCGCAGGGCAGTATTCCAACATAATAACGACCAATGCCTTGCTAAAGAAGCTGAGGGTAAAGGTGATGGACTGGCCAAGCATGTCTCCAGACCTAAACCCTATTGAGCATCTGTGGGGCATCCTCAAACGGAAGGCGGAGGAGTGTAAGTTCTCCTAACATCCACCAGCTCTGTGATGTCATCATGGAGGAGTGGAAGAGGACTCCAGTGGCAACCTGTGAAGCTTTGGTGAACTTCATGTCCAAGAGGGTTAAGGCAGTGCTGGAAAATAATGGTGGCCACACAAAATATTGACACTTTGGGCCCAATTTGGACATTTCCACTTAGGGGTGTACTCACTTTTGTGGCCAGCGGTTTAGACCTTAATGGCTGTGTGTTGAGTTATTTTGAGGGGACCGCAAATTTACACCGTTAAACAAGCTGTACACTCATTACTTTACATTCTAGCAAAGTGTCAGTTCTTCAGTGTTTTCACATGAAAATATAAAAAATATTTGCAAAAATGTGAGGGGTGTACTCACTTCTGTGAGATACTGTATAAACCGAACCGGTTGAATGTTTTTTCTCAGATCAGGTCTTCTTAAGAAAGTAAAAGTCTTTATAAGCATAACTTCACTACAATCTGTTTTCATAATCAAAGAAAAGGTGCATTTCTTTGAATTGCACAAACTAGATTAACTCAAAAAAAGTGCAATTTCAATTTTAGTGCAATTTCACACGCCCTTCTGGGAGCTTTGGACCAGGGAAAGCACCTTTCATTGTGAAACTATTACATCACACTGTGGCTTTTTCTCAGTTAATACAAGAACTTGCTACTCCATTTGCCTTTTTCATGTCGGGCTAAGCCTCAGCTTTCACACTATTCTCTCAGCAGTTCTCCTTTTCTCTTTCGATAAGTAGCCGACTTTCTGTGAAGCACTGCAGGTACAGTTCACTTGGTTCATTGGTCTTCTATTTTTCTATAATAGCGCCACACACAGAGAACCATTAATTCTGAGAAAATACCAGTTCACAACAGCATGCCCAGCATATTGTGGCATAAAGTATTGATCAAGGGTACGATTCTGCCCCTTCACATGCTGTTTCTAAGAACTAAAAGCATTTCTGAGATTTTCTTTCTTGATTTGTTCTGTGACAGCTGGCCCAGCGCACCAAATGCGTCCACGAGTTCATATGTGGCTGGAATCTGGGTATTCAGTATCTTTAATTTGTCAGAGCGAGGTTTTTAAAAAGATTTTTAGGGCTGTGTGCCCAAAATGGACCGGGAGCCAAGAATTAGGTTTTGTCTACTTGTGTGTCGGCCCTCCCGTGTGTTCACCTGAGGTTAAATGGTCTAAATTTAGACCCACAATCAAGAGCAATTAGCTGCTGAGAGACCTAAGTGCGTAGCTGAATGAGCAAAGATAATGGAGTTGGGGTTGGTGAAATGTGCTGCATGTTTCAATGCTGGTCACTGGAAACCTAATATAGACATCTGAAAGTCTACACGCTATAAACCTATTGTATTGAATGCTGCAGGGTTGGACTTGGACAAAAATTTGCCTTGTAAAAATTCCTATTAAAAATACACAATTGACCGTAAAGCACTGATTTTGGTTAGGATGCAGTAAAGTAAATTTACTGCAATAAATGTCAATAAATGTATGCACAGCTGCATCTTGTCAATGTTAATTTTAATTATAAAATTATTTTTTCCCCTGAAATTAAAGTTTATTAGAACTAAACATTGTAATAGATAAAACAATATGCTGTTAGTTTATGCATTAGGGGTAGGGATTGTTCAGACTCTTTTTGTAAGTTACATTGTTATGCCAGTAGTTGGCAACAAGGGATTGTCTTTATAAGGGAGTCATTCATTCAACAACACTTATTCATTTAAGAATTACTTCAGTGACTGCCATAATGAGCGAGCCATTGAATCATTCACTCAACTTTCTCAGTTTTTGCTGGTCGACCATAAATAAACAGCAGCTGGTAATATTGTGTTTAGAAAATAAGTTACTCAATATTAACTTATTGCTTTTTATTGAATAGTTCCTGACACACTTGGAGTCATACTGTTGCTTGCTGCTAATATAACCATAACGGGCTGTGATGACCAGCCATGATATTTGGAAAAACAGCATTCTCCATTGCATCATATTGCTTGAATGTGCTGTATATTTCCACTCAAGAGTAGCTAGAAATTTAAAGTAACTTCCACAATACTGATTAAATAAATTGAACACACTCAATTGAACACACTTGCTGTTTGTTATTAGAAAGATGTGAATCTTCTATCTCTCTCTTATCACAAACACACACGCAGTGCCTCGCTGCACTTCCCCAGCTTCTCTCACTCTCCGTAGAGAGAGTGCAGAACAAAGCAATGTCAGGCATTATAGACAGGCCTGTGATCACAGTCTTCCTCTGTCTGAACTCTGATCTGAGAGTGTGGTTTGGGCTCTGGCTTAACTGCTGCATAAACACTAAGACTAGAGTGTTCTAGACTCATGAAACTTTTTTTATTATTTTTGTTCCTGTGGGAAACAGCACACTGCCACAAGTCACAGATCTGATTCTGAGGGGTCTAGGTTTTCTTGATGATAATTGTTCACAACTCCCTTTAAAAAAATAGCATTTAGCTTAGCGTACCGCTAAAAATATACCAATTGAATGCAGCACTACTCAAAAGACTTCAGTTAATTTTGCTATTGTAGAAATGCATCATTTACTCTTCCTTGTGTTGTGTGAATATATGTGTAGATACTTCCTTGTGTGTGTGTGTGTGTGTGTGTGTGTGTGCATTCCCTTATGTTGGATGTCATATGTGACTGGAATTCAATATGTAACCATCACATGCCTTACTGTGTCGTATCAAAAAGGAGGTCAAGCTCAGTTTTTTTCCCTTTTAAGCTAGTCAGATTAAATGATAGGTTCAAAAGCGATTTATTTTTTCCATTCTTAATTTTTAATTTGATATCTTCCATAACTACTTTCCACAACATGCTATTTTGTACATTAAAAATAATGTACATTTTGAATATAAAAGCTTGGTTTATTCTCTTTATTTTTACATATGAAGGCAGTAAATGTAATGACATAAGCCAGTGTGGTGAATTTAGCTGAGAAGGATATGAGAGGGGTGTGTGTACGGAGTCTTTGATGTGTTATTAGCAACTACGACTGGGCGACTCTTTCGCTCCTCTCTTCCTTTTTTCTGTCCATCTAGCTTTCAAAGATTTTGCGCTGCGCTGGGCTTTATCCCTCCCCAGGCAAGATGAACTATGAGACTGAGCAGCACATCTCAGACTGATTGTGACCAGAATCAGTCAGACTTTATGTTCTGTGGGCTGGAACATGAGAGCACAGTATTGGAGTGATTAACATAAACCTGCTTTAATTAGCAACCACATGCTCTCATTAACTCCCATTATAAAATGTATAGAAAACATGATAGGGATTTAAACTGGTTGAATTAAAATTCAAATGAAATGTTTGTTACATATTTTGTTGACCTCTCTATCACTCATAATAATTGTGCTTGTATTATATGTTTGTCTTCTGTTTAGGTCAAGAGCGGTTTGGGAACATGACCAGAGTTTACTATAAGGAGGCAGTGGGTGCTTTCGTTGTTTTCGACATTACTCGAGGCTCGACATTCGAGGCTGTTTCAAAATGGAAGCATGATTTAGACAGCAAGGTGAAACTGGCCAATGGCAATCCCATCCCTTCTGTCCTTCTTGCCAATAAATCTGACCAGAAGAAAGATGGATCCAACAATTCCTCACTTATGGACAACTTCTGCAAGGAGGCTGGGTTTTTGGGCTGGTTTGAAACATCAGCTAAGGTAATATAAGCTCATTCGGTGTTCACTTATCCACTTAAATGGTTGTTTGTGCTTGGTCAAACTGAAGGAGAACTTGTCACGAGACATTTTTGCTAAGAATAGAAGCTTCTTACTACACCTTTCCTCTCTAATCAGCTCAGACAACCATGAAAGCTGCCATATTAGATCAAGTATTTAAAATGGCTGACATTCTCCATGGTATTGAGGCCAAAATGGCACCACTGCGGCAGTCTTAAGAACATTAGCCACTCCTCCTGCCTGAATCACCAGACATACGTCAAATGCGCAATGTGTAACTTATCACGTGAAGCAGCGGGATGCATGGGATTTTTGTGGGATACATTTTTAATCTCAGCTTGAATTGCTGAAACTTTGCCCACTGATTTAAAGTATAGTACTAGTAGTACAATGTTTACATTGGCTAAAACTTGTACATTGGCTAAAATTTGAATATCAAGTTTATTGCTACAACTATGTTTACAGAATAATTGAGTGCATTGCAATACATTTTATTTATTTTTTTATTGTTTTTATATTAATTTATTTTTTATTAAAAGTAGTTATTTTTATTATATTACCATTCAAAACCTTGGAGTCATTTAAATTGAAAGTAGAGTCATTGAAGTAATTTTTATTTGAAAGAAATTAATACTTTTATTCAGCAAGGATGCACTGAATTCTTCAAAAAAAATGCCAATAGAGACATTTATAATGTTTTAAATAAATGCTGTTCTTTTGAACTTTCCATTCATCAAAGAATCCTGGGAAAAAATGTATCAGTTTTCACAACAAAAAAAAATTTAAGCAGCACAACCGTTTTCAAGTGTGATAATAAGAAATGTTTCTTGAGCACTAAATTATTTAAATTTTAACTTATAATAATATTTCATAATGAAGTCGTGGTCTAATGGTTAGAGAGTCGGACTCGTAATTGAAAGGTTGCAAGTTCGAGTCTCGAGCCGGCAGGAATTGTCTGTGGGGGGAGTGAATATCCAGCGCTCTCGCCACCCTCAATAATACGACGAGGTGCCCTTGAGCAAGGCACCGAACCCCAACTGCTCCCCGGGTGCTGCAGCATAAAAGGCTGCCCACTGCTCCGGGTGTGTGTTCACGGTGTGTGTGTGCACTTTGGATGGGTTAAATGCAGAGCACAAATTCCGAGTATGGGTCACCATACTTGGTCGTATGTCACGTCACTTTCACTTCACTTTCATTAATATTACCGTTTTATTGTATTTTTGATCAAATAAATGTAAACATAAGAGACTTCTAACATCTAACTGGCCAGAAACTGAACAGTAGTGTATTTTTGCTTTTTGGCGCAATAATAGCAATAATGCATAATGATCTGCAGTCTACATCAGTAAAAATATGCTTTTTTTATATTTTGCTAATTAATTTGTAATTATTCAATTTGTTTTATTTTGTTCAATTTTATTATTGATTTATTCAACTATATTTAACTATTATTATTTATGCCCTTGTGTTTATGACATGGAAGTCATCCTGTCTAGATATATTTTTCTTGGTGCCTGCAGTATGCTGACTTTCACGTGGTTTTTATTACAAATGGTTGTCATTCCTGACTAAGATCCAGTCACATATTTTGCATTATCAGCGGAATCTTAAAAACGCTGCAAAAGATAATGAAATATGTGTATTTAGAGTTTTACATCAGCAGTTTCTTTGATATATTTTGCACATTAATATCTTTCCTATATTACATTTGAGGGATGCTAGGCGAGTCTGGATAAATTAAGCTGGCTAAAGAGACTCTACTCTAGGATAAGATAAGGAAGAAAACAGGAACTGGAAGGAGGAGAAGGAAATGTCTGTTTGTTAATTCTGGGGAGTACAGTGTCTTGAAGAGTGTGTGATTTTGTAGGTATTTAACTCCCTATTCAATTGTACCCCTTGCATTATCAAGTCACACGTTTTAGCCTTAAATATATCTTTACTGTGTCTTGCTATTTAAAAAGTGTTTGTTCGGTTTCTCTCTGTAGCAGTGTCTGGTCTCAACTGTTTAACAGAAGGTGTCTCATCAGTCAGTCTGCATAAGCACATGTTTCTGAAATAGATCCCTCCATTAGGGACTCAAGCACACAGATGTCTGGCAGGGAGCTCTGGCACCTGTCGTGTGTAAATGTGTGTGTGTTTGTGCACGTGCATGTTTGTGTATGGTAAATGTGTTTGCTCTTATCTATCGGGACCTCCTGGTGTTCAATCAATCCTCTACGCTGACTGATCTAAAGATCGTTTCTGTCTCTCTCTTTTTTTAATCTCCTACTATTGCTCCTCTCCCAGTGGACCACATGTGTATTTTGTTTTTGCACCTTGCCCCACTTTTTTGAAAACATGACAATTGTAGAACATTTTGGAAGACCATTAAACCTTGGAGTAAAAATATAAATAAATAAATACACACTACACACACACACACACACACACACACACACACACACACATACATGAAAATTATTGTGAGTTTAAAGTTTTAAATAAAATAAAATCACATTTGGAGATATAATGTAACAGTTATAAGAAATGAAGTCACATTGCAAGATATCACATTGTCACATTGCAAGATAAGTGACATTGGGAGATATAATATAGCAATGATGAGAAATTGCTATTTTTATATCTGAGATAGAAAAGGGTTTCCATACAGTATAAAACGCATGAAACTATAAAAAAGATATATGCATGCATTAAAGAATAATTTTTCTCGTTTTTCAGTGAACATGACTAAACATCCTTAAATTATATTCTTTGAATAAAAAGAGTCTTACCTTACACATTTTTGATTCTAGAGAAAATGTCTTTTTAAAAATGTTGAGACATTTTTACTGGATAATTGAGCAAAATACTTGCTATGAAATGTGGGCAGACCAGTAGGCTACGGGGCTTCTGTGAGCTCTTTAGTTTTAATTGATTATCATTATAATTTCATAGCAAGTCTTTAAATTCAAACAATATTCTTAATTGCCCATGCAAATTTGAAAATGGCAATAATTTCAACCATCGTTTGTTCTACCAAACGAGGTTACAACAACAACAGCTCATCGCCCTTTAAAACAAGTAGGAGCACAGAACACTTTCTGAAAGTCATGCCTCAAGTCTCATCATTTTCTTAACTTGCTAGAAAATTCAAGTTATTTACACTGCTCACTGCAAGCTAATAGTGTTCCACAGGCCATGTATTAGCGTTGTTCATTATCTTGTTTTACTTGCCCACTGCTAGACATCAGTTGTCTCATAGAAACGGTCATTGTCACTCAGCATGGCCGTGCCATCTGTATTGTTTTCAGTACTCTAGGTGAATGACAAAAACAGATGGCTGGCTTTTGTTTAACCTTTCTGTTTTCTGCCCTTTTCTTCAAATCTGTCTCATTCTCACTTTATTGCTTTGAAGCCACAGACTGCTGAGGGATAGAGGGAGGGATGTAAATGGAAAGAGCGATGAGAAGAGAGACGTTGTGTAGGCGGGTGCAATCAATCCAGCTTCATGCTGAAGTACCTCTCAAAGCTTCACTAAGCACTCAGTTTAGCTTAACAAGTTCGGTCTATTGACCGTTCTGTAAATGATCTCAATATTCTGGAAAGGATCCAGTGTCGTTCCAAACCTGCATGACTTTATTTCTTCTGCAGAGCACAAAGAAAGATATTTTGAAGAATGTCTCTGTGTCGATACAATGAAAATCACTGAGGTCCATTGATATTTGGAAACAGCTGTATGTTCAAAAATCAGTTTAAGACACAACAAAATGTCTTCTTTTATGTTATAGAGAAGAAAGAAACCCATACAGGTTTGGAACAACATGAGGAATGATTTTCAGGTGAACTATCCCTTTAACATTTGACTCTGTTCACTGCAGGAGAACATCAACGTTGATGATGCTGCCCGGTTCCTGGTGGAGAACATCCTTCTCAACGATAAAGGTCTTCCATATGAAGAGAGCAATGGTGACAAGATTAAACTGGACCAACAAACAGTGCCTGCTGAGAGTAAGTCCGGTTGTTGCTAGTGTTGGATGCTCTTGTGTGTCCCATCATCTGACGTGGAACGGAGGCCAAGGACCGAGCTCAACAAATCCCCCAATCCCCCCTCATCACAAACCCCTGCCACGGATCACAGCATAACCAGGGGTCAACAGTTTGTGCTCTAAAAGAGGAGAAGATATCACTGTCAGATGATCAGATGAAAACATCTTTCTGATGCTTCTAATGACCAGTTTTTCTCTCTCACTCTTGTACTGTGCAATGTTTGTCCTTTTAATAGCGTCAAGCAAGTTACTTCAGTGTGTGCTTGTTGTAATACTGCTTAAAACGAATGAAACTAAATGGGTGTCATAGGACCAGGCAAATACCAGTAAAAGTTCTTAGCTGAAATGAAATTAAACTAATGCCTTTGTCACAGAGGGTGAGCTGTTTTAATAAATTCTGGACTATTTGCATCTGCTGCTGGGAATCGCCACCCTAATTTTTTGAAGGAAAAATTCTCAAGATGTCACTTTATGGCAAAATAGTACATATTCCCATGGCATTTATTCTGTTGTGAAGGTGTAACCATCACTCTTGAAGCTCTTACCACAAAATGATTCGCTCAAGAAAAAATAAGTAAATAATAGAAAATGAATTGTCCTTCAGATCTGTAAGAATCATGGGCCTAAGCATGTATATTTGTGGTTCAGAGAGTAAGATCATGTTGGTTTTCCTCAGGCTTTTACATGTTAATGTTCAAATGTGTTTTTTAATTGGTACTCAATGAGGGATCTGAGCATTTGCTCTGTCCATGGTTTTATTTTAGAATTACCCGAAGGCAAATATACATTTTAATATGCTGGAACGAATTTGTCAAGTTTGCAAACAAATGTTTGTTGAAGTAACAATGACAGAATAAAACTTTTTAAACTGTTCATAGTCTATTCTTGTGTAATATCAATGAATATGTGAGAGGATGTCGTAAAATTAGAAATTCTAACAAAAGCTTCATTATAATTTAATAATTATGATAATATGAAATTGACACTCTAGATTTTTATTCAGTAGTTATTGGTTGTCTTTCAAAGCTGCATGAGAATACAGAATGCTTTTAAAATCCTGGATTCAGTGCAGGTGAAACATTGCGGTAGGTCATCTTTAGATGGAGGATGAGCGGTGTATAATGGGAAAAGGGACAGAATCAGCTATGTTTAATACACTAGCAAGTTCCAACAATTTCAGAAAAAAATGTACAAGCAGTTATCATGCCATACATGTATGTAGCGGTACATAGACTAACATTTATTGGAGAATGGGTTCATTAGTGATTATGTGCAAAGCTAGTAAATGATTACACATAATCAGATTCCAAAAATTAAATACTTGTAATTAGATTAAATTAACATTTTAAAATACTCGTAATCAGACTACAGTTAATTTTTTAATGGATTGCATGATAACATTATTTACACAATAGTAATAATTTATTCAATTTAATTTAAATGACCATTGGATTTATAAAAATAATTTCAGGTTTAAGAAGTGTTTCAATATTGTATATACTACAGATGAACAAATTATTTTTTTATTTGAATAATCACCCTGTAGGTACACATTAAAATGCACAAATTAACAACCTTTTTTCTCATCTGATCCTCTTTCACCTATTTACTTGAATGACCCCTGAGATTTAAAAAAAATTTATATGATTTAAATAATTATTAACTTTTCATTAAAATCATAAACCCCCTGCAGTTCCTTCGCAAAACCTAATTTGGGAAACCTTGCTGTAATGTAATGTTTAATGAACTTCATGTTGTTAATAACAATGAACGTATATTTTCTTAATCTTTAAACGAGATGAATGTTTAATGTAATGGATTACTTTATCTAGACTTATTAAAAAGAGAAAAATAAATACATAAATAAATATGAGACGTCAGGTATCGCGTGGTGACGTAATTACGTGTTGACGTAAAAGGTTAACTGATTCAGTTTTTGGAATCGGTTCTTTGAAATGAACTATTCAAAAGAGGAGAAAAGAGACGAGTCTTTCTTCCCATCGCTAAACGACAGCGAAAGTGATTAGACTCAATGGTTTGTTTAAGGAGGTCAGGAGGAGTTCATTGGCGCGAGGTGGTAATAAAGCTCTGCGCTCGTGCTGTCGGCAGACTCGGCAATCCCAAGCGATCCTGTCGCCTAGCAACATGGCAAACTTTCCCTACTGCCCGAGTCTCACCCTGGGCATCGTTTCCTATTCATCGTTATCTTTCGTGCTTTAATCAACCAAGTCTTGCTTCAAACTATGAACTCTTAGACTAGAAATAAGGCCTACGTACATTTGCAATGTCGAAGACACCCAAGAAAAAGACTTCCTCATCCAGCCTCGTCGCTTCTTCGCCTGGAAACTCTCCCAAAAAAGAGTAAGATTTGGCTGAATATTTATTAACACAACCTCGCTGTGTTTATGCCCTCGAAATATTTCAATAATATGGATAAGTCACAGATAATATAATTGAAAAAACATTTTTTCCACCCTATATCTTTACTGTATCGTGTTTGTCCTTAGCTTACGGAAGTTGTATATGTTTTTAGTAAAATATTGGAGGATGGTCGGTAACGTTAACGTTACATGTAACGTTAACGTAAGCTATTTTGAAATTTGACTAACGTTAGATACAACGTTTGTTTCTGTCAGGTTAATGTATGCATTTTCCTGGCAACATTTATGAGTGCCTAACACGAAATTGTGTATTTTGCATTATCAACAGCAGGCCTACTTTTATAACATTAATAACATAGAATAGTTAGGTTAATACACATAGTTTACAAATTTCTGCTTCAGTTATGTTATTAGTTAATTTAGCTTTCAGTTTAGCTAGAATTTTTGTTCCCCGAAGAAGAAGAAAACAGTGTTTGGAAATAATGTGTGCAAAGGAAAATAAAGTTTTAAACCTAAATATTCAGTCAGTGGGTGTTGAGAGAGATTGATAGTAATATGCAGTTTAGATTAAAAATAACAATTGAAAAGACCCACCACAAGTCATGCAAATTCAAAATATGCAAATTAAAATGAAATTAATTTATTAAATAGTCATCTTTTTAATAGATTACATTAAAAATGCACTGTCTCTAGAGCATCCTCAGTGGTCAGTTCATCAGAAAGTCCCGAAGAGCCAAAGAAGATTCTCATCTCTCTGTGGCCGGAGTGGAGCGACACTGAGGTCAATGCTGAGAAATGGGATGCAGCTAAAGCCTCTAAAGATAGCAAGGTGAGAATTGATGAGTCGAACGTGATTTAATATTCAATGTCTTTCCTTTATAAAAAGCTTTACAGAGCAGTGTCAGGCTTGGTGTTATTAGAAATCTGTTTCAGCAAACTGCTTAGCTTGAGAGATGCACTGTAGCATTTCAGTTGATGAGTCCGAGTATTTGGCACCATGCACTTTGTAATTTGATCATCATTTTGAATAGCTTTTATTCTGTTTTGTATTTGTTTTCCTTTGATTGCTAAATCTAAATCTAAAACCATACTGAGCATTTTATGTAACAACATTGTCAACAGCTCTTTGATGATCCAGAAGGGAAGGTTGAACTTCCTGCCTCCTTGAGAATACACACTTGGAAACGTCCTTCAGAGTACATACTTAATAAGGTATGGGTTTATCAGCCATATAAATGGTTTTCACATCTCTAGCAGGTCCAACAAACTTGAACAAACTGAATTAACCTGAAAGTTTAACAGAGTTTGCAACAATTCTTAGTTTTGGCATAAAGAGATTTTCTTTTTTGCCATTTGTCAAGTGTACTTATAAATTTAGTTTTGAGATCGTTTGTGATATGTACAATTATGTTCGATGTGACATATAACGGCATGACGCTAAACTAATCCTGTCCTGACATGACCAACCAACATGCATACAAAGCATACTTGTCTATTTTGTGTGGGTCCTGTTCTTTAGTTGCATTTTTTATTTTTTTGGGGGGGAAATCCAATCTTAGCCTCAGTGCTGAGCCTAACTGATGAAATCTGTTTATGCTGCTTTCATAAGAGTTCAGGTTGTGATTAAATTGCCTCATGCTCAGTACAACACTTCACAATTGTTCCTCCATTTTGATGAGTCTAGGCAAGTCATAGGATGCCAAGTAGTCACAACAAGCAGCAAAATCACAAAGCAATCAGGGCTAGGCACTAGAGCTCTGAAGCCAATTATTTTTGCCATCTGACTAGCTGTATTTAAGATGTTTAATTGGCAGAACGAATGAAGGTCAGCACTGTTGTCATTTCCATGGCAACTGTTGGGATAAAAAGATGATAACTGTGATTTTTCTCTCCAAGTATGTGAGTGATACTAAGAGACTTTAATTTACATTTGATTAAAAGTCCATTAACAGAAGATTGTCAAATATTCATGGATTCATGTCCATCAGAGGGTCAATATGATCTGTGATAATAGTGGGGAAAATGTGAGATTTTTTTTATATTTTTCATTTCTTTGGGCACACAAATTGTAATATCTAATAATCAATAATAACTTTCATAATGTTTTATGGTGCGATCTCAAATAATCACACTGAGTTTCGAGTTGGTTAGTGTTTTTGAAATAAGTCTTAGCTGCATTTATTTGATTAAAACTACAGTAAAGACAAACAATATTATAGTTTAAAGGAACTGCTTCCTATTTTATTATATTTTTAAATAAAATGTATTCTTGTAATAATAAAACAGAATTTTCATCAGCCATTACTACAGTCCTCAGTGTTACATGATTCTTCAGAATTAATTCTGATATGCTCATTAAAAAATTTCTTCTTGTTATAAATGTTGAAAACAGTGGTGCTGCTTAATATTTTTTGTCTAAAACATTATACTTTCCCCCCATTATTCTTTGATGAATAGAAAGTTTCAAAAGTAATACAAGGCATCACTGCTGAATAAAATGATTAATTTCTTAAAAAAATACAGATTTTGAGCTTGTTCTAATTGAGCTGAAGCTAGAAAGCTGAAACTTATCAATGTAGATCTTTAGGAGCTGGAATTACTGACATAATATTTATCTCATCCTTTCAATCAGACTCCTGTTGTGGTGGAAAATGAAGCTGCCTTCGACCTTACCTCAGCAAATGAGCATTTAGTCTCAAGTGAGGTGAGTCAATAAATCCTTTCGGATGGCCTGCAGTACTCATTGGAACTAAGAATAATTAGTCTAGTTGGAATTAACCTACACTGTGTCACTCTTCGCCCTGCATGGCGACTTCACAGCTTATGCGATGGGTCATTAGTGAGCTCTACATTCTGTGGAAAGTCTGTAACACAGGAGAGGAGAAGACCACTTCCACAGAAACAGTTCCTAACCTTTGGAAACCCTGGGAACACATTTACTCCCTGTGTAAAGCAGTGAAAGATCACATGCCCCTCTATAATGCCTATGGGAAGTATGTCATTAAACTCTACTGGATGGTAAGTTCAGGTTGAGTATCAACAGCATAATACTTTTATTGTGTAACACTGAAGTTGCTAAATTTACATGCACACACAGTGTAATCAGTATGCCACCATGTTATATTAAATGATCCATTATTCAACATTCATAAGTGCAACATTTATTACCAGATGCTTTTATCCAACGTGACTTACAAATGAGGAATAATACAATAAGTGACTACAACATTTTTATTTAACACTTTTGTTTGAAACCTCAAAGTAATAGTCTTCAGTGGAAAATAACTTGTAATAACTAAAGGAATAGTTCAGCAAAAATTGACATTTCAGTCATAAAAAACCTCACTCTCATGTTATTTTGAAACTGTAATTTTTTTCATCTGATGAACACAACAGAATTTTTTATGAACGAGAGGTTCCGGTTGGTGATACACAAAATTGGCAAATTTGCCCAAAATTATTCGAATTGGCTATAGTGTAAAAATGTACACAACAAATGTACACAGGCCGCTCAACACCTATTGTAGCATATGTCCACGTTTTCCTGCTGGAAGGACACGGTGTCCTTTAGATGGTGATTAATTGAGAACACAACGCTTATCAGGAGCCAAGAGAGTCGGTAGAACCGAGACTGTCAGATTGCTCTATCCTCTGGGCACAAGAAACTGAGAAACAATTATTTACCTTAACAGCTCCTAGTCCTAAATGAGCAAACAGTGACCTACACGCAGGTAACAGTGATATGTTTGACAGGTGATATCAAAGAATAGTATAGTAACACTCTCTCAGGCACAAAAGCATTTTAGATAAGGCTTATGTGCTGGGCAATAGTTATTTTGTTGCTGACTGATCTTCTATGTTCACTGTCTTCAATAAAACTCCATTAGAGTTAATGATGTTTTCATGCATTTTACGCTGCTCATTTTACTGTGTACACAATATGCACTAATAAACCATGGTCTTTAAAGGCTCATCTGACTTCTGATTGATACACCTTTGGTTTAGTTTATATTAAGATGAGTTTGATGGTGAGCAGATCATTCAAAACTGAATTTTATATTACATCGGTGTATATCACAGCACATCTATGAGCGAATTAATGTTATTTAACAAATGTTGAGTCTCATAATTCATGCTATTGGCCTGTCCAGATTGTGTCCATTATGTGAATATTTTTTTTGCAGCACACAAAACAGTTTTCAATCCTGTTTTTATCTATATATTTTAGAGTGCTGTTTCATTAATGCATGTATTTTTTTTTACAAGAATTGTCTTCTGCTTTCTTAGGGAAGTTGGAGGAAGATTACTGTTGATGACATGTTACCGTTTGACAAGGATGATAACCTGCTGCTTCCTGCTACTACGAACCAGTCAGAGCTTTGGCCTATGCTCTTGACTAAAGGCATACTAAAGTTGGCCAGTACTGAGTGAGTCTTTGAAAATAATCAACAAAATGAAGTGTTTGAAATGCCTTTGAATCTAATTTTGTCAATAAACTGGTTGATCTAGTTCACAAAACCAGCCTGGATGATTCTCAATTTTAGCTCACTTGACTGATCCAGATTTAATGGTTAGCTCACTGAAGTGAATGGTTATTACTGAGTAACGATTTAAATTTCAGTCTGAATGTCACACAAAACATGAAATATACCACTTTTATGATATTTTAACTATACTTCCACGTCCTTTTTGAAACAGCAGTCTCCATGCATTGTAATTGCATGCAAAAGAGCAAGTACATTATTCCGAATATCTGTTTTGTGCTCCATAGAAGAACAGATTGTTTCATGATGTAAATGTTTAATCTAGTTTAGGAAATGAGAATCTCTGAGCCACTTAATCTTTTATGGTTCCAAGTAATATGAACAGGAAACAAAAAGCACAATGATGTCCTTCCAGGGGGCTTTTTCCCAATTAACACACATATACATGCTGTAAAATTCTTTACTGCCAAGGTCTGGTGCAGAAGCGATCGCAGTCGTCACTCACCTGAAGTCACAATACATTCTTTTTAAAGCCTGCTTGTCCTATTGTGTGGCAGTGATAATGATGGAATGGTCCTTTGCGTGAAGATGAACAGTGAAATCGTGCAGTTAATTAATGGCTGCCGGACTGGTTGAATACAGCATCCCGTGAGGCACAATTAGAGAATCAGCCATCTGGTTTCTTCAGAGAAAGAGAGGAAGAGGTCACACACACACACACACACACACACACACACACACACACACACACACACACACACACACACACACACACACACACATGCACAGATCAATGTCTGAAATGACAGTGCTTATTCATGCAGTCCTTACTGAGCGTAGAACAATTGCAAGTATTTTAGGATGTATCCACACCTATTTGTATGTATTGTATGGGTGTCCAGCAAACAAGTAAACTGTTAGATGTGTGACAAGGATGTTATGATGTTCTTTCTCCAGTATTCCAGTCTCAGGCTCCGGGAGAGAATTTGGAGAGTTTACAGTCATCCACTGTCTCACCGGCTGGATACCGGAGATCATTCCTTTAAAGTGAGACTCTCTTTAAACTCTCTTCAAACTCAAAATCTCACTCTACTGTGGATTCCTAAAGTTTCCAAATATTGTATGTTTCAAAGCTGAGTATTAGTCAAAGGTCAGAATAAATTATTAGCATTTATTGGCTGAAATGTATCATTAAGTTATTAAAATTATCATTGAAGGCTATAGCATTAATAATTTACATTTTATTTTGTTAAATAATAATAGTACTGTTCGACATGGCCTTATGGCAGTTGTGATGGCTTATTTTTAGATTAAATGTGGTTATTAAAATGTTTCTTTTTTGGAAGATTCAACACACCTTTATTGATTTACAGAATGATTGCCAATTAAAGTTAGTACACAACTTCCCAATGACCCTACATAGGACAAGCAGTTTGGAGGATGGATGGATGGATGGAGTTTGTGGTGTCCTTTACAAATACATTACAAAATGTTAAGAATTTTGTCAAAAACCCAACTTTGCCTTGAGCATTTTTTTATTCTGCACTGTCCATTTTTACATGGTTTATATATGGTATAAGACCATGTAGATTATTTTTAACAGGCTGGTATGAAAAGGAAATTCACATAGTCTATTTTCTAAAAGCAAAAGCTCTAATTATCTAATCGTGAACAGTTCATCCATGTATGTGTTTAATTAAAGACTTAAAATGTTGACTTGCATTCGTTATTTAAAATTGACTCTCACAAGTTTTTTTGTTGTTGCTTTTTTAGAGCTTTTAGCTAAGTTTTATAGTTAATAGTTTGTTCTCTCAGCCTACCATTGTCTTTATGTCTGTGGTATATGCTAACAAGCTTCATTAAGCTGTGCTCTGCGATCCACAGAATGTCCTTCTTTTCCTCACAGTGTGCACAGATGCCACCCTTATTAGGACAAAATGGGCTGCAGACACTATGTTGTTGTTCTGCAAACAAATGGCTGGTCTTCACCGCCATTCCAGCTTTATCGAGTTACTGCAGGAATGTTGTTGTTGTGAAGTTTGCATGTAACTTTCTCTTCTTTAGCGTTTGACTCTGTCTCTGTAGTTTGTTGTCACTTCCTCAGCAAAACTCTCACATCTGCTCTGTTTTGGGAAACACGGCGTGGTGTCTTGTAATTTACGCTCTGATGAGTTTCCGTGTTTCATAGACTCCTCAGAGACCAGTACACACATTCAGAGAGTGTACGCTTGTATTTTGGAGAAATAAATTGCTGTGAGAGGAGTGCACACATCTTGCTGTCATATCTTCTAGAGTGCTATAATTTTTTTTTCAAGGCTTGACTTGTGTGTGTATCAAACTAGGGTCTCCTGAGGTCATTTACTCCATGCTGCAGCCCTGCAGGATCTTGTAGTCATATCTCACTCCAACAGCTCGTATATTTGCCAGAACATCAGAGAGCCAAGAGAGTCCAATAAATCCATGTAGCACTCTATAGCCAAACATTTGGACAACATTTCAGCATGAAATTACAAAACATGGGCAAGCAGATGACTGAAAAGGACCTTTTCAAAATTACCAGGAATCCATATTAGCTTTAAAAAGTTTGGGGTCAGTTTGATCAAATTAATGGAGCACTGGCCACAAACTTTTGAACGTGTGTATGCATGTGGCATGTTAAAAACAAGTGAGAAAGTGTGTTGTTTGCATTTGTTTTTATTGGTTTATACCTTTATTCAAGCTGTAGTGATCACCTCTACTAGTTAATTAAGCATTGCTTGCCTTTCCTCTAATTGCTGTTTATTGATTGGTCCAAAGTCCAGAGGCTTGTTTGTTCAGCTTTATTAGTTTCATCCATTGATCCTGTGACTAGACATTAAATTTATACAAGCCTTTTTATTTCAGGCTTAAATAGGCTTTAATCAATTGAGATTATTAGATAAGTTCACAGTAAAACGCTAATTAAGCGATGGAGATCAAAACCTCAGACTCTAATCTTCCATGTGTTAATGTCATTCTCAGATCCCGGTATACAGGGAAAATTTGGGAATTTCTGAGGGAAAATATTCCTCAATTCCAGTTGGAGGAAGAGAGCTCAGAGGAGACTACAACTGCTGACCTAACAACAACAGATTCTAATGTGAACGAGATCAAGAGCGAATCTCCCACAGTACTGAAGAGCAGAGGTACAGACCTGCACACACATTGCAGTCATTTATCAATTAACAGTATGTGACGTGTCTGATTAAAAGACACCGGCAGGGAGATTAAATGAGAGAATTCATATGGCAAGATAACCTGCTGTGTAATGAAACTTTAAAATGGTCCGAGTGCTTTAGGATTCAAAGTCATTTATGTTTGACTATGTAAAATATCAAGTGTTTAACAAGTATATGAGGCTTTTCAGTCTATGATACTTTGTGTTAGCACTCTTTGTCAATTAGGCTAATGAAAACCATTATTGTGATAGTTGATTATTGATTCACAACATTTTTATTCTGAATGTTGCAGTGTGGAGGTTTCACATGAGGTGTGACCTCATGCATATATATACAATGGCAGTATTTAGTGAGAGTAGGGGTATTATTAGCCATAGGTTTAAAATCTTCATGGCCTCACAAGATCAATCTAAAGCCCTGTGGTTACCACCATAAAGCTGTTAAGAGTGGAAGGCCTCATTTTTGGATGACATCAATTTTTGTTGGTTTTCAGTTTGTGTGTTCGCCTTGAGGTTATCTACATGCTAGTGCACACCTACATGTTGATTAAAATTAACCCTTTAGCAGATATATTATTTTTTTTATAAGTATCTTCTGGGTAAAGGCAGAATGTTTACTCAATATTTAAAACTCAACAATATTTAAATTTTTAATACATGATATCAGGGCCTGGATAAGTCATGGAAATGGATGTAGTCTCATTACATATCATGGGAAAGAATCATGGAAATGTATGGTATGTTATAATAAATGTATAATATTATGAAAGTAATGAAAATGTAGTATACCCCTTATATTGTATACCATAAGACATGGAAATTGCTATAGTGAGTGTCTTGAAAAACAGTCATGGAAATGTATAATATCCTAAAGATATCGCCACGGTCAATAATTTGTTTCTTTTAATGCTCAAATTATTTCTATATAAATTATTTCACTTTTTTTTATTAATTTTTTAATTAATATTAATATCACAAAAGGATGGAAAGTCATTGAAAGATCATCATATCTCATGTTTTAATATGAAATATGTTTGTCCAAATAAAAAAAAAAAATCCTTAAGGTTTGGCATAAAATGTTATGTTTTTCTTGTCAGAGTCTGCTATGAGGAAGAATAAAGTTGACGACCAAGACAGAAAGACCATTCAGCCCAAAGCAGCTATCCTTGCAAATAACAGTGAGTTTGAATTAATCTCTTTTTTTGTGTTGTATTTGTGTATTCAGACATTTTCATATATGGCTCTTTCCCCTCTCTCCTCACCATACATTATTCACTCTGAAAAATGTAGTTCAGGTATGAATATTTGATCCTCATACAGAAACACTCTATATGCTCTCTGTAAACGGCTATTAATAATTTGCAGCCAACGTGGCATCGAGCTTTCCATAAAGAAATGGTGATCTGTTTAGCAGGCCATAAAGGGTAAAATTGCCCATATGTATCAGTCTGTCCTTTCTGAATGCTTATCTTCAGGTAGCACCCAATTCCATCTCCATGCATCACTTCTTCTGCAGGTTCATGTATTATGGAATCAGTACCACAGCCTTCACTGCAAGATGTGTATCATGAGCATGAATAAAACAACCCCTTCTGTGTTTGTGTGTGCATAACCATATTTGTGTTTTCTCCGAAGAAGTGTGCAGCAGTGTTAATCTGTGTGTGTGTTTGTGTTAGACTGTGAACAGAGCGCCAGTGTTTTTCTCTCAGGTAGTGTGATCTGAATTGAACTATCTGGCATGGCCTCGGGCGCGAGTACTGTCCATGATTCTGTCACTGTGCAGTTTATGACTGAAATATGCAAGGAGAGCAAAGAGCAGTGATTCTCACACACAGACACCCACATACACAGTATGCATCAATTTTATACCGACCTGCTTTGAAAAGATCAATGCTGTTGTGATGAGGCGGTGTAATTGTCAGTATGCATGTAAACATGGATTTCCGACATGTCTGTGGAGACTAACGATTTGATAAGTCTATTGAGACTAATGGTTTGCTGTTCAGATAGACTGTTTTGGATAATTGGCTTTTGCAAGTGAGTGGTTCAGATTACACTGGGATAATGCAGTGTTTGCTGCTGAAATTCGCTCTCTCTCTTTTGTTATCCTCCGAAAAACATTCTGTCTCTCCTTCATTTGCTCTGTCCTCTTATCTATAGAGTCCTTTAATCCATATAATGAATCCATCCCCTCTGTCTTCCTCTCACTCCCTCTGGGTGTTTGAGACTAATTAATGGGTTGGAAATTATAACATGCTTTGACATATATCACTTTGGTGGCGTGGCCCAGATCTTCAGAGCCTAAAGCGTTATCTCTTTTATTGAAACATACACACACATGACTGCTGTTCATTCTATTTATGGTACGTTCCATGAATAGGACACAAAATAGGTCCTGCACTTCTTAAAATCATTTTTATTTATTTTTCATCAAACTGTGAAAGGAGGTGCTTAACCTTTAGAAAATGTTCATTGTCAACCTCAGGTGGCCAATATTTTATGATCTATTTTATTTTCTACTTTATCTGAGGTTTTCATCCCTTTAATAACATTTAGGACAAGCCTAAATAAAACTGTATTTTTTTTTTTATAAAAAAGTGCATATAAATTATTAATTAACTTATCACTCTGTGGGATATAGTTAGTTTGGGCTCAAAGGCTGGTTTGTAATACTGATTTCTAAGAAGCAAAATTGTATTTTTGGCAATTTTTTAGTTTAGAAATTAATTATACATATAAAGATGATATAAAACATTATTAGTTTACTACTGTTATTGGATTGTCAACATTTTAGTGTTTGGTTTTAATTGTTGGATAGATTAATCAAGGCAGGCTAAAGTTACTGTTTTTGTTCTTACAAACAAACAATAAATAAATGAACCAAGTAACTTTATTCCTTTCATGAATAGTGCCTTGATAGTGTTCAACTGTTTGCAGTATATTGCGTTAAACATGAAGAGCAAGTCAATCATCCAAGTGGATGCTGCACACTGGTGGTGGTTGAGGAGAGACCCCCCCCCACACATGATTGTAAAGCGCTTTGGGTGTATAACAATCATTCATTCAAGTGGTCAGCTTTATAATTTAACCCACAAGCTGAGCGTGCCCCCCCCCCCCTCTCCCTGTTGGCCTTGAGCTTGATCATGCAACAATCAGGGCACTGATGACCTGATAAGAGATGAGAGATGGCCTTGGGGGATGAAGATCAAACACTGATAATGCAGTGCCTCTGTTCCTTCCTCTACACTGGAAGTTTGTGTGCTATGTCAATTAGGAAAATATGGCTTGACAGATTACAGTGCCCTCTCCGCTGTTCACGCCTTTGTCTTTCAAACTCATGCCTTGATCTATCCACTCATTCTCTCTTCCTCTTATTCAAAATAGACATTCATTTCATTATGCTTTAAGCATTAAAGAGACGGAAGCCTGACAACGCGAAAAAAGTTCAGCTTTTGACACCTCTTTCATGTATACTTCTATTAGTCTTTTTCACAAACGCTCTTTCTCTATCTTTCTTTCTTTCTGATTCAGCCACTGGTCCTCTTCCTCAGATGATAGTGTGTGCCAGTTACCAACCCTTGCATCTGATGGAGAAAAGAACCTCAGTGCTTACAAGGATGGTAAGCACATGTTTTTCAATTCGTAGAATATACACTACCTTTTACAATTTGAAGGTCAGTGATTTTTTTCTAAGAAGTCTAAACCTCTATTTAACACGGATGCATTAAATTGATCAAAAGTGACAGAAAAGACATTTATAATATTTTAAAAGATTTCTGTTTCAAATAAATGCTGTAATTTGAACTTTTTCTTTAAATAACCCTGAGAAAATAAATCAGTATATTAGAACTGAATTCTAAAGGATCATGTGTCACTAAAGACTGGAGTAATGACCTCTGAAAATATTGTAATAATATTTTACAGTATTTCTGTTTTCACTCTGTTTTTGATTTAAAAAAAAGATTTCTGCATCCTTGATGAGAATAACTAAACAACTAAAACTAACAAATCTTACTGAGCCCAAACATTTATGATATAATATTATATTATTGAATAGCATGAAAATGGGGACACCTATTTGGTGTGCTCATTCCATTTATTGGTTTTAAAATGGTAGCCCCACCCAGTTTGTTTGATATGATGCCTCCACCGAGCATTTACCAAAAGCTCATTAATGTGCAAACCTGCCCCAAATGGTACTCTCCCTCCCTCAGTCTTAGTCTCAAGCAATATTTTGCTCCATTTAGATTAGTGTTGGGCCTGGCTGTCTAATCCATTAATAAGTCTCTCTTCTATAATCTATGATCGTCGTGGGTGGTGTGTTCTCCAGGCTGATTCGTCTGAGAGTCTGAGGCAGTATGGGCTCTCTCAGCTCTTCAGTCACCCTGTGCTGCTCACCTTCACTCGAGACTGCCCCCTGGTGGCCCCTCCGAAACCTCCCCCAGTTCCACAATGGAAACTCATCAGGCCCCGCAAGCAGACCAACATTACTGATGAACCCAAGGGTAAGATTTCTGTTTTTGTGTGTGTGTATGTTTTAATTTATCATGTAATTTTTTTAATTAATTTTATATTTATATATATTATTATATTCATATAATAATATTTATTTTAAAAATGATGATACATAATTGCTCTAGTTGGTTTAAATCAAACTATGCTTTTGCTCTTTAGAACTCCCTGTTCAGAAGCCAGAGAAGTTCATTGAAGTTTCCAGCCCCTTTATCAACTTCAAACTCATGACTATGGCTGCACATGACATGTAAGCTGTGTGTGTCTGTGTGTGTGTGTGTGTGTGTGTGTGTGTGTGTGTTTGTACTGCAGACTGCGCTACCAATTACATTATAGCAAAAATAGCCAAGCTAAGCTGAAAACTATTCTTTAGAGAAAGCCACTAATGTATTTACTTGCAGTACAGAATCATTTACAAGCTGCACATGCAGGTGTTTAACCTAATAAACACCTTTATTGCTGGCAAATCATAGGATGCCTTTCCAGGTATAGTTTCCAGAATTTAATATAGGCATCATCAGGGGAGAACAACCAGAAATACTGTGTGTGTGGTAAAGCTTAAAGGAATAGTTCACCTAAAAATGTAAACTCATGTTGTTCCAAAAGTGTTTGGCTTTCTATTATGTGAAAAAAAATCTCAAAATCTTTATAATAATTTTTCTGATTCATTCAACAAACATGAAACAAAACTTTACTATATTTTAAACCTAATTTAAAACCATAAGACTGAATTTCAAACTGGTCAATTTGAAATAACTGACACAAAATTGATGTATGTGCAAATCAGGCATCGCCAGTTCTGATTCTGGACAGTAGTGAATCTACTGCCAAGCAGTTCATGTACTATATGTATTTATGCAAATAGTATGTATGTGTCCATTTCTCTGTACACCAGGTGGTAATGAGTACTGTTTCATATCAATCAATCCACAATTTCTCAGATCTGCCAGCAGGAAGTTTGAACCTAATGAAAACGTTTTGGTCTGTCATGTCAAAAATGAACCAAATGGCACCAAATGCTACCCACCAGGCATGAATTATTTAGAGTGTCTGAATATGAGCTTTGTTTTATTTCCAGGTATTCAGTTGCACGTGTGAGTACATTAGCACAGTGTGTGCTAAAAGCAGTAATTGGTTGTGTGGGAGAGTCAAACAGAGACAGAGACTGTGTCGAGGTTCTCATTGTACTGCTCTTGAGCACAAGACCGTATTCAGTCACCCTTAAGTAGCCTGAAACTCTTTAGAGCATGACACATTTGTGCTTAAACTCAGGAAGTGGTGCTTTTGTTTTATGTTTTTCTAGGATATAAACACAAGATAGTAATCCTTGTAATTAAATACAGTGTTTGTGTGTGTGTTTAGGGAGCAGGGTGGTGTAAAGAGGCGTGGATATAATTCTAATCTGACCTCCTTCTCTGAAATGGATGATAGTGAAGATGATCACACTAAGAATGACATCACTCAGAACAGCCTAAATGCACTGGACACCACTGAAACCACCCAGGTATCTCTAAAGATATGAATATGTTTTCTTAAACTATTATGTGATTGGTGCACCACCGTTTAAGTTTGGGTTCAGTAAGATTTATACTATATTTATAATATATTTCAAAATATAAATTATTCCTGTGGTAGCAAAATCGAATTTTCAGCGGCCATTACTGCAGACTTCAGTGTTTTTCAAAATCGTCAAAATCATTGTCCTTTAAAATCTTTTTAATATGCTGATTTGGTGCACTATGAAACATTATTGGCATCAATGTTGAAAAGAGTTCTGCTGTTTTGTATTTAAATATTTTGATGAACAGAAAGTTCAAAATAGCAGCTTTTATTTAAGTTTTTTAACATAATAAACGTCTTTCCCTTTTGATCAAATGAATGCATTCTTGTTAAATTAAAGTATGCATTTCTTTCAGATATTACAAACCCAAACTTTTGAACAGTATTTTATGTCATATGAATGGTGACCGCTCTCTGAACAGATGCAGTCGAGGGTTTGACTGTACTTCAGGGGTTGCGCTGTGTGCTGTGTGGCAGTGTGTTTCAGTTTATGCCATCTGTACAAGCATTGTGCATCAAAATGTTCTGCTCTCTGGCTGTAGTGCGACTGGTGGCCGGGAGGCCGAGGCTATGACATCCTCTGACGCCTCTCTCTTTCAGCTCCAATGTCATTCTGCCTGTCTCCCTAATCAAGAGAGCGCCTCTGGTAGATCCAGCATTAGAGAGATAGAGCATAAGAGAGAGAGAATGGTAAAACACGCGTGCCTCGTTGCATAAAAGGACAGGTCATGTCCTCAGAATGATATAAAAAGCAGCACAATTAGCCTGTCAGTCATCTGAGTGGATGTCTCACAAGGGGTTCAGCTTAGATCGGACTGAGAAAGATAGCTTCCATGTAGTTTGTAAGATAAGTGGCCGTATGTGCCTGTGGGATCTAACTGAATTGATGTACCCTTACAGGAATAGTTCACCCAAAAATAAAATCATTAATGTCTATTACATACATTATTTACAGTGCCTCTGACTACCATAGACTACTAGCCGGGACAACTTCTTTATGTTTACAGACATGATGTTATGATGCGGCAGCATGCTCGAATTTCCCACGAAAACCTACCCGTACCACTCAAATTACAAAACATTATTATAAGCTAACCGTTGTGAATCCGGCTAAAGTAAGGTGATAGTTTTGTACACTGGCTGGTTATGTACTTGCTCAAATATTGATTTCGGATTTTAACCAAAAAAAGTTACGGACTCCAGCTTTAAACTCGTGGAAGCCCATTTCTGCCATGGAAATTAAAATAACAAAAAATTAATTGCAAAAAAAAGTAATTGTTTTCTCTCACAATTATGACTTTTTCTCACACTTGCGAGTTTATACCTCTCATTTCTGATTTTCTCAGTTATAAAGTCAGAATTGGGAGATATAAACTTATATCCCAGCACTGTGGCATAATGCTCCTTAAGAGTGTTAATGAGAGAAGTACTGTTGGTGCTTTTCATGTAGTTTTTGAAGCTTGAGTGACACTATGTTTAACATCTACTCATGTTCAGGAGTGACAAAATGTTAATTTTTTATTTGTTTCAGAGTTTGGAAAAACATGAGGTTGAGTTAATGAGGACAGTAAATAAAAATACTTGTTATCATTTACTCACCCTCATGTCATTCTAAAACTGTATGACTTTCTTTCTCGTGAGAAACACAAAAGAAGATATTTTGAATAACATTGGAACCAAACATTGGAGCCCACTGACTTCCATTTTATGGACGCAAAACTCTGAGACATTTCTCAGAATATCTTCTTCTATGTTCCACAGGGAGAAGAAAAAATACAGTTTTCTATTTTGGTTGAGTTCACCTGATGTATTTTAGAGCTATATTGAGTTTCTGATAATGTTGTCAGCAGAATTAGGTATGAACAGGAGCTAGTGTTCCACAGTTATGTGTGGAATGCACCCTGAAGTGTTTACTACCATATTAAAAAAATGCATTTAAATTGCTGGACTGCTGGTTCTCTTCTCTTCTCTTCGCTTCGCTTCTCTTCTCTTCTTCTCTTCTCTTCGCTTCGCTTCTCCTCATCCCACTCACTCCCCTCTGCTCTCCATTCTTTTCCTCCATTCCACTCTCCCCTTCTCCTCACCTCAGATACTTGGTGAGTCACAGTCCATCTCTGAATCACTGGCGCTGTCGTTCGTTAGATGTGGTGTAGAGAGAGCCTCTAATTGTCCTCCACATTTAAATTGCACAGTCGGACGACTCCTCAGGCTTTAAAAGGCTTTTTAAGTGACACGAGTTTGGGTTCAATCATGGGGGGAAAAAGGCACATTGGAGAAGTTTCTAAGGCCTACAGCTGGATTGTTTCCATGGCATCACACCGGGTTACTTACAAGGTAAAATAGAAATACACATTCGAATAGTTTTACAAAAAGGTATCTCAATTAGCGAGTAAAGAAAGACTGACATGCTAATCAAATCCCATATCCCCTAATCATGTCACCATCCGAGTGCCCTTAAAGTTTATGGCACTCGCTCTCTTGTGAGCAATTAATTGAAGGAGAAAACCCTTTCTGGTGGGAGTCCAGATGTCAGATTAGAGGATTTCTCATCGGCTTCTGGAAGCCAAACGGGCTCAGCGCATGCTGACTGGATGAATGTGGACATCCTCTGTCTCCACTGCTTTCCTCTGCCATGTCTCTCTCAGCTCACCCTGTGCACTTTTTATCCCTCCATTTCCCCCCAGGTAACAGCAGAGGACAAGAAAAAGGACAACAGCATCGCCAACGGTGAGATGTGTCTCCGTAAGCAATGCCACAGCTCAGTCCGCACATAGCGTATATGTTTAATGCTCATATTCGCCAGTTATATATGTTACGTATCGCAGTTAGCATTAATTTTGAGATTGAAAGCTGACCTGGAAACACTTCAAGCTAAATATTTTTATTCAAATAATCCATGCCATCATTTACAAGCTTTTTTTCAGTTTGGAAGATTGGGAAAGCTTTATTCATTTTCAATTGAGTGCTTCTGGAACAATGTGCAATACAATGAAAGAGAAGTGAAAAGAATGAATTTGTAAAGGCAGACGTTAATTCGCCTCACTTATCTCCCTCAAGTTATTGTTTAGCCATCAGCGCAGTGAGGCTAATAGCTGCTGTAATGATATGATAGCTGGCTGCCTTCACAACTGCACTTTCTCGCTTGTTCCTCTCTAACCCCATCCAATCCATCTTCTTTTCATGAGCACAAACACAGATGCAAACACACACATATAGACCCATGGCACCATCTCTGTGATCATGATCATGCGCTCGCCCCTCATCACGACAGGCCAATTATGGGCTTTCCCAGAGAGCCCAGTGTGTTGCTTAGTAACACCTGTGGATAAGTAAATGAAGTGAATGGCTTTGCTACAGCATCTATATTATCATGGTCTAATACGTCAGCACAGCACGCTGAGTGTAATGACTTCAAGCTGCAATGTATAACAGTATTCTCAAAATTGGCATAATGAATTGAGTGACACCAATAAAAGAGCATTTATAAATTCAATACAGTGCATGATTGGCTAAATGAGCTTTACTGATTGGTACCACTGAGTTGAGAATGGCATCTTCATGAAAAGCTAATCTATCCTAGAAAACTGTTTTATGCTGGTTTAGAATGTTTCATTTTTATTTTCAAAGTAGTTGCTTGCTTGAAGTTTTTTTTTTTACAGTTGACATGAAATGAAAAATTCTCTAATTTTCTAAATGCATGTTATTTGTCTTATTCTGGACAAATTATCTATGTATAAGTTGTAAGTCTGCCTCTATCCAATCAACAACGATGTATAGTACCAAGTCCCTGCCCTACTTTTTTCTTTCCAATAATTGGTTTCACTTGGACACACATCATAATACAGAAGAAAATATCTGTTGCTACTTCTGTTTCATTGCAACTTTACATTTCAGTAGTTTCCCCAACAGTGCACATCTAATTCCCATTGTTAGGTCATATTGATAAGGCTAAATATGTAAGACTGCCAATACAATGTTATTTTACTGTACATATTTCCATAGTTGTTTGAAAGAGCTGTAAAAGCAATGCTAATAGTATTTCTCAATGTTTATTTAGAGAATCTTATTTCAAACATCCTTAGAAAATTACAAATCACTTTAAGCCTTGGTTACGTGATATTTTAATATGGCCTTACACTGGCAAGGTCACTAATGTGTATTCCTACTAGCCTTTGTAATAGACTATTGTATAACTTTTTTTTCTTCTTCAATCTCCAAGATACGGAAGAAGTGAAGTCAACTTCAGGCCCTGACAAAGAGACAGATGGAAAAGATAAGGAGAGGCCACAGACAGCCAAAGAGAACAGCGGTGCATTGCTTCTGTCCCAGGATGCATTAGCATCAGACAAACCCCCGCTGCTGGAGACCTGGGTGGACCTGCACAACTTCACTAAATGCTTTCAGTAAGGGTCAATCATTTCCAGCAATAGTCTAAGCCATATTATGCTAATCCTTTACTATTTTGTCAAATTAACTCTCCATGCTCTTAAATTACTATTAAGCTGCAGGCTACAATATGCTAATAATCATGTCTTTTTTGCAGGACGCTGTTGGTTTTTCACAAGCCAGATACTTATGCACATCAGTGTAAGACATCACATTTTAAGGTAGGTTTTTGAAGGAAAATACAAACTTAATATTAAATGTAATATAGTAAGGTTTTTACCAGTGTATACTGAAACAAATAAATATTCTCCTTTTTACATTTGGGGTTATAATTACATTTAATTTAATTATAATTACATCATTAAAGTAATGACATCAACATCAATTAAAAAAATTGTGCTGCTTAAAGGGATAGTCCACTCAAAAATGAAAATTCGGTCACCATTTACTCACCCTCAAATAGTTCCAAACCTGTATGAATTTCTTTGTTCTGCCGAAACACAAAGGAAGATATTTTGAAGAAAGTTTGTAGCCAGGCTTTTTTGGGGCACCATTGACTTCCATAGTAGAAAAACAAAAATACTATGGAAGTCAATGGTGCCCCAGAACTGCTCTGTTTCCCACATTCTTCAGAATATCTTCCTTTGTGTTCAGCAGAACAAAGACATTCATAAAGGTTTGAAACTACTTGAGGGTGAGTAAATGGTGACAGAATTTTCATTTTGTGGTGAACTATCCCTTTAATATATGAGATGCACTTTTTTCAGAATCAACCAACAAATAGAAACTTCAACATTTATTTGAATTGGATATCTTTTGGCATTATAAGTGTCTTTACTGTCACTTTGATCAATTTAATCTGCCCTTGCTGGAAAGAAACCCCAAACACAAACAGTTTGCTTAATGAATAAAAAAAATCTAAATTTAACAAATGCATCCCTATTACTCTTAATATTCCCTATGAGCCCGTAGCTGTGGTAACTGTAATTTGTTTTCCTCTATGGGTGGGCTGGGCCCTCTTGCTGACTGTATCTGTAACATTCAGAATGCATTATCATAAAACACCTAATATAAGTCTCAACTAAACCTGTTATGCCATTTGTAATTGTGCTTGGTATAATTATGGTATCTGTGGTGGGAGGGATGTGTTGTGTTAGGAAAGAACATGAAAGTGACTCAATTCTCTGTTAGAACTCCATCTCCTCTCGGCTGTCTGCTGCTGCATTGTCCAATGCTGTGGCCTCCACCCACTCTGTGTCCGCTCAGGCTAGACAACCAGATTCAACTGCAATTGTTCACACACAGGTACACACACATACACATACACAATGGGAGGTTTTTGATAGCCATGCTGTTTTTTGTCTTCTCTCCCCATTTTGCTGTAATGCTGGTGAGCTAGATAAAAAAAAAAAAAAAAAAAAACCTTATCCACTGGGAACATGTGGTTTGATTTAATATTTGGTAATTACTGTGTGTGTGAGTTTATGTAATGTGTGTGTGTGTGTATTCTATTGAGATGCATACAAAACCAAAACACATTAATAAGGTCTGTGCTGATGCTGTTCTATTCTGTCCATTGCTCTTGCTTCTCTCAGTCTGCAGATGGGAAAGGGACTCACTTCCTGTTTGTAGATAGCCTGTTACCCACAGAAATTGTCATTGGTTTCTCAGCTTTGGTGCACTGGGGAGACCGTGTGGAAAAGAGTAAGGAGAGATAGACATACTGTACACACCCAGTTTGTCTGTTTACAAGAACAAGGATCCTGTCTAAAGTATGGGTCTGTTTTGTGTACAGAAAAGGAGTCATCCTCCAGGCCTGGTTCTCTAACAGCTAAGCCTTTCTCGTGGAAGAGCATAGTCTCTGAACTCCCTGTGGTGCAGATTCAAACTACTGCTAGTAAAGCTGTGTTGCTTTCTCTTCCTCCAGGGTAAATATCTCACCAGAATTGCAGAATTTTCAGCAGTCATTACTCTAGATTCCTGTGTCACATGATCCTTCAGAAATCATTCTAATATAATTTCTTATATGATTCTAATATAATTAATTTGGTGTTGTAACAGCATTTATTTAAAACAGAAGTTACATTTAAAAAAATCTATGAATAATAAGAAAAATGTTAAATTGAGATTAATTAAAAAAATACTGTATATAAAAATAAATTACTACACTATTTTAGGTCAATATATGATAGATATTAGTAAGGTTAGCACCATATTTATTTTTTGACAGCAATGAAAATAAAGATGTTAGGATTGGAAGTACAGTGTGTTTAATGGATTTTACTGTTGTTTTAACAACATGAACATTTTTCAGCTGACAAAACCTTTCCCAAAAGACTTTTAGTAGACAAAAACTCCATTCCAGCTTTGGAAGTGATCTAGGACCTTCTCCGTCGCAAATAAAGCCTCATTTCCGTCCATATAAAATATTGTCAATGCTCTTGCATCAGTTGGAGCTCAGTGTGCTATTTGGAGCATTTTTAAATCATGCAGTGATTCATGTTAATATCTTTTGCTATATAATATATTGATATATCTTATGTGTGTGTGTGTGTGTGTGTATATATATATATATATATGCTATATATTCTTATTCAAATATACACTTCATATATATTCAGCTAGTTATATTACGAAATTGTAAAAAAGTGTTCTCACAAGTGATCCAAACATTGATATGAGCCCAGTACAGAAGAGAGAGATAAGAAGATGGGCTGAGATACAGAAAGAGAGAGATATGACCTAGTCTGCTATTTCTAGCAGCATATAGTGGCCTAAAATCTGGAAGCCGTACATTCAGAGGTCATACTGAGGGAAAGAGAGGGCCAAGTGTAGGCACATCTGAATTGTTTTTTGAGGATCATACATTCAGGAATAATAAAAAAAGAATGTTACTAAAAAAGGCTCTCTCTTTCCTTTGTTCTCTCTCCCTCTTTCTCCACCTAATACACCTCAGTGTTGATGAATCTGATTCTGTTGACAAATTATTTAAAGCTAATATGTCATTGCAGAGCTGGTCCAGTTCCTTGGGGGTTTATGAGGGTGCTTAAAAGGCGTTAGAGCAACTTCAGTTGAAATTGTAATAATAGCTTTTATAAACATATGGAGATTTTGCTGACTACAAATACATGTATGAAATGCTGCATGTACAAAATCCCTACATCATCACTAGTAACAGTGCATGATCTTGCAAATCAGTCTTCTGATTTGAAGTTATGAATTAGGAGTATTTTGCTGTTTTGCTATCTCAGTCTTAATGGGCTATATGTGCTTTACTCTTAGTCATATGATGATCACATACTACATACTGTAACTCCTGGTTGTAAGTGTGAAAGCATGACTTTAAAAAGAGATATAAGTTCATATTGATCCGGCATTTTATTTAAACTTACTATATACATTTTTACATTGTAACACCTCAAACCAATGTCTATTAAAAAACACTATAACATTTCTAATCAGCACTGTTTTTTTCTCACTAGGCGTCATGTTCTTCATGTGCACACAAGTGCTTCATTGGCCGTCCACCTACATCTATTCAGCATGTCTCCTTTTGTGTTTGGTGATGAGGAGACTGTTATGCCACACCTTGACAAGGCATGCACACATCAACACACATACACATTTGTGACCCTGGACCACAAAACCAGTCATAAGTCACACAGGTATATTTGTAGCAATGGCCAATAAATACATTGTATAGGTCAAAATTATACATTTTTCCTTTATGCAAAAAATCCTTAAGACATTATGTAAAGCTCATGGTCAATGAAGATATTTAGTAAATTTTGTACAGTAAATACTTAATTTTTATTCGTAATATGCATTGCTAAGAACTTAATTTGGACAACGTTAAAGGAGATTTTCTCAATATTTAGATTTTTTTGCACCCTAAGATTCCAGATTTGTAAATAGTTGTATATCGGCCAAATATTGTCCTATCCCAACAAACCATACATCAATGGAAAGCTTATTTATTCAGATGTATAAATAAATAAAAACATTTTGACCCTTATGACTGGTTTTGTGGTCCAGGGTCACATTTGCTCGAAGTTATATTGACTAGTCAATGAATCCATTAGTCCTGCCACTGGTCAGTGTATCAGTTATTTACAGCAGCAACCGGATGACAAAAAAATCTCAGTTGTTGTGCTTCATGTTTCTCTTCTGAATTGTCAAGGAGAGTCTGAGGTTCTGTGAGCAGGCTGTAATGATCGCGAGAGCCCTGGGTCGAGTGATCAGCTGCTTCTCAGATCCAGAGGAACTACCATCAACCACCAAAGAACTTGAGAAGACCCATGGTGTAGGCATAAAGCAACAAAGGGTGGGTTATACACAGGCCTGGTGCACTGGGATGGACTCTTGCACCCTCTGTTAGACCACTGTGTAGACATTTTATTTGAACAAAATATTTTGCATTTCCTTTTGAATTTAACAGCCACGGAAACACCTTCATTATTTAATTAAGAAAATATGTGCTCTTTCAGAATTTGAAATTGAGCTCTTAATGACTCATCACCAATGTTCATAGCACTGTACCTACCGAGCAGCTATGACATGCCATTTCTAATCTTTTGAATTTCTAGCTTCATTAAAAACTCATTGTTTCTTTACATTTTTCATTCTTAATCTTTAATAATTTTTTTAGTTGTTGAAGTGAAGTTAATTTTAAATTAAAGTTTTTTTTTATTTGTTTTGTGCTCATGCCCACTTTGAGTTGAGTTAATTTTAAATTAAATATTAGTATTGTTTGTGGTTTTATTTAGTTGTTTTGTTTTGTCAAAACCGTGAAAACTACATTTATTTTGTCACTATTAAACTGAATATTGACAATGCCTTGCATCACAATTTGAATTTGTCTGAATTTGTTGATGTTTGCATCACTGCTTTTTTATTTTCCTGTTTATTACTGTGAAGCTGCTTTGAAACAATATGTACTGTATATAGCACTATATTTAAAATAAAAAAGTGGCTTGACTTAACTTTGCATTCCAAAGACCCCTTAGTAAGGAGGAGTTGAGCCATTTGTCCTGACACTGACTGTATATTGCTGTCATACATATTTATATACTTATTATTTTTGTCCCATACAGGTGTTCAGTGAAGCTGTGTATCATATGTTTTGCTCTGCTCTGGGGCGAAAACTGACCTCTGAGGAGCTGTTTGCGGTACAGACTCTGACAGGAGACCCATCACCTCATGGCAGCAATGATAAAGCCTTGGATGCACGATCAGGTGAATGTGGGGCTAACCGAGTCTCTCTTTGAGTTTAGACCTATTATAGCATGTGGACTCATCCTGACTTTATGTACCCATGTGTTTTTTTTTCTCCCTGTAAAAGTTGACACTCCAGAGCACTGGAATGGCAGGCAGGCCACAGACAAGGAAATGCAGGCAGCCACAGTGTTGCAGGCAGGTTGGAAAGGATACCTAGTCAGAGAGATCCTCACTGCAGCAAGGCCAGGTAAAGTCCAGCTTCTCCTGAAATAGATATAATGATACCTGGTAGAAATGGAAGACTGGAAACACTATATTCAAGAATTTATGCCAATTGTCTTTGCGATCTGATTCATACCCATTCTCTTGTGGTCAGTTATTTCTGACATCTGTTCTGTGGGTTTTTATGTTCGTGAGAGAGAGAGCTGCAAGGCCTTGGAGCTCATACTTATCAATGAAGATGCCAGTCATTCTAAGCGAGTATGACAGCAGAGAGAATAACACACCTCTCCATCTGGCTACATACCTCCAAGCACCACTCCATCCCCTGCCTGACAACATGAGTGACAGAGATAGTGGCCTAGAGAAAGTGAGAAAGAAAGATGCAGCAGTAACGGAAAGGATGAAGGGAAAGTGCGAGAGGAAGGATAAAAGAAGGAGCAGAATCTTACAGAGCAAGATAATGTATATTTCAGGAAGCAATAGCATCCGGGAAGCTCAAAGAGTCAAAACACGCAAGCAGTCTCTAAAGATCCTAGTATTGCTCATTCAGCTCTATTTACCTCAAACAACTCATTTATTGTGTGAAAATTACAGTGTAGATCCAGCAGTCACACACAGATAAACAGAACTGAATTCAATAGACTTCAGAAGTAGGGATGGGCCGATCATGTTTTTCCGAGGCTAATTACAATTTTTTTTCCTGAGCAAATTGGATGATTTCGACTGCCATTTTTTAAGCAAGAGACAAGAAAGAATGAACTAGCTAGTAAATATCTTGCACTCTATTACAGGCTGAACTGGCCTTTAATAAAAATATTGGTAGCCGTTTGAAATTAGAGACAACGAAAGATGCGACATACATTTAGTATGAGCTTTAAAAAAAAAATATTAGATTGTGTAATTTCAAGATTTAAGGCTAATACAGAATGGTATGTCTTACGCTTTGTGAAAGTATGCTACATAAAACATACCTGCACAAAACAAAAACAGTTTCCTTCAGAAAAACATGCATATAAACCCCCAGCTGTAATTCAATACTTCCAATATTTCAAGCATCATTAACAGAGCTTGTTCTGCCTGGGTACAGTGATTTGTCTGTGCTCTCCTCTTTGTATCAGTCACCAGTGTGTTGAGTTCTGGACTCTGTTAGTGTTCTGTTTACAGACTTAGTCATTTTTCCTCACAAGTTACATTTTGGGAATTATTGCAATGCAATTTGTGTGCATATACACAACAGTGATCACCTAAAAAAAAACGACTAGTTGAGATATACTGTATAATATATCTCAACTAGATATAATATATATAATGAGATGTATAATATATTTGTTTTTGGCTAGCAAAAAAATGACAAAATTTGATTAATGGTCTAGTTGTGCAAATATTATTATTTTTAAATATATATGTTTTATCTTCACAGCCAGGTGGGAGCTGGTACAAGGTGACATTGTATCCTCTTCTTGGCTGATGTCAGTCTCAATATCTTTCTGAAAGTGTTTCTGTCATTACAATTTTCATTCACAAATGAGCCTCAGAACGGTTTGTCTCCTACCTGTCAGTATGAAATTAATTTCATTTTAGGGGCATTTATTCTTTCTAGCACTCATTGGGCAGTAGATGGGCAGATATAATAAATATCATTTTATGTGAGGAGAGAAGAATATTTCAATAAACAAAGCCAGACCTGGCTGGTAAAATGATTACCATTATAGAAGCAGAGGGATTGAGATTTGTTGAGTTCATTTATCTGTCACAGAGGCTTTTCTGCATCATCTTTTAATCTAAAACTGGGCCAAATCTAACCATGTTATCCAATCCAGTTTCACAGCTCCAAGGTTAACGTTATGGGTTTTAATGAGTGCTTATTACGGTGTGTTCATGTTTGTTTGTGTGTTCTTAGGCACCAAGGGTAATCTGAGCGTCGCTAAAACTCTGCAAGAGATGTGGGCTCCCATGGAATCTGATCTAGAGAAACATGCTGTTTCCTTACTGAGGTGAATTATTCATTTTAAAGAATAATTTCTCTCCTCCATTGTGTCTCTCGGTGGTACCATCTGCTGTTTACTGTCTGTGTGCCTGGATTTAGATGCGGGGAGGGTCTGTAGAGAGTGACCTCTGGCCTGGGGGGTGAATGTGGCATGTGTCTGGGCTCAGTGGGTGGGTGGTATCTTCTCCCAGCGCTTGTAGCCTAACCTAGTCGACTCTGACAATCTGGGTGTCATAGGTCGGTTTTTGTCTGCTTGAATCTTTATCCAGTACTAAGTGTACATTTCTGGTAGACACATGGTTGCTAATGGTGAAGGAATAGCAGAGCTGTACCCCTGTGGAGAGGATGAGTGTAACAGAATAATGTTCACTGACTATTCAGTGCCCGTACCAGAGGTAGCTAACTCCTGGATTCTGATCTTCAGGTCAGGACGCTCATTTTACACTTTTAGAAAACCAGTAGTTTACTAAATATATATATATTTTTATTAATAAATACAAACTTTGAACTCAAAGTTTGTTCATATTCTTAAGTGATTTCTAATTCTTACGCTTAAGCAATTTTTCTTGTCTATTCTCATTTCCAGGGAGGTGGTTCATGTTCCTAAGAACATTCTGCTTGTTCCTAAGATCTTCTCCCCTCTTCCTGTATGTATTGTGCATGTCATCAATAATGACACTTTAGAGGAGATACCCAAAGTCTTTAACAGGGTGGAGCCATACATATACACCCCAAACAAGGTTTGTCTCTGTCAATGGGACAACTCCTCTTCATGTTTTTTTTTTTACGTATACATACATTTTTGATATTGTATGTCTTCTGTTTCACACTCCATAGGACGGTTATACATTCGTAGCTGAGGCGCAGATTGGAGACACGCCTGTGATTGGAGGAAAATGGCGAATGCGTCTAATTGGCTTTCAGGAACCCCTGCCACAGCTGGCCAGAGAAACACCAAGCAATAACTTTTCTGTAAAAGAGTTGAAAGGTTACTACATCCCTAATCAAAAGGACATCATCTGCAGGTTAGTACATGCATAAAGCGTACTAAGTAACAGCTTATATGTACAGTATCTCACAGAAGTGAGTACACCCCTCACATTTTTGTAAATATTTTATTATATCTTTTCATGTGACAACACTGAAGAAATTACACTTTGCTACAATGTAAAGTAGTGAGTGTGCAGCTTGTATAACAGTGTAAATTTGCTGTCCCCTCAAAATAACTCAACACACAGCCATTCATGTCTAAACCGCTGGCCACAAAAGTGAGTACACCCCTAAGTGAAAATGTCCAAATTGGGCCCAATTAGTCATTTTCTCTCCCCGGTGTCATGTGACTCGTTAGTGTTACAAGGTCTCAGGTGTGAATGGGGAGCAGGTGTGTTAAATTTGGTGTTATCGCTCTCACTTTCTCATACTGGTCACTGGAAGTTCAACATGGCACCTCGTGGCAAAGAACTCTCTGAGGATCTAAAAAAAAGAATTGTTGCTCTACATAAAGATGGCGTAGGCTATAAGAAGATTGCCAAGACCCTGAAACTGAGCTGAAGCACGGTGGCCAAGACCATACAGCGGTTTAACAGGACAGGTTCCACTCAGAACAGGCCTCGCCATAGTCGACCAAAGAAGTTGAGTGCACGTGCTCAGTGTCATATCCAGAGGTTGTGTTTGGGAAATAGACGTATGAGTGCTGCCAGCATTGCTGCAGAGGTTGAAGGGGTGGGGGGTCAGCCTGTCAGTGCTCAGACCATATGCCACACACTGCATCAAATTGGTCTGCATGGCTGTCGTCTCAGAAGATGATGCACAAGAAAGCCAGCAAACAGTTTGCTGATGACAAGCAGACTTAGGACATGGATTACTAGAACCATGTCCTGTGGTCTGATGAGACCAAGATAAACTTATTTGGTTCAGATGATGTCAAGCGTGTGTGGCGGCAACCAGGTGAGGAGTACAAAGACAAGTGTGTCTTGCCTACAGTAAAGCATGGTGTTGGGAATGTCATGGTCTGGGGCTGCATGAGAGCTGCCGGCACTGGGGAGCTACAGTTCATTGAGGGAACCATGAATGCCAACATGTACTGTGACATACTGAAGCAGAGCATGATCCCCTCCCTTCGGAGACTGGGCCGCAGGGTAGTATTCCAACATAATAATGACCAATGCCTTGCTAAAGAAGCTGAGGGTAAAGCTGATGGACTGGCCAAGCATGTCTCCAGACCTAAACCCTATTGAGCATCTGTGGGGCATCCTCAAACGGAAGGTGGAGGAGTGCAAGGTCTCTAACATCCACCAGCTCTGTGATGCCATCATGGAGGAGTGGAAGAGGACTAAAGTGGCGACCTGTGAAGCTCTGATGAACTCCATGCCCAAGAGGGTTAAGGTAGTGCTGGAAAATAAAGGTGTCCACACAAAATATTGTCACTTTGGGCCCAATTTGGACATTTTCGATTAGGGGTTTACTCACTTTTGTGGCCAGCGGTTTAGACATTAATGGCTGTGTGTTGAGTTATTTTGAGGGGACAGCAAATTTACACTGTTATACAAGCTGTACACTCACTACTTTACATTGTAGCAAAGTGTCATTTCTGTGTTGTCACATGAAAAGATATAATAAAATATTTACAAAAATGTGAGGGGTGTACTCACTTCTGTGAGATACTGTATATATTACGTTGAAGTTATATTGTTAGCACTGCAGAGCTTGACAATCAGTTGTTGCATCAAGACTGATCTAAACTGTGTGTTTGTTTTCTGCTAGGCATGTTGTAAAAGTCTCCAGTGATCACACTGCTACTGTGCAGTTTCAGACTTCAAAATCAGACGTTTACATTAAACTCAGTATCCTAGACCATGAGAAAGAAGTCGCTAGCAGTCAGGGCAAAGGGCATGTCATCATTCCAGTCTACTGCTTCTTAGCCAGCAATGGTTTGTACACACACACACACACTGCACAAACGTCTGTCTGTCTGTCTGTCTGTCTGTTGCTTTTTTAAAGTTATCCTGGGGTGTTCGTACTTAAGAGTTGACAAGTCTTAATTACTACGTCAGGTGTGTTCCAGTCACTTTGGTTGCAACAAGATGGCTTTTCTACATAACTTTTCTACATAAAATTAAACGATTGTTTAACTTTACATCTACAAAATGATGAATAAAAATGTGCATCATTTTGTTTTTGCTTTTTTCTGTTTTATTGAACTTATGAAGGTGATGTAAACTGAATATATATTCTATAGTGATTATACAATAATATGATATTTTGTATTCTGTATGTAACTTATATAGTTTTATTTAACATTACAAAAAAGTATAACATTGCATCCGATATGTTTTCTCACTGACACGCCCCCAACTCGAAAACTTGGGGCTTAAAGAAAATGTTGAGTTTCCCACTCGTAATAACGACTTTGGGCCAGTTTTACTAAACATGGCAAATTAGCGCGAGAGTGGGCGTGGACATTTCTGCGGGTGATTTACTAACAATGCGCAAATTAAAGAACACAGATGCAACATTTACATATCGACCAATGCAATATACAAAGCGCAGCGCAAATTCATAGTCGCAAATAAAGAAATACTACATTGAAAAGAACTGGATGGCATAGAAGTTTTGATATCTGGTAATCCTAGTTGAGACAAATTAAAAATACATGGCTTGGCGTTCGGAAATGTGTTCTTCTGGCATTCACGTGTGGTAATGCCTTGTAACAATAATTGCAGCCATTTCAAGCTCAAAATAGTTTAAGACATGCTTTTTTGTGGCGTTAAATAATGGCACAAATGCCAGTAATTTGACGAGCGCAAACGTTATTAAAAATCATTCTGGGATTCATTTGAACACTCTCCTCCCATAACTTTTGCATCTGAAAGGGAAATTCCTACAAATGCATATGAAATAAGGTCAGGCGCAAAAATAACTCTGTCCACGCCTGTTCAGCGCTAATTCGTCACTGCGCGTCTTTCATAAAACCTGACAGTACAATTTTAAAGCCCAAAGGACAGTTTGCGCTGGCGCAAGCTGTTAGTAAAACTGTCCCTTTGTGGTGGCGTTCATGTGCGTTCAACTCGTAAATTATCTATCCGACATGATTTGAACACACCATGTCTGTCTGTCTGCCTATACATTATAAGTTTGGAACTTAGAATTTTTTTGTATTTTGTCATACAAAATACAAAAAAAAATTCTAAGTTCAAAACTTATGTATAGACAAAATTTGTCTCTTTGTGGCATATCAAACAGAATGCGTTTTTGCTTTGAAAATTCAAGATGTGGGCAGTGGTATGGGGGAAAACACAACTTATTTTAATTTAAGCTCCGTGTTTTAAAACACTGTATCATGTGCAAGATGCTGCAAAACACACTTTTTTTGTCAAATAAAATGTCTTTACTGCCTTTATACACTTTATTTATACACTTACTGTCAGTTGTCAGTAATTTTAAAGGCGCCATAGAATGGAAAACTGTATTTACCTTGGCATAGTGGAATAATAACACTTCTGTTCATGGAAATGACATGCCGTGAGCCTCAAACACCATTGACCACTGAAAAACAGGCGAATCAGAACATAACACCCACCGACTGGGACTTTACAGTCGGGATCACTAATATGTACGCCCCCAACATTTGCATTTACCCGCCCATGTTCTATGCCAGCCGAACCTACACAGCCTAATCATCAGAAGTTCAGCAGGTATTGTGAAGAATCAAACGAGTACACCACTGACAAGCATCTGATCTTGTAAAATGTATGGTAAGTACTGCCACTCCATAGTATAAATAAACACAGTACGTGCGATCGCGAATCTCGAAAGTGAAACTTATAAGTGATCGTGCTTTCCAAAGCAGTTTCAATGCCTCGCATATTGAGCTGCACTGTGAAACAGCCAATCAGAGCAGAGCTCAACATTATTATGCATGACCCTTCCAAAAAAGGTAATAACCATTTCATTCTAGGGACAAATCCTAGGGTTTTAAATGGACATGTAAAACCGTTTGTGGAGATTTTTTGCCCTTACCTAAGCCACATACCTTCTATGTAGATATCAGAGAACGATTTAAAATATTGTATCAATGCATTCTATGGCACCTTTAATAATTTTGGGGCCACTGCAGGCATTTTTAAACAGACGCATTTACGTATGCAGACGCATTTACGTATTTTGAACAAATCACAGATAATCTGTCACCCAGACTGTGATGTTCTTGTGGACTCACAAAAACTAAGGTATAGTTTGTACTCCTTTATTTTCCTTAAGTCCACGTTTTCTTGTCCACCCACTCCACGTTTTGTCTTAACACATATTTACTTTATAAAGTCACTGTCTCAGTTACTTAGCTACAGCCTGACTCTGCCAGCTCTAGAGTGTATTTATAGGGTGTTCATTTGTGTCTGTGTGTGTGTGTGTGTGTATTGGTTGCAGGCGGTTCTGTGGCCCAGGCGGGTGCGAGGCAGGATCAGGGCAGCCTTACAGCAGAAGGGAGAGTGACAGGAGGGGGCGGAGGAAAGGAAGGGAGTGACCAGCACCCTACAGACACACTGGTACCTGTCACCACAGACATCTTCTGCTGTCACTGTGTGTGTGTGTGTGTGTGTGTGTGTGTGTGTGTGTGTGTGTGTGTGTGTGTGTGTGTGTGTGTGTGTGTGTGTGTGTGTGTGTGTGTGTGTGTGTGTGTGTGTGTGTGTGTGTGTGTGTGTGTGGTAGGATCTAAACTTTTAATGCAAAGTTCTAAGAAAGAATAAAAAAATTCTGATTGTGTTTATATATTGAAATCTGTCTGTTTGTTTGTGGATTGATGATCTCGTATAGTTTACTTGCCCTTTATGTTCATTCACTGAAGTTTCTTTCTGATGTTTTATAATTGCGTGTATGTGTCTTCAGTTTCATAAGTATTATATACAGGCAGAGGTGTTACAGGAGAGCTGGCCTTTAGATGAATCTCTCTCCTCCTTCATCCAGAAACTCAGAGACATAGAGCGCAATGAAATGAGAGGTACGGTCAGTCATACAGAAGATGTCAAGTGAATAATGCAGTGTATTGGACACACATATTGTCGTTCATTGATTAAAAAAGTTTTAGTGACTAATTTTTACATTTCTATTTCGTTTTCATTGATTATAACCGCAACACAAATTGGACCAATGACACAAATGATGACAGACACAACACTTTATAAGAAGGCATCATAAAATATTACCAAATTACCATAAAGATTGGGCTCTTTGTCTCTTTTTGCCAAAGCACATCAATACAGGACACTGCAGTACTTTTTGACAGCGAAATGTGCTAGAAATGTGCCTTTGCTGGTTGGTCCAGCTCTGATGGTTCAGACTGGATCCACTCAGTTTGGCAAACAACTGCCTGCTGAAAGTTTGTGAGGTTCATGCCATCGCATCTCATGTTTTTGAGGTTGTTTGTATCAGCAAAACAATTTTTTATTAGTAGAATCCAGGCTTGGAAAATTTTATTAAATTAATAATTGAAGTAATTTTAATTTCCATTCTGTTTAGTTTTGATTGCGGTTAGCAGTTAACATTAAGAATTTAAAACTCTTGTTTGTATTTATTTATTTTTTAATAGAATTTTGTATCTTTATTGAAAGCATTTATCACTGCTTGTTTTTGTTATCTTTTAGTAGTGGAAGCCAGGTTTGGAAAAATTAATTAAAACATTATTTTTTTTTTTTTTGTCTCCCTTTCCATTCAGTTTTGATTACGATTAGCAGTTAACATTAATAATTTTAAACTCTTTTTTTGTTTTTTTTTTTTTTTTTAATATAACTTTTTTTAATCTTTAATTAAAGCATTTTTCACTGCTTGTTTTTGTCTTCGTAATAGATGTTTTATTTGTATTCTTTTTTTTAATCCTTGTCCCAGACTCATCTGGCTGTATGTGATTTGAATCTCTGCTCATGTTTTCTCATTCAGTCTGAAGCATACTGAATAGGCTGACTCTCGTCCCACCTGTGCTTCTTTTGATTAACTGAGAGTTGGCCATCAAAAATATAATGGAAGCCTACTAAATTCATCTGTTTGTGATAAATAGGGAGATGCATTTTGCTTTGCCCTTGGATGGGTGACATAAGGTCATTTGCTGTGGGTCAGCTCAGTGGAAGAGCTGAAAACAACCTTGATTTTATTGAGGAAAAATGAATACGCAGGAAGCTCATAGAAATGGAAATGGAAAGGATTGAGATGAGGGAGAGGAAAAGAGAGAGCTAGTCTATTGGATGCTTGTGTATTGTGAAGTGGTAGTGGAGATGAACTAGTTTGCATGATGGCCTGGCTCCAGTAATAATATTAAGATTCTTTTGTCCTCCTGATGCCTTGATATTAAATGTATTCCTTGTTTTGTTTTTTTATTGTGAATCCATAATTAAACTGAATCTAGGTGATTAAATGCCTCGGATTGGGCTTTTATCACTGGTGTGAGTGTGTGTAGATCCACGTGTGCTCACTGTACTTTCTCAAGCGTGTGCGTCACAATCCACATGTGCCTCTCGTTTCATTTCCTGATAAGCTTGTGTAAATGGGTCAATGGGAAGTCAAATGAAGTTGGCTCTTGGCCTCTGGTGCCCTGGAAAGTATTTCTGGAGGAAAGAGAATTGAATTAACCCAGTTGAGTGGCTCTCAGTGGAGCAGGAGCCACCCTGAACAGTTACTACACACACCAATCAATAAATGCACATGGGAACCAGGCCCAGTGCACTGAACTCTGCCAGATGTTCATTAGGCACATATAGAAGGCATGCAGTATGCCTGCACTTTGGACTTCAGACTGGAATGACCTCTATGCTTGCTTCCAATGCCCTGTGTCTGATATTTGTGCAGGGTTTTGTTGTATTCATATATCATGTAACAAATTAATTAACAAAAATAATACATATATATAAAATGGATTAATGTTCATATATAAACATGAAACCTCTCTTAAATCAAGTACAAATCACATCCCTCCTAATGACTCTATTTTACATTTAATCTAAGCATAATTGTTAACGAGCAGTAGACAATCCACACCCAAAATATCTCTCTGTTATACTAGTCCAGTCTCATATTCTCAGTGAGTTGGGATATACAAAGAGTGAGTTGAGACTAAGTGACATGTTGGAAACACTTTGCTGTCAGAGAGCACAGTGTGCCTTCAGATTAAATCAGTGATCAGGGTTCTGTGATGTGTCCTTATGGCTACTGAGGGTGCCCTAAATAAACTGTCCAGTAGGATGTACCCTTACACATAGAGGAACTGAAGAAGGTGAACGAGATTTAGATCTGTTTTTTAAATAGAGCAACACTGCCATCTGCAGGATCTACATCTGCATTTACATTTCTAAAAGCCTCAGGATGCTTTGAATAAAACATTTTAATTGAAAGGTTTTAAGTGTTATTATTGTAGAAATGGCTTGCTTATTAATATAAATTTACTTATTATAAACTTTTTATTTAATTTGTATTTATTATAAATTTATTTATTAATATGAACTTCATTGTTAATATAAATATTAACAAATTACATGCCTTATAATTACAAAAATAAATCTTGTATTTAAATGTGTTAATCATGTATTCAGAATAACAGCCATTTTATCATTGATTTTATTTTATAGAGATACTTATGGCTCACTTTCGATTGAAGACCTCTGTACTTTTTTTCATTCTGTATCATCTTGTCTTTTTTTTTTTGGCAGTGTTTGTGGATATTTTGGATTGCACATCCGCACCTTTGGGTACAGACCAACGAAGCAAAGAGGGCCAGAAATCTGCTCCCAAATCAACCCAAAAGGCCAAGGAACGAGACAAGGACAAAGATAAACTAACATCTAAGTCAAGCTCAATTATAGAGCAAGTCAGTACAGTATATGTGTGTGTCTGTGCATGTATTTTAATGTCAGTATCTAACCCCACCATATGTTTAAATCATTTGCCCCATATTCTCCTGTAGACAGAGCTTCTCTTGTGAACATTGTTCATTGTGCTTTACAGAAGTGCACATTTCTCTCCCACAAGTTTTTATTTTATTTTATTTTTTTAAACCTTGGAATGGATCAAGATATAATGTTTACATTTGAGGACATTTCAGTTTAAGCTCTGATACAGTGTCTCTTTGTCAGAAATGTAAGAAAGAGACTTTATATTTTCTAATTTTTAAAAGGATGAGTTATACTGGAAGCATGCACTACAGCTAAAAAGTTTGAGGTCATTTGTTTCATATTTATATAGTTTTTGTTTTGATTCAGCAAGTAAATTAATCAAAAGTTGCTGTTAAGTTGATTATACTGTTAAAATATTTATATTTCAAATAAATGCTGTTCTTTTGAACTTTATATTTGTGAAAAAAATGTAGCATGCTTTCCACAAAATTATTAAGCAACTGTTCTCAGCATTGATAAAAGTAAGAAATGTTTCTTGAGCACCAAAATATCATATTAAAATGATTTCCGAATGATCATGTGACACCGAAGACTGGAGTAATGGCTGCTGAAAATTCAGCTTTGCCATCGGAGGAGTAAATTCAATTTTAAAATATATTTGGTTACTTTAAATTGAAATAATATTTTACAATATTGCTCTTTTTACTCCATTTTTGATCAAATAAGTGGTGTTTAAGAGACAAAAAAAAATATTTCCGACCCCAAATTTTGAACAGCTCTATGAATGTCAGCTTGTTTATTTGTGTGCAGAGTTTGGATGAGAGTAAGCCCCACTGGACCCTGCGTGTGGTGAGTGACCACAGTGAGGCAGGAAGTATAGAGGTGAAGAAAGACACTGAGAAACTAGAGGAGATCAGAGCCATGAAACAGGCCTGGGAAGCAGCTGAGCCCGGCAGAGCAGCAAAGGTACCACATAACTGGAGGTAGAAGTAAATCAAACAATCCTGCATGGGTATCTGATTGGTTTGTTTTGAAGGCTCATCAGACCCGGCTGCGCTATCTCAAAGAGCTGCAAGAACGTGCGGAGAGTAAAGAGCCTGTCACAGCTGAAACAGGTAGCACACAAAGATACACACAACCAGGGCTGCGTTTCCCAAAAGCATCGTAAGCCTAAGTTGATCGTAGCTCCATTGGTTTCAATGGGTCTACGATGTACTTAAGCTTACGATGCTTTTGGGAAACGCAGCCCAGATTGTTTTAAACAGTTGTATATGGGCATATTTATTACATGACCTAATATTTTCAATGTTTGTATTTTATAGACAATCAACCTCAGCCCCAACAGAGTGGAGAGTTCACTGACAAAAATGATATTGATTATACGCCATTTATCAGGTACCACTATTACATTATATTATATTATAAAGTTCAAAATTTGGGGGCGATAATAAACAAAAATATATATATAAAAAAAAATGTTAATCAAGGAAGAATTTATTTAATCAGCATTATAGTAATAACCATAATATTGTGACATTACAGTTTTAAATAACTGTTTTATATTTTAATACATTTTAAAATGTAATTATTTCCTGTGATGCCAAAGCTGAATTACTCGCATGAATTCAGATATCATTCTAAATTAATGCTGATATGGTATTAAGAAAACATTTCTTATTATTATCAATGTTGAAAAGCCTCCTTGCTTAAAATAAGTATTAATTTCTTTAAAAAAACTCCAAAGTTCTGAACGGTAAAGTATATGATCTTCTCTTTCTCTCATTATTTCACTCTTTTTGTTTGAAGGAAGTCTTTGTCGCAGCCTCGTCTGAAGGATGAAGTGTTGGAGGAGGAGCAGAGGAGGGAACGCTCTGAGAAGTTCCAAAATTTCCGCCTGATTTGGGACAATATTCTGGAACAGCGTAAACAGGAAAAAATTGCACGCAAGGAAATGATGAAACGACAGCTAGAGACTTACATTGGCTTTCAGGTTTGTGATGTGTCGATACTATAAATGCAGTTTGTTTTATTGTTGGTATTTGTGCCATAGCAGAGTAGTCATTAGAAGAAAAACAATTGATTTCCTGTTATAGGACTCAATGGATGCATATCGGCAAAAGATGCTGCAGGCTCGTGAGGCATTCTGTTCCCACATCCTAAAGGAGCAGTCACATAAGAAAACGGAAGAGCCACCTATGGAAACAGTCGAAAAGGTTGAGCTAGAGAAAAACCCTACGGTGGTCCAGTCAAGTGGACGTAAGACCGGGGGCAAGAGGAAGTGATCTGACCGACCAAAATTTCAAAGCAACAAAATAAGCAGTCACTCACTCTAATATTATTCTACATTTTATTAAGAATATTGCATTGCCTGTCCTTTTTGAGAATATATTAGGCTAAGATTTATTTTGTAACAAGTGAATCCAGTTGGTAAGATTAGCATGCAGAGTCACCTTTCACTGTCAGGTTATCCTCCTCTGTGATTCTTTATTTAAGTGGTTACGTCAGGATTGATTTGAGCTGCTCTGAAGGACAGCCTGTCTCAGAGTGACGGATATTGTTTCCCAGAAGACACGGAATATTATTGTTCCTATACATTCAAGCTAATTACTAATTGCCAATTTATTACATACTTTACAGATTCAATTAAATTAAAATTAATTATATCCTTGTATGGTTTGTATGTTTTTTTTCTAGTTAAAGTTTATTTATATATTCTATCACATAGCCGCCATGAGATCAAATGAGTGCTGGAACTTAAACACAAACACAATGACAATGGGATGTGATTAAAGAATTAAATCTCTTGATGAATCTCCCAAGTAAATCAAATCACTTTTATTTGAGGAATGCATTACTACAGAAAGCTGTGATAAATGATCTATTTATTAGTATTTAGCCATCATTTGAGATATTTGAGGATATGTGTTACAACAGAAATATATAAATCATTCCAACATGTTACTGTTAAGTGAAGGTACATTGTCAATAAAAAGAAATTTGATTGGACAAAGTTGCATATTGCAGGATGAGTCATCAATATTTTTGGATCAGTTTCCAGAACATAAAGCACACACACACATATATATATATATATATATATATATATGTATGTGTGTGTGTGTGTGTGTGACCCTCTCTGAAAACCCAGCTAAAGTCATTTTTTTGTGATTTTTCTTTTTTCTACAAAAAATCATCATGAAAATTGAACCTTTATATCTTTAATATTGACTGAGTAAGGTCATGTCAAAGTTTGAATTTATAATGAAATTAATGGCAGGAATCAAACTTTGATGCTTGTTTTCTCATAATTAGATTTAGAGACCTTAGCCTGGATTTCACAGAGAGGGTCACATATATGGAAAAACTCCTATTTTAATTTGATCAAGGTTTTTTTGTAATTGTATTGATTCATGCCATGACTCCTCAGTTTCCACTTCAAACCTAATGTGTGAGACCTCTGTATCTTTAAATGGAACGCTGGATTGAATCAGAAAGTTTCCTGCCAGCTGCATGCAGCAAAGTGACCTCAGTTGTCTGTAGGACTGCAGTCTGTTCTTTTTTATTTTTTAGGGGTTTTGAGATTCCTGCTCCAGGAGATATTATTCCAATCCAGTGGACAGTTAGAGCATTACTCACATCTTCTCATAAGATGTCTCTGCTCACAAGGATAATTGAGGTTAAATCTCTCTCTGTGTCCCTTTTCTCTCTCACTGTTCTGTTGTTGTCTCATCCCTACAACAAACACAGACACAAACTTGAGTTGGGTGTTTTTCTCTCTGTCTGTGAAGCAAGACATCTGAAGTGATGTAGGGTCTTGGATATGTGTGTGTCTGTGGGTAGTGGATATGTGTGTATTTCTGTGTTCTCCTCAGTCTGCAGTCAGTTCTCCTCCAGCAATACCAGCCCTCACCTCCCTAGAAATCACATGAGGGAGATAATCCACTAAGCCCAGAATTTGCCACTTGAAATCACATGAGGCACAATATTAAATTCTAGTCCCTGAGTGCCACACACCACAATAAAAAAAATACAAAAAATAATTTTATATATTATCTAAATATAACATATTAGCCAGACGTGGCCTCTGTTGGCTGATGGCACTGTGGAGATTAGACAAAGGACTCAAATATTGTAGTAGTAGTAGTGTCCATGTTTTTTCCCCATGTCTTTGTCTTCTCACACATTCACTTCTATCGCAGGAACTGAACAAGGGCAATGACTGACATTATATTGGATTGTGTGTCACATTGGAGGGAAGTTTATTTATTTTTTATTTATTTAGTCATTTAGCAGACGATTTTATCCAAAGCGACTTACAAATGAGGACATTATAGAAGCAATCAAAACCAACAAAAGAGCAATAACATGCAAGTGCTATTACAAGTCCTGGTTAGCCTAACGCAGTACACGTAGGAAGCTTTTTTTTGTTTTTTAAGAAAACGAGTATATAGAATATAGAAAAAAGAAACCTAGTGTTAGTTTTAGAAAAAAGAAACCTAGTGTTAGTTTTACAAGAAAAGCTAGCAGTTAGAAATTAAATATGCTATTGATAGAGGGTCAAATGTGTGTTTTTTTACAAAAAAAGAAGACAGATTAGATCAAATAAAATTAGAATAGAGAGTGCTAGAGTTAGAGGGTCAAATAAAAATAAAGTTATAAGAACGGCTTTAAATTTTAATCCTGAGAGGCACAAAAGACATTGTCGAAAGATAAATATCAGTTAATAATGAAATCAAATGATAACTTTATACTAACTGCTACTAACCCCTGAGTGATTCTATAATTGGAGATACATTTGGCATTTCAGAAAGTTAAGAAAAAAACTGTTCACTAACAGAAATTCTTTCCAGTATTTTGAAAACATATGTAATATGAAAACATATTGCATTTTAATAATTCAGTGCTTGCCAAACATAAATTACTTTTTTTTTTTTTTTTTACTTTACTTTTAATGAAAAAACAGATGTCTTTATGGTATTGTTTGTCAACTCCGTTACGGACAAATTAGGCAATGTGCAGAAATAACAATAAATGATAACCGGAAAACTCCTTCGTTTCATTAGACAAACAGTCATCACATTCCAACACTCGAAACTGAGATAATATTTCACCTATGTATGCCTTAAAAAAATACCTATGTCTTCACAGAACTGTCCACTTGGAGCAAGTATTTTTCATCTGAAATATTATAAAGGTGCAACAATATCTCAATGTTTATGAGATTTTAAACAACATTTTTTTTTTTTGTGAAAATAGTTCATAAACCAAGTTGACCTTTTAAGTAACTGAATTGTAAAGTAACAGAATTGACAGAATTATCCGGTGGACTGTCAATTCTGTTACACTATTGTCAGCATTGTTATTCTACCTTGGTAACAGAGTTTGACGGTAACAGAATTGACAATTTTATTTTTGCCAAAAGCTGGCATAAATGTTAAGAGCACATTATACTAATGAAAACATTGATTAAAATACCTTTAAATAACCAAATGTGTGATCAGTAATAAGTTCTGTTTTCCTTTTGATGTTGTGGTAACAGAGTTGACGTTCTACAAAATAACTAACTAATTCATTTTTAGATTAAAATATTTTCTCAGAGAGACAGTTTTCAGTACTTCAGATCTTATCAGTGAGGGAAAGTGACATCATTTCATGTATCTTACACAGATGTGGGAGATATTTCCACCAATTTAAAGGGAAAATATGGTACAGTAACAGAGTTGACGCAAGATTTATGGACACATTTAAAAAAAAAGTTAATTTTATATAATTTAATGTTGTAGAATTAAGTAAGTGACTATTTAGGGCTTTTATAAATAAAATGAACAAAATGTTACCAAAAGAAAAGTACTATAAAATATTTTGATTACACATTGATACATGATGGAAAAAATACACTGACTAATTCAGGACAACACGAAGTTGTGATTTTCAGCTATTTAAGACACTTTTAAAATAAATTATTATATTGTTATGAACTGTAACATCTTGTAATTCATAACAATGAGTAACAAATTATTAAAATAAAAAAATATAACCATTTGAAAAAAACTTAAAAAATAATGACTTCGGACACCAAATGTACCCGCAATTATAGAATCACCCCCCTGATAATTTCCATCAGGAATATTTACGTGTGTGGTGCATAGACTCCCAAAGCAGTGACTTGACACCTAAATATTCAGGTGAAGCTATATCAATATTGGTTTATGAGACAAATCCCTGCTGTTTATGTAATGAGAGAATGATTGTGTGCTGACAGCTATAAGACAGAATCCCCATCTGAAATGGTGCATCATCTGGGCACATGATGTGTTATGATGGGACTCTCTGTACAGCGTCTGATAACACAATCTGAATGACAGCACTTAATTGAGAAGGTTTCGTAACGGCATAATGGCCCAAAGCAGTGTTTTGCTCTCATAAGATTTTGAAAGGGTGCTAGCATTTTTAACTCTTGGTTATGAAACCATGGTGTTCCGATTCCGAAGTTGAACATGAAGAACGTCAGAACGCAACAAACAACCAAGCAAAAATTGGATATAATTTTCCTCAAATTTTCACACGCTTGGTCAGAGAAACGTTTACACGCTGTATTTCTTTTCGGTGTTTAAGAGGAGATTAAAATGTCAATCAGTAACGGAAAATGCGTTAATTGGAGTAAAGAAAAGCTTTATTCTTTTATGGTCCAATGAGGCTATTCAGCGCAAATTGAATTATACACTCAGGGTCAGAGACAATGCCAAGATATGATTATTTAATGTCTTCTTCAGTTTACTATGATTCACAGATTCACCTTAGCTAAACCCTAACCCTAAACTTAATGTCAGCTGTCTTGCTTATCTTCTCACCCCTAGTTGAAGCATACCAGCTCAGAGGAATAGTCATATAATATTAAACCATAAGTGTGTCTTAACCACTGGAACAATAGAAAAAGGGAAGACAGGTTGTCTTTCCCATCAGACTGAGTGATTGATGGCTGTCGTTTAAAGTTATCTAAAACCAGGGAGGTGTTTAATCAGACTGGTAGCTGGCAATGATGTGTATATGTTAGAAAATGCCCTTACATAGTGCCATTTGCCATCTTACACTTGTGCTGAGAGATGCTGTTGACAGGAAGCTTTGAAATAGTTTTCTGACTCGGCCAAAAATGATGAGAGCTGAAAGAACAGAGGTCGCAGTGGCTGCCCTTATATGCTGTAAGCGGAAACTGTAATGTTATTATTTGAAACCCTGACAACACACAAGGCATGCCATTCAACCTTTGGAAATCACTTTTCCTCTTTGCTTCATTTTTGTGCTTGAGATAGTGTAGACTCAGATACTGTTTTAAGAGCCACATTGCAGAAAATTCCTTAAGTTCAGTAATAGCTTTTGTCTAAAATGAGATTACAAATCATCATGGTGAACAGATAAGATTCTAGAGACAGAAAGTTTGTGCAGTGCAGGCCTGGGAGTTGACCTTTCACTTCAGCCATATGATTTATAGTCTATTAATAATACATATCTTATACTTAATTAATGAAGCTCAATATGTATATGTATTTCCTTTGTCATTCAAAAGTGTCTCCTTTATGTTTAGCATAATTTCTCTATCCTTCTGTATCTTATTGTGCTATTTACGTTACAGGTCCTCCCCCAAAGCTCGAAGATGGGTGTTTTAGTGTCATTGCCAGCAGCCTGCAGTTTAGTCAACAGAGTGAGTTGATCTCTCTCTGTGTGTGTGTGTGTGTGTGTGTGTGTGTGTGTGTGTGTGTGTGTGTGTGTGTGTGTGTGTGTGTGTGTGTGTGTGTGTGTGTGTGTGTGTGTGTGTGTGTGTGTGTGTGTGTGTGTGTGTGTGTGTGTGTGTGTGTGTGTGTGTGTGTGTGTGTGTGTGTGTGTGTGTGTGTGTGTGTGTGTGTGTGTGTGTGTCTGTGTCTGTGTGAATTTGTCTGCTGAGAATTGTTGATGGGTGTCTTATCGTATCTACTGATTATTCCCGCTGATAGCAGATGTGTTGCAATGAGTGCAAATGAGACATCTTCCGTTCTCCTAATGTTGCACTGACTTTTAGTTGTCAAGTCTGTACACCCACACACACATTTACCTAGCTATCTAAATGGGGACATACTGTACCATACTGTATTCTTCTGTTGTATTCATGTAATGCTAATTGCAACAAATGTTATTCTTTGGGAAAAACCCCTTGAGATGCATCATCTCGTTTTCAAGGGGGTCCTATTACACAATAATCAAAAACATAACACAAAACAAACGACAACAAAAATCACAACAATCAAAATATACCCTACTACACATGAAGTATTGATAATTATATTTAAATACATTTATATTTACCTAGCACATATGTCCTCATTTGTAAGTCGCTTTGGATAGAAGCATCTGCTAAATGACTAAACGTAAATGTAAATATAAATATAAACCTTAATATATCATGATATTGAGTGGAAACCATTTAAGTTTATCATACATAATACAGTGATGTGTATCATATGAACATTCAATAACAAATATGCACAACTTATTGTAGGATGTAGTAAGAGGCAAAAGATAGTTAAAGAATGGTAATATAAGATGTAAAACAAGTTGTTTTTTTAACATTAAAAAAAAAATAATTTTTTATCGATACAGTACACTGGTTCCAAAATGAACCTTACGAATTATGTAACCAATGTGAGGTTTAAAAGAAAGTTCAGGATCCAGCCATAAACCCAGATATTTAATTTGATCAACTCTATGCAAATATGTGCCATCATTACACATTATTTTTATATTATTAGATTTTAATTTAAACATTTGCTTAGTACCAAAGACCATGGTATGAGATTTACCTTTGTTCAGTCGTAAATTATTAGAATAGAGCCACTCTTGTAAAGCATTAAAATCTGATTGAATCATATTTTGAATTGGAGTTAAATGAGGATTTGAAATATAAATGACAGTGTTGTCTGCATACAAATGAACAGAACAATGTGAAAGAACTAGGGGAAGATCATTAATAAAAATAGAAAAAAGAAGAGGACCCAATATTGAGCCCTGTGGTACCCCTCTTTCTTGTGTAAATAAACCAGATAGTTTCCCTTGGACAGCCAAACATTGTTTATGTTATGTAAATAAGAATTAAACCACAATAAAGATTTTTTTTGATAAATAATAAGTAATGATCAACTAGACCAAAGGCCTTCTTAAGGTCGATAAATATAGCTCCTATAAGGTCACCACTATCTAATGCTGCTGAATATACATCATTAGTCAGCTTTAGAAGAGTATTGTTGAGTAATTCGTCCTAAATAAAGATTGAAAAAGTTATAAAGTATTATTATTTTCAAGATACTTTGATACCTGATTATAGATTAATTTTTCAAATAGTTTGGCAATAACACAGATGATTGATATTGGTCTATAATTTTGCGGATCAATAAATAATATCACCTCCTTTATAACTTGGAGTAATACGGGAGTACTTCCAAATAGCTGGTAACTCACTAGTCTGTAATGAGATATTAAAGAGATCAGACAGTGGGTAAATAAGAATATGTGAGGCAAGTTTGATGTATCTAGGCTCAACCCCATCAGGTCCAGCACCACTATTAGAGCTTAATTGCTCAATGACCTTTAAAGACTTTATAGGTTTTAGTTTGGTAAAAGTAAAAGTACTATCCAACAAAGTCAATTTATCGAACCTATTCATGCAAGAGTAATTAGGAGTTAGACTAGAACGAACAGTATACACTTTTTTCCCAAATACTTGGGCAATAGAAAGGGAATCCATAAACGATTGTATTTTCATCTTTTATCTGCTTAATAATGCATTTATCTGAGGTGTTTAATAAAACTTAAATAATTATAACTACATCGTTTTCCCAAATGAGGATTTCTCCCCTTGCAACTACAAAACTAAACGATCCAAAAACAGAAATGCCTTCAAATTCTATTAGAAAGAGAGTCAAACTGATTTGGAATGACATTAGGGTGAGCAAATAATGACAACATTTTTTTTTTGTTTGAACTATCCCTTTAAAATCAGTATTTTGAGAAACATGAGGATATATTTTGGGATTGTTTGCTGAAGTGGCTGGAAATATTACTTTCTCTCCAAATCGTAAAACTCTCGTGCCTTCTCAGTTCATTAAGATGCTGTCGATGCATTATTTAAGGCGGTGATACAGAATCAACATCTGTTCATGAAGCAGATGATGCAAACAGACTGAATTGGCATTCATAAATGTGAATCCTTCTAAGATCTCTTTGTGAGATCCACTTACAGACCTGTAAACCAAAGACTGTAAACAATTTGGCAATCTGATCACATTCTGCACTCGTGTTAAAAAGCATAACTGTTCCTATTTGAAATGTAAACGTAGCTCTCGTAGTGCATTTTGCTAAAGCCATGTGCTGTGTGTGTAAATGTGTGAGTTTATCTGTTATTATAGTCTTAATGATGTCCCTTTAAAGCCATGTCACATCCAGTTCTTCCTTTGTAGGATTAGGGGTGGATTAATTTGAATACACTGTTCCTTATAATACAGTTCAATATTAAACACACTTTACATTCCCCTCAGTTTAAAACCCTGTGTTCAATCACAGAAGACGGATATTTGCATATTGAAATACTTTATGAATTATTCATAACTTGTTAGAGGTCATCAAAACAAACTAATAATGACATGGGCCTTGTGATTATGAAATAAAGCATACAATCGCTGTGTAATCATCATCAGAGAAAAATAGGTCCCTGGTTTAAAAGGGGGCGGGGCTAAGCATGCCAAGGGGAAAGGGACATTTAATTAGCTTGGACAGGTAATTGACATCATAGGTTGTAATGAATGAAGTTTCTGTGGTGATGCAGAGAAGATTATCTTTATTACTGTCAAAATTATCTGATATTTTAATAAAAGGTGTGTCAATATTTTTTAAATTATGGAGAAATAGAAATGTGAATTATAATATAATTTAAGTTTAAAAAAATTATTTATGTATAGAGTTATGATGGTATACCGATAAAAATAATTACACATCAATTTAGCATAACTCTTTAAACATTTTAAAATAAAAATGTGTTTGTTAGTATGTATTGTATGTATGTGTGTATTTATATACATGTAAAAAAGTTTTAACTATACATTTTCTTTACATTTGTTTTTTATTTTGCATTTAATTTTAATATATTTAAAATATATATTTATTGCACATAGCAATTAAATTAAATTATTAATTTTAAACTTTACATTTTTCATTAAACATCATTAAATATAGTGAGTTATGACTAAATAAAAAAAATAAAGATATTCTTTTTGTATTGTGATCGCGCACTTAATGGCACTGCTGCATCTGTAATTAGCGGGTTTTATAGCTTCTTACATGAAACCCACATCAGCAAAGAAGTAGCTTGCTTTAGTCATGCTTCTGTAAACTTTGGCCCCTCCTTACTGAACTAGCCAAACATTCTCTCTCTGTCTCTCTCTCTCTCTCTCTCTCTCTCCTCTATCTCTCTCTCTCTCTCTCTCTCTCTCTCTCTCTCTCTCTCTCTCTCTCTCTCTCTCTCTCTCTCTCTCTCTCTCTCTCTTATTGTCATGAATAAAAGCGAGCAGAGTTACTGAGAAACCATTGAAGTCATTGATGTTCCAGTGTGTGGTTTATGGAGTGTTTTGTGTGTGTAGCGAGCTGGTGATTGGTCAGTGCCTCATACGTACATGAGGATGGCCCTTACCTTATAAGGGTCTCTTCAGCCTCTCCCAGGGCCTGATAAGGAAATGCATGCAACACTTATCTCCATCGTTACAGTATGAAAGGGTAGAGAATCAAAGGGATCTCCAAACCTCAGTGAAGGCCTAGTGTTTGTCTTTATCAGTGTGGTTGTCATGGGTACTCAGTGATTTTATTTACTGTGACTAACTTTTCATTTTAAATCTATTCACTGATGAGGCCTTAATACCTTATTTTATAATGATATCTATGTAAGTTTAATCTAAGTTTACATGGATGCATTGTTTTTTTATGGATGATTTTATCCTTTACAACTGAATCCAAGTAAAAAAAAATTTTTGGATGAATTGGATGAATATGCTATTAATTAGATTTAGCAATAAGTGATTAGTTGGACATGCTGTCCGGCATGTACAGTTCTTCTCAGCAGCTAGTTTGATTAAGTGGTGTTAAAAGTTTCCCCAAATAATGTAATTTAATCTCGTGGACAGAGACAAACTGGGCTCTACCAGACATGCATTGCAGATAATAAACTTGGCCTTCATTAAACAGGGCAGGTGTCTAAATCAATTGCTAGCAACACACTCTTAAACAGCCGTAGCAAGACTGACGGTTGAGCCATTGTGACCTTCACTTTCTGACCTCTTTATCTTACATCAGACATACGAAAGCAAACACTGAGCTAGATAGCTGGCAAACCTTTATAATGATCAGTTTTCAGATTAAAAGTCTAGCTAAAAATCTAATTGCAATTGCACTAAAGATTGTTTTCTGTAGTGGTGGATTCATGTTTGTTTCAAACTGTCTTAAATTAGAAATACCTCAATTATATCCTGCAACTAACATTTACATATAATATTTATAGTTATAGCTTTTGTGTAACAATTTAACACAACGAAGCCACACGGAGATACATTCAGACTCGAGTATGTTTAGAAATACATTTTATACACATAATATTTTGTTATCTTGAACAGATTTCCTGTTTAATGTTGCTTACATTAATACACATTTATTTGTATAGTTTTCACAATACAAATCATTTCAAAGCAGCTTTAAGAAAATGCATGTTTCAGAGGTACAATATTATGCTGTTTAATATTTAACTGCAGGTTCCATTGTGACAACTTACCCCATACAGTGTCACACTATTGGAGAACATGTTTTCAGTTAGCCTATTCTTTTTGCACTAATACATTTTGACCAATGAATTTCCACGACTTTTACATTAATTCAGATTACCAGGTAAGGAACAATAATGACAGCATATATATATATATATAATATAGATTTCAACCCATGATAATATTTTAGAGATGAATATAACTGGAAACATATATCGTCTCAAGAAATTTCTGTCTCCTTGAAATGTGCAGATTTTCCATGACCGTGAGAGCCCTGTTTCTTCATAGAGAACACCCATGGATAGCTTTTTGTGGTAAAAAATGTGAGATATGTGCCTATGGAGAAATTAACCTTAAAAATAGTCATAATCTGAAAAAAAATATTTCCCCTATCAAATCTATTTTACAGCATGCAGGCTAACTTAAAATAATTATCCATATTATGACTGTTAGGCTGTGTGTTAGCTGATGCGCTTTCCATCCTGCATCCCTGCGGCTCCAGGTGCAGAGTCCCGCCCCTCATTTCTGCAATGTGACGCTAGGCTCACTCAGCGCTCCACAGTCTTGCCTGGTCACCGGGAAAGCGTTTGGATGGCAGCTTCAGTATTCATCCAGTCTGGAGTGCGCATGCGCGGCGCTGCAGCGATGTTTCCGCTTTAAGTGGAGAGCAGAAGGGATCGAGAGAGAGAGAGAGATAGAGAGTGGTAGAGAGGATAGAGGGAATTTGAGACGCAGCGGGACGCCGAGTCAGAATAAACGGACACCCCACAACCCAAGCTTTTAGCCATGGAGGACACGGTGAAAAACACTTTTAAAATGTGAAGTTTAAAGAGACGTGCTGCAGAAACGAGCGAGAGCGGCTTTCCCCCTCATCATCCACGGCTGATCTCGACTCGGTGCTCCTGTCCCCCTCCGTCTCTCGCACCGGGGGGAAAATGAAGAAGTTTAATATTCGTAAGGTGCTGGACGGCTTGACGGCCGTGTCGTCCCCTTCTACATCCCCGCAGCTCGGGGCCAAGGAGAACGAGCTCATCCCGGAGACGCTCCAGTCTGAACACTTCCAGCTCTGCAAGGTGGGGAAGCTTTCAAGTGAATGTGTAACATCACCTGATGTGTGTGTGTGTGTGTTTCTTGAATAAACCTCGCGCAAGTGCCACTTAGTGCATGCTGGGTTTTCACTTTATCCACAGATTTACTAGAATGCAGATAGGCTATACTAGAATATAGATAACGCGTGTCTTTTCTGGTTGGTAGGTAGATGCGATGCATCACATGTTGTAATGAAAAAAAACTGATTTTAATCTGTATGAAAGCGTTACGATGTCATTCGTATGTTTTCTTGCAGTGTCCAGTATGTTTTGATTTGCGCACCGGTGAAGTGCGTTTTTACATTAAAAGGCTGGTATGTTAGCCCGTATACACATTGTACTATCATACTCTGCCCCCTCAGACCCAGACTAAATGATTTTTTTCTCAAGCTGTGCGTGGAAAGAGCTGACTCTGTGTTTGGAAAATGCGCACAAATGCGTAAAATATTCATGCGTGGCAATGAGATTCATTTGAACCCACACGCTTACTTTTGCGGTCCGTATATCTTCCATTTCTCCGCCTCACAGTGTTAAACATGCTACTTTATTGAAACGTCTGTATCATGTGTGGTTATAGAATGAAGCTGTGATGCTTGTGTGGAGGGGAGGGGGTGTACAAACCGTTTCTTGCATAATATACTGTGCTGGGATTAACGTGGCATTTTGGTATTTTCTTGTAAACCCAGAACCATTCTTGACTCATTTTGGATACACATGCTTGTACTGTATCGAAGGATAATTTTGGTCATGATAGGTGCCCAAATGTTTTCTAGGTAGGCAGATCACTAGGTTGTTGTCTAGGTTTTGAGACTGCAAGCTGCAATGTGTTTTGAATAGGCCAAGTTTGAAGTATTGGTGGGTTTAGCTGCCCTCTCTGGATTAGATCTCGCAGAACAATGGATGGAGTTAATAGTTCTCTTTGAGAAACGGGTTATCTGTTGAGGCTTCGCTCTGCTCATCTATCTCGCTCAGTGCAGAACCACGTCCAAATGAATGCCACATTAGATTATAAACCCACACACATGTGTGCGGAAACTGTAGGAGAATGACAGCACTGCAGCTGGGATTTTAATTCATTTCAAAGATTCAAAGCCGTTCGCTTGGTCAACATTGTTACAGGTTACTTGGTTGCTACAGTAGGTGGCGACAAGTTCCTTTTGTGTTATGAGTGAGTCATTGAATCATTTACTCAGCCGATTCGTTTGAACACCGAGTCGTTCACAATTCTTATTACGTTATATTGAAGTTTGTGTCTAGAGATCTGCTGACTCGCTACAAAAATCCCAAATGACAGCATAATTGTCATTTTCACCTCTATGTTTGTCGACTGCTGGACATTGTTTTATCAGTTATTTAAAAAGAAGTAATAACAAAAAATGTTTAATATCTTGCCTCATTTTCAGCATACAATCACGAATGGCAAACAGATTCAGGTGATGAGAACAGCGACTTGTTCATTGGAGGGGGCGTATTCGTTCAGTAGGTCCAACCAATAACCGGCTTCTTCACAGCCCGCGATCGAATGCGATTTGCTCGCGCAGCTGTCAGTCTTTGAAAGCAGGAACAAAAAGTAACGCGTTTGTGACACGGATCCTGTCGAGTCGACACTGTCTAATATTATTATTCGGATAATGTTTTGAAATCTATTCCACATTAATTATTTTCTAGAGCTCACATGTATTATCTTTAAGTATGTTATTATTAAGCACTAAATTATTTCTGAAGAGAAGGGAATTTTCATGTAATCTTTCCGTTTTTAGAAAAATGGTGACACGCACAATATTGATACAGTTGTTTCTTTAAATACCCCTCTCTAATTAATAATCACTAATCTAATAATTTGAAATGAGGTTACATGAGTGCATTTACAGAGGCTTTGGCCTTTTTGTCAAGTTAAAATTTAATAGACGCATACAAACACTGAATTACGTTAATATTTAATTCATAATTAGTGGAAAGATGAAAAGAGATGGGAAGGATGAAGTGAAGCTTGCTGCTGCTGCTCGTCGACAGGTACCCGTCCCCACGAGTGCCGCTTACATAACCCGCTTTAGCCACTAAACAAACATACAGAGGCTGCGGCTCAAAACACACTGAGCTGCCTACCTAGACAGCATTATAGGGGCGACTTGATGCTCAGAAGTGCTATCAGTATAGGCACCCTCTAGGTTTTAAAACACAGGACAGAGTGCGACGATGCCAGCTGTTAAGCAGAGGCCAGTGCTGTGAACCTGTAGTCAACCATTGTTGTTCTCTGGATACAATGCAGCAAGGTCTGTGTTCTCACTGCTTGTTGTTATTGTCTGTCTATAGCACATCAGGATTGTTTGAGCAATTCAAAAGGCTGGGTATTTAAATAGTTGGATATATTCTGTTGACATTGATATTGAATTGATACTGAATTGTCCCTGAGGGGAAGTTTGACTCTGTGCTGCACACATACACATGCTTTACTACTACACTTCAAATCAAGACCGTAAAATACTTCAGTGTAAAGCCAGTATTATTTTAGTAATATTTATTATATTTTTTACATTTAATTTTAGTGTTGTTATTTTTTATTAGAATTTTTGTATTATTCAGGTTTAGTAAATTTAGCACTTTAATTTAATGAAAATGAAAATGTGGCCCTGGCAACTAACTGATGTAGGTTAATCTAGTATTTTTATTTCAGCTTTGTTTAACAATTACAACACTGTAAAACATCTGTCACATTAAAAATGATGAAACATTCATCATAAGCAAAAACAGATAAAAAAAACAAATAAATAAAGATGTAAACAAATAATTGAAAATAAAATAACATGTAAAATAGTTTAATTGCTGGCTGAAATTTTAAAGTACATTTCTGTGCTGGTTATGCCCCCAAGCTTTACATTGTGTACTTTTTAAAATATGTTTTTCTTTTCTGATTTGATCCTCAGACTGTGCGCCATGGCTTCCCTTATCAGCCCTCCTCTATGGCATTCGACCCCGTCCAGAAAATCCTTGCCATCGGGACTCAGAATGGAGCTTTACGATTGTATCCTTTCACAATGGAAATGAAATAATCTCTGCTCTGTTTCAGGTGCAGTGTGAACCTGTCAGTAAGTATTTAGTTTCTCTTTGTCAGTTGTGTTATTAGGTGTTACTACTGGTGTTTAAGGGCATTGATTCTGATTCTCAAGCTAAAAACTAATTCATTAGGACATAGATGACCCACTGTTGGTTTTGCCTTTCTGAAATGTGACTACATTATGCTGCACCACAACATAACAAGCTTCATCTGCTTTAAAGTGATGCCAGTTGTTGTGCTTAACTGTGTTGATCCGCTGTCATGGCTTGTCAGTCAGACCCGTCATAAGTCTTTTGTAAAAGGACGTTTATTGTTACTGGATTGGGATTTGGGATCATTAAGGCACATCACATTAGTTCAGTGACTCTCTCATCACTCTCATGAATGATCCTAGTACATAAATTCAGATATTAATTATACCGAACAAGTCACAAAGGTCTATTCCCACCTCAGAGACGGCAAAGAACTTCCTGTCTAATCAAAATCTCCATTCACACTCTGTATTCAAATAGATGGCCTTTGATTTTGAAATGAAATTCCACGTTCCGCGATTCATTCGTACACACAGAGGCATGACATTACTTTTCACAGTGAGCGCAGCTCTAATTGAAAATATTTCTTCTGCCGTCACTACAGGATCATTTGCTGTCAGTCAAGTCGGAAGAACAGCTCGCTTGATGTTGTGGAATGATATTGGTGGAAGTTGATACATGCGGCGGCTCTTCAGAGAACAGCCTCTTTAGAAACTGATCGTCTTTGCTCTCTGACGAGTTCGGTGATACTTAGCCTCTTTGAGCGTCTGTGATCAGATAAATGTCGGCTGCCGTGAGATGAGGGCAAATGAAAATCTGCCTAAGATACTCCAAATTGTGATTAGTGCACCGTCCTTTCTTTCTTTCTTTCTTTCTTTCTTTCTTTCTTTCTTTCTTTCTTTCTTTCTTTCTTTCTTTCTTTCTTTCTTTCTTTCTTTCTTTCTTTCTTTCTTTCTTTCTTTCTTTCTTTCTTTCTTTCTTTCTTTCTTTCTTTCTTTCTTTCTTTCTTTCTTTCTTTCTCTCTTCACATCTCATCCCGAGCTATTGGCAGTGCAAAATGAATCTCAAGATTCAGCTGAATGGGACGGTATGAATCAAGTCTTACCTTTGATTTTGTGACTGATTTTGGTCTCTGTACCTAAGCTACAAGCCTTGAGTTAGTTGTCAAATTTTGGATGAACTAGCAAAACTGTGACTGACTTAGGTTATGCTGGTATTCCTGGTCAGATATACATGGTACAAATCTCATGGTATTTTGTAGTATTTGCGTGTTTTCTCATACATATTTGTAGATACATATTTTTTTAATTGTCTGTTTCGATTGACAATGAAACACAGTTAACAGCTTTTGAAAAAAAAAATGTATTTACAAAACTACATTAGAACAGAATATATAGCTACTCTAATAAATATAAATACAAAATATTAAAAACGAATAAAGTCTGAATAAATCACATGGTGCAGAACAAATGTGTGCTAAATGCCTAAAGTGCAGGGGAACATATATTTAAAACACAAGTCACAAATAATTAAATTAGATAACCCTGAGTGATCAATAAATAAAATAAAAATAAAGAAACTATTAAAATTACGAAAGTATAGCCAGAATTGTCAACATTGTCTTTTTAACTGCAGATAGCCAACAATAAACGCTAAAATGGCGCAGCAGTCTTTTAGCCAAACACATGCAGCATCCAAAAATAAAATTAGAACCGGCTGAAATTCTTTGAAATCACTACCCTACCTGATCGAAAAAAAATAAACAAATCTTTCACTCTTCCTGTTTCCATTTGAGTCTTTTCAAGTTGTGTGCGAGGAAAACCAACTTGTTGACGTTGGCCGGCAGAAGTGCGCTCCTGGTTTTACTGATGATAAATCCAGCCTTGGAGAATATCTGATGGTGTGGAGGTAGATGGGATGCTGTGTATCCTTTTTGCGGCTCTGGACAGCTTTGGGTATCTCTCCTCATTCTTTTGCCACCATTCCAGCGGTCCTGTATTGCTTTTTGTGGTGTCCTTTAAATAAGCCCTCATCTCACTGTCTTGAGTATCTTCTAGCAGTTGCTCTTCTTCATCACTGGACAACAGCATCGACACGACTTGATCCTTCTCTGTTTGTTCTGAAGGGCCCGCAGGGTCATGTTCCTCCACCAAGTCACTGTCCTCACCTGTACAGGCCTGGCAGAGATTCTCAGCCAGATTTTCAACCACAGTATACGCCTCATTCCTTTGCTCATCAGTGAACAAAAGAAAGCTTCTTGAAACGTGGATCAAGAGCTGCAGCGTTAATATAAATACTGCTCTCCAGGATACGATCTTTAAGCTCCCATCGTCTGTCAATCTCCTCAGTCAGTGTAGTCTTGAGGGTTTTAGTAACAGCACTGTCGTCTTCACACATCATCAAATGTAATTTCTTAATGTTCATAAGCATCGGAACAGTGTCAGACAGAGATGTGTTCATGTCTTGTGACAAAAGTTCTGTCAGTGAGTGTGATCATTGGCTTGAGAACATTGACTATGTCCTCTGCCATTCTCCACTGGGATGTTGTGAGCTCTAGATCACAGTCGGACCGTTTGTTGACACTTGAATCCGTCAGGACAGCTGAAACTGGCCCTCTTTGCTCTAACAGGCGATCGAGCATCAGAAAGACAGAATTCCATCGAGTGCCAACATCTTGCACAAGTTTATGCTCGGCTACATTCTGCTCTCTTTGTTTTTCTGCAAGTGCTGTGGTGGCTTGGTGGCAGCAACAACAGTGCGACACATTCTGCTCTCTTTGTTTTTCTGCAAGTATCTTTCTTTAATGCACTGTTAATACACACAACGGATCTTTCTTTAATGCACTGTTAATACACAATTGTAGTGTATGCCCCGCGCAACGGACTCCCTTTACAGTTCCCCACGATGGATCCTGGGCCAGCTGATTGGTGCATGCGACCATATTCGTTGCATTGTCATGGACAACGGAAACTATCTTAGTACCTGGAATATCCCGATCACAAATGACCTCTTTCAGTGTTTGTGAAATGAAATGACTTTCCTCTATTTTCTTTGTTTCTAGCACAACATTTTCCAGTCCCCAGTCTTTAGTAATAAAGTGGACCATAACTGTCAGATAAGCCTCCATTTGCAGCGAGGTCCAAATATCTGTGGTGAGGCTGACTGCTTCGCAATGTTTTAACCTGAAAATCTCTGTCCGTATGGACGTGTATTTAGCATCCACTGCATGCATAACCGCCTCTCTTTTGGGAACGGTGTATCCTGGCTCAAGTGTGTGCATTCAATCTTTAAAACCTTCGCCTTCCACAATGTTTATGGGCCTCATGTCAAGGGCAACAAATTCTGCAATTTTGTCTGTGATTTCTCTTTTCCTCTTCTCGGACAATGGAGGTCTCAAATCTAGCTTTCTTTGAGTTAGTTTTGGCGCTGCTTCACTACTAAAAGATTAACTGTTGTCATCAGTCTGATATCGCGGGTGGATCTAGAGAGATTAATATAGCAATTTTATAAGTCCTAACATCATATGATATTCGTAAATTAATAGAGCTTTTATATAAATAAAAGAGTGGACAGTCTTGTGTTTTCTCAAAAGCGTATTGGTAAAACAAAACTTACCCGTTTTAAGTATAAGGCCATGCTTGTTGTTGTCGAGTGGTAGGACATGAGCTGTTGGCACAACTTGCATCTTACTTTTTTTGGATCATATTTTACAATTTCAAAGTGCCTCCACACTTTAGACTTTCTTATCCCAGACATTGTTAAAGATTATGGAAATAATCGAAAATTGACACCCCTAATATATATATATATATATATATATATATATATATATATATATATATATATATAATATTTTTTTTAAAGAAATTAATACTTATATTCAGCAAAGATGCGTTAAATTGATCAAAGGTGACAGTTAAGAGTTAACCTTTATTTTTCAAATAAACGCTGTTATTTTATTAAAAACATTAAGCAGTGCAACTGTTTTCAACATTGATAATAAGAAATGTTACTTGAGTCCCAAATCAACATATTAGAATAATTTATGAAGGATCATGTGACATGTGACACGAGACTTAGAGCCCTGCACTGTCCTAAAATCTAGGGCCTAGCCCGGCCCGTGTCAGACAGGTTATCAGAATTCTCGGACAGAGTCTGACCCGAGCCCATCTTTTTTCCCCTTCTCCCAAAACAGCTTATACTACTGTTTCAGCTATTAAAATAGTTCAGTTTTCTATGAAATGGCAAAGTGATTGTATTTCGTTTAATTATTTTAATAAGTTCATTTAGAAAAATGCTTGGAGCATTTTTTATTTGTTAAATGGAAACCAGTCAGTGAGTTGATCATAGCCTATGTTTGATATGTTTGAATTTAGCCTTCTCAAATCCTCACGACTTGTCTAAAATGAAATCTATATTTATAAAACAGCTCCACAATGTTAGTTTAAATGCTTAACCTAGATAAAAATGTGCTGACGCACATGCAGTCATTTGTGCAGAGAGTGGAAGCTAGCACGCTTTACAGGACATGGAGGCGCCAGCGCGATCACTTGCATTGGATACATTTCTAAATACGCTGTCATTTTTGCTCATAAAGGTGAGAGTAATAAGCTACATTATCCAGAACTGTAAAGAGTCTACTTTTATTTGTGCACTCACAATATCAATAAAATGTGCTTTTATAAAATAAAGAAAAAAAACAGGATTCGCTTTCTGCAGTTTCGGTTTTGAGCAGGAGCGCTTCTGATAAACCGAGACACAGCGGATACTTGCCTCACTGACTTGATAAATATAGTATCTATATAAAGCTTTGAAATACTACTTACTAAATTTGAACTAAATCATTCAAATTGAAAACAAAAACTCTTTGATTATAAAATCGCTAAAGATGCATTTTTCACTAAAGGCTCATCCAATGAGGATATGGCGAGTCAGGATCATCATCAAATGTATGGATGATCCAAAATCCAGCTTTTCCCGAAGCATTGGGAACTTTTAGTAACTCCCCAGACTCCAACTTCTCCCTGCTGCTCTGCATGGTCAACTGTTAATGTGTGCGTATATGCGTTGAGTATTGCATAGGCGATGTATAATATTTATAATATAATCAATATTTCATACAGTACCATGTGTGCTCTGCACGTATATGGGCACAATAAAAGGAGAGAAGCTAAATGGGCCAGAGTCCGACCCGAATCCGATCTGTAAACAAAAAAAAATGACCCGAGCCCGGCCCGAATGGACTCAGTCGATAAATTACATTTGAAAAATATGTTAAAATAGATAATAGTTATTTTAAATTGTAATAATATTCACAGTAGTACTGTTTTTTTACTGTATTTTGATCAAATAAATTCAGCTTTGGTGATTGTAAGACTTTCAACAACATAAAAAAATAAATACAAATCTTTCAGACCTCAAACTTTTACACATTGGTTTACAATAAAACCCACCTTTTAATTCCAAATAATTTAATCTTCAATGGAAAAATGTTATCTAACATTTTAGATGCTATCATCGCATTGATATTTTAAAGCGTAGTCTCTGTTCAAACATGAAAATGTTAATGTGCTAGATGCACAATTAATGTGTGGATACCTATGAATGCTAATGAGATCACATTGTTATGTGTAGCTGTGAGCTGCATAGCGCTGTGAAGATCTGTTTTGCAGTTGTGTAAACTTCTCCCCAGTTGAGAATGACTGAAAGTGGCAGATCAAGAGACCAGAATGGCAGAATCCTGGCAAAATCATCCAGAAGATTAAAGCAGAGGGAGGGAAAGGAGAGTCTCCAGTCTCAGGCCAGCGGGCAAATGCGCTGCGATCCCAAAAGCGTTTTGCTTCCCACAGTTCGCTTGCAGAACGTGACACGACAGTCAGATGTTGAAAAAGATCAGAGACCGAGAGAGAATGTGTTTTTTTAAGCTTTGGCATCAAAGGTGTGGAATTTCTGCACCACCAAATGAAACACTCCCACTGTCTACCGTTGGTTGGACAAACATATAATCCCACCCCCAAACTCAATTGGTTGAGCCAATTGGCAGTATTGGGATTTTTTTGTTGTTATTAAAAAAATTACGCACTTCTGCTTTAAACAACCTTTTATAGGCTATGGTATTGTTATTGGTGGTTTGAATAAATGAACCATTTAAATAATTAAATTGCGGGTGGTGAAATGGTGGTTATTGTACAGCAGACAGTTTTGGGTGGTCCCTGTCCTTTGAGAATTGTATTTTTAAGCGCAGAAGGGAGAGAATGGCAGACTCATAACTCAACTAGCCTCGCGGGCCCCAAGACTGTGCGGCTCGCACGCAGATCTATTGATCAACCTCTCAGACACACACACACAGACATGCATAAAGTGATGTGATGACCTCATGGTAAAGCAGATATATTTAAAATAGTCTCCTGAGTATTTGCTCTTCCTCTTTTTACAGTAGACTGTGAGATTGTCAGCTGCTATGCACAAATATGTCTCCAACACTGATTGCTGACATTCATAATCACTGTAATTTAGAATATAACCCACTATGAGTCTAATAATTTTATTCACAATGATCATCTCTTCAAATTTAATGAAGGGTATTTATTTCTAAAGAAGACATATGTCACAATGATCAAGCCTGGTCTCCATTATAAGTTGCAGATTATTGAACAGATCATGTTCAGGGCTTGTAATAAATACATTTGAATTAAATGTCATTGAAAGATATGAAGGCAGTGTCCAAAACCTTGCAGCCTCGCCACCCAATCAGACAGTGTTTTTTTATGAAGATAACTTATATCATCATAATATAACGTCTAGTGATGTAACAAATTCAAGTAAGCTTTAGTCATAACTAAGCAAATATTTAAAAATATGTATTTCTTTGTCATAGGTTGACAAAAAATGCAGAAAATAATGACATTTCTAAATTAATTTATTCCTGTATACCGTTTGTTCAGAAAGTATTCTTATGTTTTCAACCAACCACTGAACTTCAGGCACAGGATTGTGGGATATCAAAGGCTGTGAAGGGCACATTTATGCTTCCTTCAAAAAACAACCAGATGGTGTAATTTTGTTAGTTAGTATGTTATGCAAATATCTCTAAACTACAGAAGCCTATTTCCATCTCAGAGTAAAAAGTCAAGAAGGTTAAAGAGATAGTTCACCCAAAATTTAACTTTTTTGTCATTAATTAATAACCCTCATGGCATTCCAAACCCTTAAAAGTATTCTCGTAGCTTCATAAAATTAAAGTTGAACCTTTACTGATGTCACATTGGCTATTTTAACGATGTCCTTACTACCTTTCTGGGCCTTGAACATGTCAGTTCCGTTGCTGTCTATGCAGGGTCAGAGAGCTCTCGGGGGGTTGATCAAAATATCTTAATTTGTATTCCAAAAATCAACAAAGGTCTTACGGGTTTGGAACGACATGATGGTGATGAATCAATGACAGAATTGTCATGTTTGGGTGAATTATCCCTTTAAATAAAAAGGTTAAATAATATAAATGAACAATTATGTAAATTCATAGCCTGCGTGCTCATTTTGTAGTTTTTTAATTAATTTTGAAGAGCTTTTGGTGTTGCCGACTTTGCATTCCTTATACGTTTATTCATTGTGAAGAAATTATTATTTTTGTTCTGCAAGGATTCATTAAATTGATGAATGTGACAGCAAAGACTTATATTCTTGAAATGCCAGGAAATTGTATCACAATATTAATCAGCACAACTGCTTTAACACTGATAATAATAAGAAATAACAAATCAACATATAGCATGATTTCTGAGGCATCATGTGACACTGAAGACTGTAGTAATGGCTGCTAAAAATGCAGCTTGGGCGTCAAAGGAATTAGTTAAAATGTTAAATATCTGAAAACAGTTATTGTAAATTGGTTTGCATAAGTGATGTCTTTCAAAAACATCAAAACAATATTTCTGACCACAAACTTTTGAACAGCAACAGTCTCAGTTGGGACATAAAAAGTCGAAATTATGAGAAATTAAATCTCAACAACCTTTTAATTAAATTTTTTTAATTAGAGGCGAAAACTGACTTCCATATATAGTATATTGCCTGAGAAGGCAGCATTTTTCAGCTTTCCAACCATTGGAAAATGGATATTGTAGAATAACACACACACACACATTATCATCTACACATCTGCTTTGAAGGTACCTCATCTTGTCTCTAACGATCAGTAGTAGTGATGCTGCACTGTTGCTGAGAATGCTGAAACTGGTGATGCATCCCAGTGTACGATTCCACATGAGATATGAAATATACTGGCTGTGACATGGCTGTGGTGGTTATTTATGCATGTTAGTGCTTGTGACCTGTTTTGCTTTGAGTGTCAGGCATGTAGAGCTGAGCCTAACACACACACATATACACACACACAGACATTGCCCGAGGACGCCTATGCCACTTCTTACGTAATCCACAGGAGCGAGGCTCATCATCTGGAGAGCTTGGCAGCAGTGCATGTGTGTGTGTGTGTGTGTGTGTGTGTGTGTGTGTGTGTGTGTGTGTGTGTGTGTGTGTGTGTGTGCACTTGTGTGCTGTGTGATCGGCTCAAGCAAAGGAGTTTAAGTCCATAATGGCACAGCAGCAGCCATCTATGATTGAGTGTCTGACTGTATAACTCACTGTACTTGTAACTGCAGGAAGGGCCACCAATTCAGAGAAATCTGATCAGATTCACTAGGCACTCAAACCTCATTGAATTAGGGATAGAACGGTATAGGGAAGAACCTACAGTGCCTGGTGGTTTTTGAGAAATTATTGTACGTCCTTATTTTTCCACAGTGTCCACATTAGGAATTTGCTAAATAGATAACTTTAAAATTGGCTGGTTGTGGTACACCCTGTAAAATTGTGCAGGTTAAGGGCTTGTTCACAGACCAGACATCATGAGACGGGGTTCTTAGCTCCTAGATAGAATGCAGAACTGAACTCAAAGCATTTTTTAAAGTTGAAAGAAGTTTTTCACTTGACAAATCGTCTTAATGCGATGCTCATAGCGAGATACATTTGTGAATTTGTATTCTGACAGTAATTGTCTTGAAATGTATTGTTGAAGGCGGTGAATTTGTTGGCTTTGTTGGCAGTGCTTTAAATGGTATGCATTTAGTGACGCAAGTACTCGGAGAGGGTTTTAGCAGGTTGACAATAACAGTTACCATTTTTACTGTCTGTCAGCATGCTAAAAACCCTCTCTGAGACGTAGAAGAATGTTTGGTTTAAAAATACATATATATATATACACTGCCGCTCAAAAGTTTGGGATCTGTAAGATTTTTTTTATGTTTTTAAAAGAGGTTTCTTTTGCTCATCACGGCTATATCTATTTGATAAAAAAACTGTTATTTTGTGAAACAGTTTTCTATTTTAATATATATTCAAATATAATTTATTCATGTGATACAGCGCAGAATTTTCAGCGTCATTACTCCAGTCTTTAGTGTCACATGATCCTTCATAAATCATTCTATTATGCTGATTTATTATGAGTGTTGAAACTGTTGTGCTGCTTAAAGGGGTCATCGGATGCTAAATTCACTTTTCAAGTTGTTTGAACATAAATGTGTGTTGGAAGTGTGCGTACACATCCATCCTATAATTATAAACATCATTATTTTTTCATCAATATTTTAAAATCCCCTTTCTCAAGTGAGGCTGTTCTGAGAGCACTGTCAGAATTGACGTAGTTCTGCACAGTAGTTCTGCACACTCCCACAATAGTTGATTGACAAGGCCGTCTTTCCTTAGACCCGCCCTGTGTGAGCGGTCATCCGTCCGGCATTCACAGTTGCCAAGTCCGCTTATTATACACGACTTTGGGCTTCTTTTTTTGTTAAATTGTGGGGAAAAATCCCTGGTCGCGGGTTTCGTTTTTTTGGGCTTATTTCAAAACATAAGGTAGCTTGTTAGGGAAATCTGACAAGCAACTTTGTTTCTTTATTTATGTTCGCCGTGTTCTCCAATACATTGATTGACACTCTGTCTGCTCGCAGTTAATAGCCAACCAGTGCAATAATATAAGTGCAGTAGCGTAATTTGCCTAATGTTCCTCCTCCTCATTAGAGAAAAATCACATTCAGAAAGAAGGCGCGTAATGCTGTAATCCAAGCGATGATAGAAGTAGACATAGAGGAGTGGCATGACTTTCTTTTAGCCTAATTTTACAATGTTTTTGTAATGTATTAATGATCACGGGCTGTAATAAAAAACAAGTTGTCATATCCTAATACTGAGTAAATAAATTTGGTTTCGAATAGCCTGATATGGCAAGATGTAAAATTTATTTCTTTATTTAACATTTAAACTTAGTTTTTTAACATTTAAACTTAATTCGTAACTTGGTTATTTTCATCTCACCTTGTTTGGTCTCTTAAAGACTCCTCTGCCATTCTTCAGTGATTTTAGGGGACTGTGTGCTGGCTTTGCATTGTTTCGGAACATTGTTTCAAGTTGACTTCTCCAGCTCAACCTAATTATGCCCTCCCTCAGCTCTCAAGGACAAGGTCCTCACTCACATCACTATAATGCTACACCCGCATTAATCCAGCATTTCTGCATCTCAACGCGCCCTGTCTGCATTAGGTTCACTTCAGTTCACCCCATCCTGGCCCTGGGAATTTCAAGTCTATTTTATGCTAACCACTTCAAAAAAAGCTCAGACAATACTTGCACTTTTTATTTTCTGTGCAGTAGAAACCGAATCGGCCCATCTGAATTTCTCTTATCTAATAAGCACAGCATATATCGCAGTCCGTTTCCCCTGAGGCTTGCATGAGAAAACCTCTTAACGACAGAGACACGAAAAAGGCCTTGCGTGTGCCGGTACCTGGTCGTCATAGAAATATGGTCTTTGTGACGTTTGCAGAGAAGCTATTAAATAATTTACAGTAAATTACCCTCCTGGTACAGTCTAGGAGTGTCGGCCCATCAGACAGGATGCAGGACAAAAAAAGGACTGAACTGGAGCAGGCTGACACCCTCATGTAAGGGCACTTGTGAGTCACCACTTTCAAGGAAAGGGTAATGGAAAAGTTGCCGAAGGATTCAATATTGTCTTCACTTTCAGAAAACAATGCCTTTGTTTGCGATGTCTCTCAAAGTTCAGACACATTCCCTTTCCATTAAGGCAAAAAGGCAATAACAAATAACACAATAGCAAATTGCAGAGACCTGACACCAGTTTAGCAAAATAAACATTGCAGATTGTTCACGTAGAGCCAAAAGAATTTGCACATGCTCGCTCCTCCGTATGCCTTCTGTTTCTCTCCTTTCTGTGTCTTTACCTCCTCCTCCCCCCATCACTGCAGTGAATTTTTGTTTCTGTCTGTGCTAAGTGGCTGCTATGCAGTTTAGAAAGTGTGGTGCAGTTTATGGGATGCGGTTGCCAGGCGAGACAGACTCCCGCTCTCTCACGGTAAACTCGGCAGAATTGTGAGTCCTTTGTGCCTTTGAGGTCACCTACCTGCTCTGTAATTACACACAAACGACAGAATATTGGGCTTTATTGGCTCTTTGGCAAACGAACAAACATATTGCCGCACTCATATGCACATACAAGCTCAGCATTTTGTTTTTGGTGCGATATACGCGTGCTAGGAAGTAGCGTTCGTCCATCAGTCAGTCAGTCACAACACACGCGATCACACACCCCAGCTTACACTTTGTCACGCTAACGAGGCTCCGCCGAACTGTCTGTCAGCTGATCTCTCTTGCCATCAAAGCCGGTCTTTGGCTCATTGATCTGTTTCATCACTTCAAAGAGGCTTCCAGTCCCAGAGTCCCCACCACTTTCCTCTTCCCCTTCACCCCTCCATCACTCTGCACTACTCCAGCCCCTTCAGCCGAGCTTCTCCCCTGTCAAATGTCTGTCACACACACATTTGCTCAGATTAGGTATTTTTTGTCTAGATCACAGCACATGTGTAAGTGGACAGCATTCTTCACTTATCAGGGTTGTGTTTACATAGCTTTGGAAAATCATTGAAAGTGTTTGTGGTTTCATCAGAAAAAGTAAGATGTAGAAATGCTAAATAATTTCAATTTTAATACAGTACACAAAAAACTAATAACATTTTTAAAAATAATTTTAATAATTTTAATTAGTTTACTGTAAGTTACCATGCCCAATATGGTGAAGAATTATAATAGATTTAATAGAACAATAAATGTACAGTAATTTACTGAAAATTATATGGGTTTTTTTTAAAGTAAAAGCTTAAGTTACAATGTATTTTACTGTGAACATGTACATTGTTCAACCAGTGTACTTTCATATAGAATTTTTATTTATAATTTATAGTGAAAAGTCACTTAGCTCATGGCATTTCATTGCATAAAATTTAAATAATTAAATGTATTCTTATTCCAGTGGCATATTGTATACATTGGTGTGTTTTGTTATGTTATGTTATAAACAATATAATTCTTATTAATATTTATAGTGTGTACTATGTTTTTATTGTATGTGGTTATTATTTATAGACTATAGATTTATAGACTTAAAGATGATAAAACCTCAATATCGGTTGATCTCCAAAAGTGAATGACTAGTTGTTGCAGTTGTTGTTCTTTATGTATATATGCATATACTTTTTTTGGATAAGGTACTGTGTGGGGCTTCTGACTCATTTGGAGTTTGTAATTTAGTGCTATGCTGACAGATTACCATCGGCCAGTTGCCAGAACAGCCCCACCTTTGAGAAAACGAGGGCTAATTATCCTGCTGTTGGTTTAGCAGCTGGACTGTGATCCTTGTAACCCCATCAGCAGTCGTGGGATTCGATGCAGGTAACACCCATGAGATGGCCTTTGATCATTAAGTACTACCATCCAAGTCCCTGAATGGACCTCATGGCAAGAGTGGCTTTCAGCCAAACACACACTGTACTGGAGTGTGTGGTAGCAGGTGTGACCTTGACAGGGAGGTAGTGTGGGTGTGCAGGTCAAACCACTCTGTATTTTTCTCTCTTTCTGCATTCACGCTTTCCTGTGGGCTGAGAACCGCTCACATCAAGCGCTAACAACAGAAATATCCTTCTCTTTCATGCTTCCTTTCTCTGCCTGTTCCTCTCACTCGTTGTTTGATCATTTCTGTTATTTCTCTCTCTCCTTTGCTTTATCTTAGCTTTTCATTACTCAGCAAAAGGAAGACCACAGTCAGCGTCATCGGTTTTACCTCATACCTCATCTTTAATTCCGCTCTTAACTGTGTTTGACTCCCTTTTGCCCTTTTGAATTGAAAGTAAGGATATTCATATGAAAACACGGAAAGAGAGGAAAAAAGACTTAATCTGGAGTTTGTTCAGCAGATATTTCTGAAAATGGAAAGTGAGTGCACACAGATCACTGGAAGTTCATGACCTTATTCCTCAAATATGCCTATATTTAGGAACAACTCTGTGCTATCAGAGCAAGTCATTTTCATCTAGTCATCTAGCTTCCTCAATAATCATATCCTCGCTTCTTGGGATTTGTCGCTCAGATCCTAATGCCTCTGCTCCATATGTCTAATCTGCTTTTTCTTTCACAGCGATTCTTTGTGTCGAAAGCTTATGCTAGTGTTGGCTTATATAGGTACTGAGATAAGTCTGTACAGGAACATATGACAGTTTAGGGTGTTGCTGAAGACAGCATTTTTTTATTTGCTTAATGGTATTATTTCATGACAGTTGGATGTGGTGAATGTTTAATTGCTTTTAATACCCAGGGGTGTCGCTAGACCCTTTTTACTGGGAAACAAGCCTCAGTGAAATACCACTGTTCCCTAGTAAAACATTATTGATATGTCCTTGTCTGACAATGGAGATTACTGTATGCTGACCAGAGAATAATTTTCCCTGATAATACTTCAGCAATCATATGTCATGAATCAGAATCAGTGTTGCCCGATTTCATAAGTTATTCACTCGTTTAATTTAATCAGGCAACCGGTTTGCAAAAGGTTTAAAATCATTTGTGATTCAGTTTGATAAATCTGTACAGTTCACTGACATGCTGAATCATTTTCAGTGGTTTCTTGCACCATAATAGTAACAAAACACTGTATAATACAGAAAACAAGAGCACTGAATGAGATGCATATTTACCTAGAATCCATTGTAGGACTCAAAACTGCTAAATTTCTTCTATCGTTTGTCAGCAATGAACAGCTTTTTCCTCGAATGAAATTCCTGATCTTGCGGGTTTATATTAAAATGACTGGATTTCGCCGAACAATGGTAAATGTGACCACTCCTTAACTGGTTAGTCTGCTTGCTTAGCATACTACAAACTAATACACTACCACTATTGATTTTATTTAATTGTTGTTTGTAGTTATAGGCTTTTTTGATTTCCTAGGAGAAGATATCGCTATAGCCTGAGGTGTGTTTGAAACCGCATTACAAATGGCTTTCTCTTAGGCTCCTTGAAGGATAGCATTCTGCTGTTGTTTAAAATCTTATTAGATATCTATATGTGCTATAGCCTCATCGTGTTATTATGAACCAGTGATATTTTGCAAAGATCTACATCTTTTTTTTACATAGCAAAGAACACAAAGCATCTGTATCTATGCCCTGTATTCATGGCTGAATCTGTGTGCTAATTCACAATATCACACACTTTAAATCCCAAGCCCTAACTCCCTTTACACATAAAAGGCGAAATAAAAAGAAGAGAATTGACCAAGTAACATAATTGTCTCTACCAGCTGTGCTATTTTACCACCAGTATAAATTATTGTGAATTTTTTGCATGATTGCAATATCTATTGCTACAAAATGCTGCCTTTAAAATCTGATTTTAATTTGTTGTGCTGTTAGTCCATGAAGTACACAGTGCAATCAGTGCAGACGCAATACCATGCCTCCCTTCCCCCACATCACACACACACACACACACACACACACACACACACACACACACACACACACACGCACATGCGCATTATGGACGTAAGTGACTGTGATGTTAATTCCTGTCCTATGCTGAGAGCACTGCTCTACTGCTGTCATGACATCATAAAGAGACCCTATAGAGAGAAAGAGAGAGAGAGAGAGAGAGAGAGAGGTACACGTAATGTGTGCTATGATGAGTCACCATTTTCTTAATGCTCATTGAGGCACACGGCTGGCATATCTCGTCCAAATGTGCACATACATACACACTCGTGCTGAACCTGTGTGATTTGGGACATTCATGGCCACAGGGATGTTTGTGTGTTTACGTCTGATTAATTCGGATTGCCGATTAGGCTGTGATGTCAAATGCACAGGGAAGATAGAGATGGATGATGGGAACGAGCGAAAGGATAGAATCGAGACAGAAGGGCAGTTATTTCAGTATTCTGAATCTTGTCACTTGTGATAGAAAGTGTGATGTGGGTGGCAAGTGTGTGTGTGTGTGTGTGTGTGTGTGTGTGTGTGTGTGTGTGTGTGTGTGTGTGTGTCACAGTTTAAACATGGTTTCTGGTCCAAGTGTTGCTTTTTCTGCAACCTCCCACATGCTGTTTCTTTGGCCATGTTTGGCGAACAGCGGCCTCCTATGACAAGGCAAACACCCACACAAACAGACACACATAAACAAGGACCAGCCCAACTGAACAGTTGTTTAACAATAATCTATACTGTGCTCTCTCTCTTTCTCTCTCTCCTATCATTTATGTATGTGTGTATGTATCTATCTGTCTGTCTTTCTGTCTATATATCTATCGTTCTGTCAATCAGTCTGTCATTATATAATTTTATCTTTCTGTTGTTGTTTATCGTTTTATCGGGTTTATCATTCTGTATATTGTAATATCATTCTACCAGTCTGTCTGTCATTCAGCCTATGTTTCAGCCTGTCATTTTCTTTGTTGTTCTGTCTGTATATCATTCGTATCATATTGATCTATCTGTCATTTTATCTGCTAAATACTTAGATTTAGGGGTTCAAATCTCTATTATAAGCAATTGTTGTCTGTTAATGATGTTTGCCTTGGGAGAACTGGCTTAAAAATTCCCTTTCGCTAACACATCTGGACATTTATTCTGTATTATTAAATATTTGAAGTCACTTTCATAGAATTGCTCTGTGTGCTGAGATCTTATTGTCCCCATCAGATGTACTTTCACCCATACACCGACACACCAAAAGAACATAGGAGTCTTCCTGTTAATCTCTGCTGGCCTTTTACTCTATTACACAGTTGCTGCAGAACCATACATTTTTAATGCACTTCCCAAAGTTGCACACTGTGCTCAATGAGTATGTGTGTGTGTTTGAACAAAAGCTCATCTCACCCGTGTGCCCTCTGTATTGAAGAGTTAATGTTGCAGGTGAGTGTGAAAGCTTTGCTAGTAAATACTGCTTTTATAAACATTGTATGATCAGCGTGAGCAGAATTGAACTTGGACTGCAAGTAAAAATACTTTAGATCTGCATTTTTCTAATAAAAAATGTATTTGGTGTTTGTGTAAAATCTGATAATCATTATATCTGACATAATTTGAGAATGTTACAGCATCTTAAGCTTCAATAAAAGAATGACTGTACAAAGGAGTTCACAAATGTCACAAATTATTTGATTAGTTGCCTAGAAATAGTACAGCATTTTCAATATTTCTTAATGCACATTATGTAATGATGCAAATTTCTGTTTATTTCCAGGTTAAAATTAGATTTTATGAATCACAGCTTTTCAAAATAGTCCCAGACGTTTGGACTGCACCATATGTCTGTGCAAGTCTTTCTTCACTGTGCCACTGTTTATTAGATGTGATTGTTTTTTTTTTTTTTTTTTTTTTTTGGGGGGGGGGGACTTTAACAGAGGTAGATGCATTCCTGAATCATTAAAACGATTTTAGATTCCCTCTATCTGATTCTAACTCTGTATCCTGTGGGTATAGTAAACAGCTGTGTTTTGTATCGCCAATCAAACTGTCACACTGAGGTTTATGAACCAAGCCTGGAGGAGCTTTGGGAAGGCAGGGCACTGAAGGGGTGTGGTGGTGCTTTTAAAGCTGGCAGACACATTGCTCTGGAGAACAGAAACTGTGTCTGTGTGTGTGCGTCTCCAATGTCTTAGAGTCAAAAGCTGATATCCTTGGAAGAAATGCATTGATGGCAAAGGTCAGAACATAAACAGGGGCATGCTACACATGTATTCAAGAGAACAGAATTAATGTATTGCAGGAGGAACTGACAGCATGCAACGAAGAGGGAGATAATGAGAGAGAAAAGGCAAGCGAATTAGAAGTAGAGGAGGCTGGTGGGGGTTGTGCACCATATCTCTCTTCTTCTCTCATTCTCTAGCACATCAGCTTTAGCTCAGGGCTTTTGTGACATCGTACACAACACAACAGCATTTACATAATACTCACATCGACGCAGACTGGGATATCAGAAAGGGAGATTGGAAGGTTTTCATTGATGCCAAATCTGGATCCAGTCAGTCAGATGGGGACAGAATTCAGACAGTATGACTGTTCAGGATTCAACATGTACAATCAGGGCTCAACAATAAGGATGGCCTGCTGGCCTGTGGATAGTGCAAGAGTGTTTCAGGACAGTTGGTGGAATAATCACTTGCCCTTTCAGGCCATTGCTGCATTATTTTATATTCATTGGTGTTGTATATCCATTCTTATGCCTTGTAAGCATAGGCATTTGATTTTCTGTGATATATTCTACATTGTTGTTGCAAAGTTCCCTTATTTGATAATATTATCTAACATGAGCTTTTGAAAAGGTTGCAAATATGACTTATAGATGACTTGATAATGTTGGAAGCATCAGAAAGAATGTGTTGAAAGCCACAATCCATTCGATAATGTTTTGCATAATTTTCCATAGTTTTTCATAACAAGTGGCATTACATTATTGCTGTAGTTAATAATTTATGGAGTGATATGCTAGTTTTATAATTTGGAGCTTGTTTCAGATGTTCTGTTTCTTTTCAAAACATCTTTTGAACAGAAATTGTTTAAAGAAAACTGAAAAGTATAATTTTTTCTGTATTAAAGAGATCTGACTATGTGTCTACTAGATACAAAGTCCATTTCAGGGACAGGCAGTTCACTTGACAGCCATATTAGCTATTTCAGGCATGCAAGACCAACTTGTGTTTTTAAATGGGGAAATACTGAAATATCAAAAACTGCAAGCCAAGTTCATATTTAAAAATCACATTTTGAATCAGCAATAGAATGAGCTGTCTCATAAATGTTGTTTCTTATGCTCAAATAGCATTGTTTGCAAAGGTTTTCTATGCAAAACAGATCTTTGAACACCAGCTGCAGTGATGCAATGACTTTACCAAATGGTGATTTTCTCCTTTATTTAGAAGGCGGTACTTGCAATACTAGAGCTCAGATTATTGATATGTATTGAGTTATTTATGCTTTTCTTTACCTAAATCACAGCAGTGTCCATCTATGAGGAATCTACGCTGTCATACATATACAACTATTAGCCAATCATAACAATTGGCGTTTACTTCCGAGTCTACTATCCTCCATGCCTATTCAATCAGAGCATTCTGATGTTTTTTATGTAAAAATCCTAATAAAATTATAAGTGGACCTCAGAGAACAGTACAACATAAAAAACAAAGGCAGTTCATGACCTCTTTAATGTTATCTAGCTGGCTTACATAGATGAGTTAAATTGTAGAAATTGAAAGTTTTGAAAGAAGCACCAGTTAGAATGGTCTTAAAACTAAACTAATCAGTGTCTTCTTCCCTATCTGTCTTTGTCTGCTACGTATAAACTGCATAGTGTTACTCCTTTTCTCATTTTCCCATCCTCATCTCATCCATCTCCATTAGTCCTTCAAGTGGTGTGCATATGAGATGTTAGAGGACCGCCGGTGTGGACTGCTGGAGATGGTAATGATATTATACACAGCGATGTCCATATGTTCCACCCCACGTACGCTCTGATGCAGAAACGCCATCTAATGCGATATGGCAGGAGGACGAGCGCAGTAAAGGTCAAGACAATCGGGAGACTGTCACTCACAGTAATTTGCGTTGGCTGAAATGCCATATAAGTGGTGTGCAAGGTATCATCAGGTGGCATTAAGTCTGACAGTGCGTTTTTGGAGGTGTTCGGTGCTAAAAACAACCGTTTACCTGTGGAAATATTCCTGTCCCACTGGGACACATCTCGTATCTGGGAGCGATACACTCATGTCCTTGAAATACGCACTTAACCCCTGTCTGCTTCAGGCAAGACGTAGTAGATCTCAGGGGAGGATTGTTGGATTCATGCAGCCTTTGGCTGTGCCAAACTGTTCTTTTCCAGAAGCATAAAACTCATTTTGTTTTCTCTTTCTGGTTTATTTTGTTGCTAATGGGGTGCAGTTGAACAGATCACAGCTGGAGGAGATTATAAAAATGCAAAAATGCAACAACAAAAAAAACAGAAAAAGTGGTGTATGTTTAACACAATTTAACCAACAAGCAGCAGTTTATCAGCAGATTGTTTATAGCAGTACAGCTTGGTTGTGTTTATTTTGTCTGTCTTTTTTTAAGCTTAAATGAAGAGTTCAACCCATAAATTAAATTATTTACTCACCATCAAGATATTCCAAACCAGTACAATTTTTTGTTCTACTGGGTAACCCAAAAAAGGTATTTCTAGCACAATGCAAACGTTTTTTATCTATACAATTTTTAAGATTTTCAGTGAATCATATGTTGAATTTCAGTCTGTTCCTCAAAAAAAAAACTATCAGATGGCATAGATTCGGATTGTAATGCATGCAAGTCATTTAGTCATTCTTTTATTTTGCTTTTTGGAGCATAATAGACTTTGGTCTCCATCCACTTTAATTATAAGGAACAGAGCAGCATAGACATTCAGCAAAACATCTCCTTTTTATTCCACACAAGAAAGTAAGTCGTACAAGATCAGAATGACAAGAGGGTGAGTAAAGAATGACAGAATTGTAATTTCTCCCTTTAATATAACCCAAAAGGAATAAAGGAGCAGCAGTAGTTTAGAGGGAAGAGAACAGGATAAAGGAAAGAACAGATAGTGCAGCAAGTTGGCATTTCTTCGATTGTGTTGAAGGATGTTTCTTGTCCTGGCAGCATGCTGACTCATGGGCAGAGGGAAGAGCTGAGTAGTGCTGTTGGCTTCACACAGAGGCTTTGTCCTTGATGGAATTCTCTAGAATCTGGAAGAGGCTGAGGTATTATGGGTCAGTGCACAAGCTCGCTAATGTTCTGGCTTTTGATTCACCCTCGGGCTCGTTGAGAGGGGTCAGGAACAATTTTTAAGCACTCAAAAGTGACATGACTTCTTTTTTCCTCTCTTTCTCTGTCTTGCTCTTTCACGTTTCAATGCTTGTATTTTTTAATTCACATTCATACTTTGTTTTAATTTCCTGTCTTCACCAACGGATGGAGTTGGTTGGATTAACGTGGCCTGCTGCCCACAGACAACCCTTCAACTTATTCGCATGTTGTTATTGCTAATTTAAGAGTGGCTAATCATTTTCTTCTATTCCAAATTTGAAAAACAAAGAGGCAAGTTCAAAGCTCGTTTAAATCCTCAGCGGCCGGAACAGAATGTTTTTCCCTTCCAACACTTAAGGACATTCTGTTCTTATACATGCTTCTCTATCTTCTGTTATCATTTCTTCATTTCTTCTCTTCCCTCTTTCTCCCTCTCATTTACCCCCTCCCTCCATCACTGTTTACATCTATCTCTTCCATCTCCTTATTTGTCTCTCCCTCTCTTTCGTACTCACCTTCTCTTATTTTCCCCCCCTCCTTCTTTTCCATCAGTTTAATGGCTGGCTTATCGGCACTATGCCCTGGGAATTACTCCAGTGTTGGAATTCTTGACTGTGTGTGTGCTATATGGTGTCCTTGGATAGATAAAATAGTGAAAGAGCAGTTGATTTTGCTGTAGCGTAAGAAGGAAACACAGGGGAAAACGCATAGTAAAGTCTCTCAATGGGAGTTGGCTCTCCATTTGTTTAATGAAAAGCTAAATATTGCCCATCTTTATTGCGAGTGCAATGCACCATGACCTTGTTGAAGTCAGAGTAGATCGTCCTGCCAAAAATCATGAGCTTTTGTCTGTGTTTCTGTGTTTGTCTGTGTTTCATTGTTGGGGAGAATCTTACCAAAGCAACACTTCTAACCACATTTTTAGTGGTTGTGAAATTGTATAGTTTTTTCTAGTAATCAGTTGCTTTTTCCAACAAGTTTTTTAATGCCACATTTTGTGTAGGCAGCTTTACAGTTGAGCGTCCATATTCTCTTAAATTATTATCTCTAGACTAGAGTTAGAAAATCTGATTCATTCTAGTAAATCAGGTCATTCATTTCAGGCTGATGTTCATTACTGTTTTTGAGCCTATTTTGTAAAGGTAGTATTAGCCTAATTTATTTTTTCAAATCTTGTGCTGTAGTTAAGATGAAATCATTCAAAAACCCAGATAAATGGCTTCATTATAAGTTATTTAGCAGTTACAGTCACACACACACACACACACACACGTTTTATTATCGAGTAGGACTTGTAATTGAAAGGTTGCGAGTTCGAGTCTCGGGCTGGCAGGAATTGTAGGTGGGGGGAGTGAATAACCAGCGCTCTCTCCATCCTCAATACCACGATTGAGGTGCCCTTGAGCAAGGCACCGAACCCCCAACTGCTCCCTGGGCACCGCAGCATAAAAGGCTGCCCACTGCTTCGGGTGTGTGTGTTCACTGCTGTGTGTATGCACTTTGGATGGGTAAATGCAGAGCTAAATGCAAGTATGGATGGGTCACCATACTTGGTCGTATGTTACGTCACACACATGAAATTTTGAATATTACCATTGACTAGTTTTATTATTTAAAGTAGCTTTTTAAATATTTAACTCTTTTTTTACCTTTAATGTGCTGCATAACAGATACTGAACAAAATTCTAAATGCAACACTTTTGTTTTTGCCCCCATTTTTCATGAGCTTAACTCAAAGATCTAAGACTTTTTCTATGTACACAAAAGGCCTATTTCTCTCAAATATTGTTCACAAATCTGTCTAAATCCGTGTTAGTTAGCACTTCTCCTTTGCAGAGATAATCTATCCACCTCACAGGTGTGGCATATCAAGATGCTGATTAGACAGCATGATTATTGCACAGGTGTGCCTTAGGCTGGCCACAATAAAAGGCCACTCTAAAATGTGTGACAAAAGTGTTGCGTTTATAATTTTGTTCAGTGTATATCCTGAACAGTGAATGACATTTGGGGTGTGTAATATATTATATCTCAATATCCTCTACTTATAATCCTCTTTCCACTCCTCCTTACATTAAGTGCAAATGAGCTTATGTATGTTTCATTTCTGCCTTTTCTTTGAAAACCTGACAGAAGTGTTCTAGACTAATTCATTGTGGTCGCTAGTCTAGTCTTCCCTCATGGGGCATGTATTTTAATAGGGCACCTTGTATAAAAACATTTATTTAACAGCCATAATGTCTTGTGTGAATTTGAGACTTCTCATAGGGTATCAGACACAGCATCATAAGCAGTTCACAGTCTCACAGAATGTTTAAATGTTGATTGATTTGATGTTTAGAGCGTCTTTGTTGCTGTCCATGTGTAGCAATATCCTGTTTCATTCACAATACCCAGTGTGCTTCTTTCTCTTTCAGACATCGATTATGTCTTCATCTATTCATCTTAAACACAAAGCACATTTGATAGGAGAGATACAGTCAAAAGACATTTTACAGACTCATATGAATGAGATGAAGCACTTTGAGCTGTATCAATGTCCTATAGCAAAGTCCTAAAGCTGTATAACCTAGTTTTGAGATTTGAATTGGGGCATTATCTTTGCAAATGGTAGTTCATATGATTTGTTGAGAGACTTTAATTAACTGATTCATCTTATATAACTCATTGGCAAACAACTAAGAAGGTTTCACTTTCAAATTTTGGAAAGCCCTTAAGAAAGTTTAAAGAGTGTCCTGCTTCTGCTTTGCACTATATACTGTATTTTCTCTTTTGGCCTCTGGCAACAAAATAATCTACTAGCTTTTCATTTCTCCTTTCCCTCTCTTCGCTGTTCTCTTGCAGCTTCTTAGCTCTTGTGTGTGTGTGTGTGTGTGTGTGTGTGTGTGTGTGTGTGTGTGTGTGTGTGTGTGTGTGTGTGTGTGTGTTTTAGAGGGTCTACATCATCCTCTGTGAGTGGTGAACACTATATCTAAATTTAGCTTGAAGAACAGGGTCATTAATACTCTCTGGCCAATCTCCAGGAATCAATCACAACCACCTACATGAAGAGAGGCTTTTAATGATGCACACAGCACTTTCTTTCATTTGTGAGTCCTCCTGTATACCGCTTACTGTTTAAATGTTTCTTCGTGAGATGATCACATAAAAAAATTGCTATCTGTCTGTCGTCTCTGTATGTCTTTCGTCTGTCTGTCCATCTGTTGTCATTCTATCTAACGTTCTGTCTGTTTGTCGTTTGTTGATTTGTTTCATCTGTTTGTCTTTTGCATAGACACAAGAATGTGTGATTTACAGTTGTGTTGGTTTCTTGGTCAGTTTATTTTTGCCACACAGTGTGCATCTTTTTCAGCAGTGTTGAAATATTATGTGAAAATCATGGCTGTAAAGCGCAAGCTGTCATGCTTAATTCAACACATAAAAGCTGCTAAGATATAACATGGAAGGAAGCCAAGATTGTGGAGAAAAAATGTCCCCGTATGCAAATTTTCCAAGACAGGGCTGCGCTGGAAAAACAGCGAAACATTAGTAAGTGTATTAAAATGATTCATCCCCGGTTGCATGTTAGCTGACTACAGTAATGCTGAGTATAGGATGTTTTAATAGAGCACGCTGCGTGTCAAGTTGTATCTGCAGAGTGGATTGTTTGAAAGTGTATGTGCACTGAAGCATGCTCAAGGTGGAGGCAGTTTGTTGCAGCGACAGCCACAGTGCTTGCAACTTTAATTGTTTGGGTCCCCAATAAATCAAACATGCCTCTGGAGTTTATTTATTTAGAAAGCGTATTAAACAAATTAATCATGCCAAGGAGCTTGGGAGAGAAAGAGAGAGTATGCTTGTGTTTCACACACAGTTGGTATCATCACTAGTGATGGGACGTTCTTTAAAGATTCGTTCATTTTGAACGAATATTTCATTTGACTCGGGAAGAACGATTCGTCACGGGAGTGATTCGTTCAGTCGCGCATGCGCAACATCCTATAGGTTCTGTACTGAATTAGTTCACCTGTTTGAGTTTCGGGTTTTCGAGTCGTTCGTTCATCACGTGACTAATGCAGTATGAGCTGGAAAGAGAATTGATTAGTTCACCTTTTGAGTCTTCGGGTTTGACTCGTTCGTTCATCACGTGACAGCCCCGTAAGCATAACCTATGCAGTATGAGACGGAAAGAGAATTGATTAGTTCTCCTTTCAATTCTTCGGCTTGAGTCGTTCATCACGTGACAGCCCCGTAAGCTAAACCTATGCAGTCTGAGGGATAAAGACTTAATAATAATAATAACCAACCCTTTAGTTTATTACATTTGTTACCACATTCAGTGTTATGGAAAAGAACCACCATGACAGAAATTCACAAATTTATAAACTGTATGAAATAAAAAGCTACAATTTGAGACCAGAAACGCATCACATAACTGTAAGAGTAAATAATAATTTGTTATTTTTTTCTGTTTCTTATACCATTATAGTTTTGCATTGTTTGTAGTGTGATTAACGTTTGCATAAGTAGTAGATGTGTTAGGGAAGTATCACGTAACATTTTAATTATATTTTGCTAAAATGAACTAAATGACTCGTAAAAAGATTTGTTCATTTTGCTGAACGAGACTCAAAGGTCCGAGTCAGTAAAATGATCCGAACTTCCCATCACTAATCATCACTGGAGCTCACTGTAACATGTTAGCTCTCTATGTGCATATTCATGTGATGGTGTGTAGTCTTGTCTCTCTTAGGGTAAAGCTTGACTGGACACTCCTGACGTCAGAACAGAATAAACGTCACTATTGACCCCATAGGCGCTTTCTTTTTCTTCCTGCTTTTTTTCTCTGTCCCCGCTTTAGCCTACTTTAGACTGACTTTGATATAGCCACGCAGACATTAGCTCTGTTCCAAAACCTAGTAAGCTGCCTTCTAAGATAGCATTCTTACAGAAATGAAAAATGAGGCTCGTTTCACAATTGATTTTAATAGATTTTGAGGTTAGCATGTTGGCGTGATAAATACAAAGAGATACATTTTTAATGACCCTGAACTGTTTTTGTCACTTTTTTTAGTATTGAGTAAAAAATACGTTTCTAATCAATGTTTATCTAACCTCATCTGCCCTTTTTGCTAAGAGTTATAAAAGATACCATTATGTCAAGCCTTTTGCATTTGGTCAAAGCGAGTTTTAGAAGTTGGTATACTCTAGTAAGTGGAACTGCTTTTGTGTCTACGATGCCTTAAAATGCTGCCTCTCTAGACAGCTTACTAGGTTTTGGAGCAGAGCCATAATTAATACATTAAATGCATGGTTACTGTAAATGGATAACCAGTAATGGATGGCAACATCTTAGCTGCTCATTGCTGTTTGTGAAAAGATTTAATGGGTGATTTCTTTACAGCCATGAATAGCCCACTGGACTTTATTGCGTGTGGGCATAGAGTCAGCAGTGTTTTTCTCTTCCTAGCATTCTCTTTTACGCTACTGCTTTACCCTCTTGTCAACATGTTTGTGATGTCAGGGAGTTTGGGGATTTTTTCAGATCTGTGCTGCCATTTATGCAGGGATGATCTCTCTCATTAGTATTTTGTATGTCTTTTTTCTTTATTGTTTGACTCATACCGATTGCCCCTGTCCTCGCCATATCAGCACTGTGTGTGTTTCCTCAGTACATGATGAGGGTCCAAAGTGGCTACAGGTGATTGGAGGATGTATGATGATTCAAGGCGTGTCCTTATTGACATACACAATTTCCTCCGGCATCTTCCATCCCTGTCACTTCAAAGTGCCTGTGATCAATAGACGGGATTAGCCACTGAATGACTGTACTGGCTTCCTAGGTGATGAATGAAGGCTGCTCTGTCTGCACTCAGTGCAACTATAAAATGCAGTTAAAAAAGTGACATTCCAGTATATTGCTTATAAAATCTACTGTTTATATTTATTATTTAAATATGTGATATTAATAATTCACAGTTCTCTCATAATACTCTCATACAAACATCAGACATGTATCTGCATTCATAATCCTCCTGAGTGTAAGACTCCATTAAACGTTTTTTATGCATGCTTGTATTGCTGTTTGCATCTTGTCTCTGTGCCAGAAGTTTTAGCTCTAGTGATCACTCTTTTAATCTGTTTTAATTGTTCTTCCCTCCCTCTTTCCACCACCCTGATTGCATACGCATATACACGTCTTGCTCTCTCCTCCCTTCATTTCTCTTTCTCGCTCTCCGTGTTGTGGAAATATGAGTGTGTGTGCAGTTCCCAGTAGATGTTATCATCAAATGATATCTCTACAGCACAAACACAGACACAGACAATCACACACCACGTGCAAGGCATCCAGTGAGCCTGCTGAGAAATGACATAGTCTTCCCCAACTATTTGCCATTTAATTAAAAATAATTTTTAATTGAAGTCATTAATATTAACTCGATCAGTCTTTTATGAAAGTAGAGGAGGCTTGAATATACATGATGCATGCCTTTATGTGATTCAGGTTTTTATTATTAATGATTTATGATGTTAATGGTTCCCTTTTTTAACAAGAAACAGTAATTTTTTTAGAATTCACAATCAAATGATACAAAAAAACATGATAACATACTTATATAATTAGGCTGTATATTATTGTTGTTGTTACTATTATATACATTGTTTATATAAATATGTAATATCATACTTTTATCAATATATATGTTAATATTTAGCCTCAAGTGAGAATATGATATTAGTATTAGTACACTTTATTTGGGTTCTAGTAAATCTTCTGTTCAAACTAGATCTAGTCGTTTCAGACTCTTTAGACAGGGAGAGCCTGTCTGTGACATTGGAAAATGTTGTCAAATCAACAATAATGTTTATAAAATGAGCTGTTGTGTTTTATTACCGTCTTTCATAGAGCAGATTTGACACTGACTGACAGACTTCATTGCTAGCAGCCATGCCAGAGAGATTGGCAGAGGTAATTAACTTGTATGTCCACAGAGGGTGAACAATGACTGACATGCATTTACTGGAACAGTGCCTTTAATTAAAAGAAATGTATGATAAATGCTGAAACAAAAAGTGGGATGTTCAGACTTTGACCCAAAAGTGTCCTGATCTTGTTAGCCTTGATTTCCCGATTCTCTCCTTGACTCGGAACCCTTTCAGATTCGGCCGACCCGGTGTGGAGTGTTACTGTCAGCACGAGACTGGAGCAGCTGTCATCCAGCTACAGTTTCTCATAAACGAGGTGAGTGTTTCATGCCCCCCCCCCTCTCTTTCTGGGTCCTGCTCAACATTATGCTAAGAGCCTATTCCCATGGAGCTCCAAGAGGCAGTTTAAATAATCCAGGATGAAGCCTCAAGAGGCTTAGATGATCCCTTAACCCAGAGCCTTTGCTGCCACAAACCCTCTTGTCCTCCAGAGTGGGCCTGGAGGGATCCTATAGAGGAAGCTGAAATTACCATTTCCTCCCCAGAGTGTTGCCCACACTCAAGACCACAGGGATCTCTTACACTAAGCCGCCTTGTAGATTGTGCTCCTTAAAGTCAAAACGATTCGTTCACTCTACGTTCACGGGAATATTTGGCTATTTATAGAGACTTTTCTTCTTGAATTAGTTTTAAGTGCATCTTGACTTGTTTTGAATGTTGATCTTTGGTTGGTTGAAGATAGAACATTAGATCACTTTTCTCTGTGTTTATATTTAATTTTACTCAACTTATTTCTATTGTGCAATACAAAAAAAGATATTCGAAAATTAGGAATAAATTAATTTTAATGGACTAAAAATGTTATGTGTATGCTTATATATATATATTTAGTGAGGTTTATTACTAAAAAAGTGAAAAATAAAATATTCTGATGAAACAAGGCAAACAAAAAAAGTATATAAAATAAACTTCTTGAAATTAGTTGGTCATTTTGAAAAGACATTCTTAGCAGTCATCAGCAAGTTAATTCTGACATGAACATGGTGTTTTTCTGTACTTCTATTTTAAGATCACTTGGATGGCAGATGCTTTTATCCAAAGTGACTTGAAAGTGCATTCAAAATGTGCTTTTTTTCTGTATTTGCATTCCCTGGGAATCAAACCATGACCTCTGTGTTAGTAGTACCATAATCTAATAGTAGCATCATGTGAAATAATAATAGAACTACATTCAAGATGATTTCTTTGATATTAGACCTTACAAATCTGTTTGGGATATTCCAAAATGTTAAATGTTAAAGCAGGCATATAAAACATATAAAATTACCATTAGTTTATTTTATTTATTTGAGCTATTTGATATAAAAATAGTGAATTCAATTATTTACTCTCTTACTTTCTTATTAATCTTATGGATTTTATTTATCTTTCTAATATAATTGATGTAACATCAAATTTTCTTATATTTGAAAAAGTTGAAATATAACATACTTTTTTAATTTGGAATGATTTTGTAAATAATATGTACAGATGTATTTAGACTTAGTGTAAGAATGTTTTACAAATTCAGTGATTAAAAATATTGTTTTTGTTGTATGTTAGTCCTCTTTTAGGCGAGAGATGGCTGGGCTTCATAAGCTTTTATTTTTAGCTAAAATGTTATTTTGTTATTTTGAGTTCTGTCACACATTCATTAGTGTGTGTTTGTGTGTATGCACTTTCTGTCTCAGTGTGTATGTGTTTGTTTGGGGCTCAACAGACCAAGCATAGCCTGTACAGACAGACACACACACACCTGGGACAAGGCACAGACTCTTGTCTGTTTTATATTCAGCGTCAATAACCAGAGGAAAGGCAGCATCTGTGTGTATTTGGTCTGAGTATGCCAGTGACTAGATGGAAAGGAGATATTTTGTGGTAGCATCCCTCCTCCATCCCCTCTGTCTGTCCCACCCACACTGTCTCTCTTTCGATTTATTTTTCCACTCAGTTCTGTCTCTCTCTCTCACACACATACATTCACCACCCACCACCGTATCTCGAATCTTCCAGCCCTCCATAAATGTTGCAGAATGAATAGGTTATATCTACCGGTGTATGGTATATGTCAGGGGCCTTTTTTTCCAAGCAGGTAAGAAAGACAGTACCTCCAGAAAAAATCTGAATGATAATCAACTATACAAAAGTGTAACTATGTAATATTAGCTACAGTGGGGAAACAATTATTTGATCCCCTTCTGATTTTATATGTTTGCCCACTGACAAATAAATGATGAATTTGAACAGCGAGAGACAGAATAACACACATTTCATAAAAACGCATTTCAAAAAAGTTATAAATTGATTTGCATTTTAATGAGTGAAATAAGTATTTGATCCCCTATCAATCAGCAAGATTTCTAGCTCCCAGGTGTCTTTTCACTCCCCAGTGCTCCTAATCTCAGCTTGTTACTGTATAAAAGACACCTGTCCACAGAAGCCATCAATCAATCAATCAGATTCCAAACTCTCCACCATGGCCAAGACCAAAGAGCTGTCCAAGGATGTCAGGGACAAGATTGTAGACCTACACAAGGCTGGAGTGGGCTACAAGACCATCGGCAAGCAGCTTGGTGAGAAGGTGACAACAGTTGGTGCGATTATTCGCAAATGGAAGAAACAAAAAAAAACTGTCAATCTCCCTCGGACCGGGGCTCCATGCAAGATATCACCTCGTGGAGTTTCAGTGATCATGAGAACGGTGAGGAATCGGCCCAGAACTACATGGGAGGATCTTATCAATGATCTCAAGGCAGCTGGGACCATAGTCAGCAAGAAAACAATTGGTAACACTACGCCGTGAAGGACTGAAATCCTGCAGTGCCCGCAAGGTCTCCCTGCTCAAGAAAGCACATGTACAGGTCCGTCTGAGGTTTGCCAATGATTCAGAGGAGAACTGGGTGAAAGTGTTGTGGTCAGATGAGACCGAAATCCAGCTCTTTGGCATCAACTCAACTCGCCATGTTTGGAGAAGGAGGAATGCTGCCTATGACCCCAAGAACACCATCCCCACCGTCAAACAAGTAGGTGGAAACATTATGCTTTGGGGCTGTTTTTCTGCTAAGGGGAGAGGTACAACTGCACTGCATCAAAGGGACAATGGATGGGTCCATGTACCGTCAGGCCAGAGCATCGAAGCCAGCCAGGGCATTGCAAATACAACTACAAGAAATGTCTGACCTCTGTGATTGCCAACAAGGGTTTTGCCACCAAGTACTAAGTCATGTTTTGGGAATGGGGTCAAATACTTATTTGACTCATTAAAATGCAAATCAATTTATAACTTTTTTTAAATGTGTTTTTCTGGATTTTTTTGTTGTTGTCTCTCACTGTTCAAATAAACCTACCATTACAATTTTAGACTGATAATTTATTTGTCAGTGGGTAAACATACACAATCTGTATACATTGCAATAAATTCAGTTATATTGTGAAATACTATCACAATAAAAAAATAATTTTATTTCCAGTCTTCAGTGTCACATGATCCTTAAAATAACACTCTAATATGCTGATTATAATATGCAGGAAACATGTCTTATTATTATTATCAATGTGAAAAACAGTTGTTCTGCTATATATATACTAAAATATTACAAAAATATAAGTTGTTTGATAATGTAAGATACAAGGTAAGATAAGGCTTTATTCCAAAAGTTGTGTAAATGATGTATCTTTTTATATTCTGTCTCATAGGGGGCGCTGGTTAGTGCTTTGGCTGATGATAGTATTCACATGTGGAACCTGCGACAGAAGAGACCAGCTGTACTGCACTCACTCAAGTTCAACAAGGAGAGGTCAGCCACGGTCACTTAATCTACACTTGCTCTGAGCGTGTGTGTGCATGTAGACTGCTGATCAGTGTTAGCGATACATGACTGTGTGTGTGTGTGTGTGTGTGTGGCAGAGCTGGTGTTGATGTTTCTGTGGGCCCACACTCACATCTGATACCTCTGTTTCTCTCTCTCACTCCCTTATTATTCCAGTTGACTTACATTTGCATTTATTCATTTAGCAGACGCTTTTATCCAAAGCAATTTACAATTGAGGAATACAATAAGCGATACATTATTAAGAGGCAAACAGTCACAGGAAGTGCTTGTAATACAACATTTAAGGCATTGTTCAGAGCAAAAACTAGCTAGACAGGGAGAGGTTAAGGAAAGAGAGCAAAGGTGTGTTTTTTTTACTTGACTTCCACTTGCTCTCTCACTGTTGGTACCCAGGTGCAGCCCAGAACACAACAGTCATTCTCTGTTGGTCGCAGAGGGAAGCGAGTCAACATGTGTAGTCATGTTTGCTAACAGTAGTGGGAAAAGAGAAAATTGTAACTAATGCAGAAAGAAGCCATATTTTACTCTTTTAGAAGGAGTTTATTTATTTATTCAGCGTTTACGTCAAATCGAGGTTTCCTGCACTGTTAGTCATCATTTAGTTTGGGAAAAGTTCACCCAAAAATCTAAATTCTTTAATTGACTCACCACAATGCCGTTCCAAACCTGTATGGCTTTCTGTCTTCTGTGGAATGTGTTAAATGTTTTTTTTATGTTCCAAATTATTTTTGGGGTGTTGAACTATGACCATCAAATGTGGTAAAGCTTATTGCATTGTGCTTCTTGATGACATACAGTATTTGTATTATAGTTTAGTAGACTAAAAGGCTATTTATGAAAGATAAAATAGATTTACATTGCATATTATGCTGTTTTATTTAATCCAGTTTTCCGTTATATGTCTCCTTAAAAATAAAAAAGTTGCTTATTTGAAACAGTATCCTAACGGTGACATGTGTTCATATTAAGGACACTTCAATCAGCGTTGTAGCTCTGTGGCAAGAATTGAAGAATGTGTGAGACCTTTAATCACACTCATAGCTATAGATCAGTGCAGGAAGGTTGTAACCTTCTGATTCGGTTTGGACAGCTGTTGACTCTGATAAGAGATGAGGCAGCCCTTCACTTATAATCTGCACTGCTTCTGTTGATGAGAGTGACAACTCGCCAACAGCGGCTTTCAGGGTCGAACAAGTTTTTAACCACATAACTGTGTGTTTGTGTGTGTGTGCGGGTCCCGGCACGTGTGTATCTGCCTCAGAAAGTACAGGCAGGGGTCATAGGTATAGGACTGATGTGCCTGTGTGCCTGACATTTAGAAAGTGTTTCCCTTTGTGTCCTGCCTCGCCCCTGAGGCTGCAATAGGGCGGCTTAGCCCCTGTGTGCAAAAAAAAAAGATCCGTGTTGAGCTGTAAAGGTAACATGAATTGGCATCGAGGACACATTTTACTTGCTTAATGCAATGTATTTCTGAGTGATATTATTATATATATGTAGAATTATTTTATATAATTGTATGTCATTTTATATAATTTTATTTTATATAATTTATATGATTTATATAATTTAGAATTATTTTACAGGGCTCCTGACTGCGACCAAATAGTTGCAAAATGCAACCATTTTTTCTGGCGGTGCGAGTAAATTTAATGCGCGGTCATACAATACTCTGTTTAACTTGCGTTGCCATTTCTGTTGCATATGAGAAACATAAAACGGCAAACGAAACGAAAGCGTAACACAATCCCGCTACTCATTTGAGCTGCGCAGTGCAGACCGTTAATCAGCTCGGACCGTGGTGCAAACAAAATTGTCCAAGCTCAGAACAGCTTAACTCGGTAACCAAAGTTGATTTCGCAAACACTGTTACTGCACAGAGCTGCGAGATCCAGTGAGAAGTGTTTGAATCCACCGCAGAATGAATAAAGATGGCTGCGAGATCTACTGAGAAGCATTCAAATTCTGCGCAGAAATCTCTGTTATAAACAGCGCTGACGTAGAGAACCAGAAGTAGTAATGTTGTCTATAACCATGGTGTTGTGGCAGAAATAGTCGAATGTTATTATATTATTCATTTCAGGGTTTGTACAGCCTTTTGAGAGAAATTAAAGCAATTTTCAATGATGTACAAGCATTTCACACTACTGTTTACAGCACTTTAAAGATCCTAAATGATCCAATTTGAATGTTGTTTTCAATGGGATACTGCGGTGAACAAACACTTGTGTAAAAATAAAAAAATACATCAAATCACCATTATAACCTGTAGATGCCAGCAGAGGAGCACTTATTGGCTTATTATTCATTCATTTATACTTTTTCCTTTATATTTTGAAATGATAAAATTGTCAACTTATATTGCTGTCAGTCCTCTGTCATGTGTGTCATGTGTTCCTGCCTCTTGTGTCCATATTTGGTTTGTTTCCTGTCCTTGTTTAGTGTGATTATTAGTTAAGTCTGTTCCAGCCATGTTTGTCTCATTAGCCTGTGTATTTAAGTTCCTGCCTGTTCAGTTTCGTGTCGTCTGGTCTACTCGTTACTCCCCGGTGTTCCTGTCTGTGTCAGCCTTGCCTTGTCCTGCCCAGCCTTTTTTGTCTACATTAAAGACTATTATTTGAGTTTACTCCACGTCTGCGTGTTCCTGTATCCTCCTCGTGTGTGCACCGTGACAGATATAAGGTGTGCCCCTAAATGTTCTACTTGTGCTCCTAAACATTTTCAGTCAGGGGCTACAGTGCTCCAAGTAAAAACAGTTAGTCTGGAGCCCTGTTTTATATAATTTTATGTAATTATATTAATATTATTAAGTAGTTTAAAAAAATTTAAATAAAAAAGTTCTGAATGCCAGAACTCCTTTTCTATTAACTCTTTCCCTGCCAGCGTTTTTGCTGATTTTCACAAAAATGTCATGGCCCCCAGAATATTTTGTTGATGTGTATTTTTTATTCTCATCTTGTCTGTGTGTCGTTGTTGTCTCTGTGAACTGGAAGCTTATGACGCTAAAACAAATTCATTGTATGCGTAAGCATACTTGGCAATAAAAGCTCTTTCTGATTCTGATTCTGAATATTTGAACATGCAAAACATCGAAATAAAGATCAGATCCTCTACTTTTAAACAACAAAAAATCTGTTTATTCTAGCTTCAAGCATTGTTTTTTTCAACACTTAAATGTAGGTAGTTTTAATAAAAAAAGCAACATTTTGAGCAAAAATTGCAAAATAAAAATGCATTTTTATCTACTACATCTGGACCATCATATTCAGTATTATTATCAAAGCAAAGATGCAGTAGATTGCTTCCATCAGTACTCCCAAAGCTTGCACAGGCCTTTCCAACTTCCTGGATTGACAGTTCACTTAATTTTAATTTATATGCGTTTAGTGTTGATGATTGCATCATTTTTCATAGGCATATCCTTACATATGAGATTGCTCGTTTCTGCGTCCTCCTGATCTATGTTTTTGATCGGCACTTTCTAAACTCATTAAAGAGATGCATAATAGCACCCCCCTAGCGTATAACAATGAAAACACGGAAACCCGGAAAATTACGTGTTTGGCAGGGAAGCGTTGTCACATGAATAATGCAATTTGTTTACGCGGTTTGAGGTTCAAAAAGCACATTGTCTCCACATACCGTATATTATTGTTGCTCCTCTCTGCCCCGCCTTTCTGAAACACGTAGATTTTTACAAAGCTCATCGTTCTTAAAAAGTGAGGTGTGATCTGATTGGCCGGCTATCAAGTGCATTGTGATTGGCTGAATACTTCATGCTTGTGAAGGAAATGTTACACCCCTTACCATATTTGGGAAACACACAGTGTTTCCACGACATGGCGGCGGTGGCAACAATACTACAGCAAGAATAAAAGTTACGCCTTCTTTCTTTGCGTAAACTGTTGGTTTCCAACACCAAGACAGTGCAGATGAGGCGTAAGAGGCGTGGACGAGTCTTAACTTTTAAAAAAGAATATATCTTTGGGTTTGAGACTTTAGTCTTTGCAACTTTACGGATTTTATATATGCACAAACAGCATGTAACACTCCAAAGATAAAGGAAAACCTGAAATCGCATCATATGACCCCTTTATCAAATGCAAGGACGCAATTGCTTATTCTCATTTTTATTAATAGTCATTTGTAAAGTAATTAAACTGATTGTTCACAATCATGAAAATGAATATATATTCATAAACAATCTGGCCTTCAGGAACAAGACTCGGTCCCACAAAAGGCTTGCGGGCTGTGATGTTGAAGGATGCTTCTTTTGGAAAGTATATTTTTGGGAGGAACATAGTTCGACCTACTGTCAGGACACAGTGGGCATCACAGAAGCTGACGTTCTGACAGGAAGCTGTCAGAAGATGTTACAACAACCAGAGAGGGATGAGAGAGGAACAGCCTGTTAAAAATGCTCTTTCCTGGCATAGACGTTAAAAGTGCTCCCTGAAAATGTTCTCTAGATTGCACATTAAAGCATTTTGGAGGAAAAGATATTAGACTGTGTTGACTTCAAATGCTTTTGCTGCACTCAAGCCATTCTGACGCATAAGAAAAACAAAACTTTAACTGATTTAAACGCTGCACATTTGTTCTTACAAACATTAACAAGAGGAAATGAATTAGAGCTCATTCAAAGCAGATTCTTTTCCTCCATGTTTTACATGTGCAGCTGGTCAATTGTGTGTTTTGAACGGTTGGCTTGCCTGAAGCAACACATTGTCGTCGATTATGAATCTTCTTGTATTTGTTCGGTGGCCTCGTGTCTCAATCATTCAGAGCTGTAAAATGAATTTTCCCATATGATGCCACTGAAAGGCAACGTTTACGTTTTTGAAACCGCTATGACCTACAGACACAATGTTTTACAGATGCCATCCTTGTGCTGTAACATAATGAATGATCAGGGAGGTCGGCAGGTTTTTAAGGCTGTTCCTGAATGGATTGGCTCTTTGCTTGTATGTGTGTGTGTCCCTGCAGGACGAAGGCTCAGTAAAGAGCAAGCCAAATGTCAGGAGTGTCTGTCTGTCATGCTAATACAGATCATTTAGCTCATTATCACACGGTCACAGAAAAGCTGTCTGAACAAATGCACACCTCACTCTCACACGTGGAGGGCTGTTGATATTTGGGAATGTGGTTGTGTCTGCTTCTTCTAAACAAAAAGAAAAAAGGTGGGAGAAAACCTGTATGGCTCAGATTTCACCGACATTGGTGATACCAAAGGTACATTATAGTAAAAACTACATATGTGGCAGGGAGCAGCAATTTCTTAATGAAAAAAAAAAAAATAAAATTTTTTAGAGGATACAAAATATAATTAGCTCAGTATAAAAATGCAAGTGAATGGAGTGTCCAAGCCATGCTATAAAAATATAGAAATATATGTTTTGATGTGGCACATAAATCTTGCCTAGTCATCCTGGAGTAGATGTGCGGATGTCATGTTAAATTCTCTGCGTTACATGACACGCACACTCATAGTGAAGTGATAGATGTGATACATTTTTTACCCTGTGCCTGTAATTAATGAATTATTTACAGAAGGATCATTAGCTAATTACGTAAAAGGTGCCAGAAAGGACCCAAATAAGTAACTTTTTTCCACTTAAACCTTTTGCAGTTCAAGAAATGGATTGTACTTTTGACAAAATGTTCACTTACCTGATGTGATTACATAATGTAGACATACATATCAAGAAATATATAATTGTATAATATAAAAATATAAATTATTAATGTAAATTGAATAGTTTGAGGTAAATTGTGATACAAGTGTAGAGCTGTAGCACATAGTTATATTTAAACTGTGTTTATGAGTGCCTTCTGAAAGCAATTTGTGTTTGGAGTTTTTAATTCTTACATTTTAAATAACATTGCATGTGTGTTTTCTTTGAAAGCTTCTTATGTTTTCGCTTACATTTTATTCTTTCTTTTTTGCCCTTTCTCAAGGGAGAGAAAAATAGAGAGCAGTCAGCAGTCCAACTTGTGTTGTCTTTCAGTGTCTTCTCCATGCGTATCTGTCTGACAGACAGGAAAGAAGTGTGTTGAGTTTGATGCATGGTATTTCTCTCAACACTCTTCCACTCATGAATATATTCATTATGCTGCAAGGTGCTGGTGTGAAGTGTTGGGGGCAGGTGTGTGTGTGTGTGTGTGTGTGTGTGTGTGTGTGTGTGTGTGTGTGTGTGTGTGTGTGTGTGTGTGTGTGTGTGTGTGTGTGTGTGTGTGTGTGTGTGTGTGTGTGTGTGTGTGTGTGTGTGTGTGTGTGTGCACTTGTGTTGCAGGGAAAAAAAGAGTGTGAAAGGGGTTAGAGGCAAGCCGTTTGCACAGCACAAAAACAAACAAGTCTTTTGTTCATAAAATCATACCATATGCTCCACCTTATCTAAAAAAAGCACTTGTTCATCAAGATGCATGTGAGTTTGGGAAAACTAATACTTTAGATAGACCTTAAACTGAGTAATATTTCCCAGTCTTTGACTCCAGTAGCTGAGCTTCCTGCACTTTTCATACATGAAAATACATTTGAGTAAACTAAGCTAGGGCTGCAACGATTAGTCGACATTATAGACAACGTCGACAATAAAAACATGTTTCGAAAAATATTTTTGCTGTCGAGTAAGTTATTCGTTTGATCTCATATGACCTAATGCAAGAGCCTGCAATACTGCAGTTTGACCAGCGTGTCGCTGTTGCGCGAGACTGTAGTTCAGCCCTCCTGGATGCAGTTTAAGAGAAGAAGAGAGTGCTTCAAACCCAGCCGAACGAACCTGAAGCTGCGGAGCAGTGTTTGGATGAATATGTAAATATACTGTATATTGCGTGCTTTCTTCTCAGTAACGAAATAAACACAACAAAAACTGACAGCAGTGTGAAAGCAGCAGTATACATAATTTTTAAATGCTGATTACAATGATGAGGATGTTTGCATGAGCTCTGCAGTTCAGTAACGTACGTCCAATTAAATCATGTTTATTTATATAGTACTTTATGCAATAGATAACCGTAATTCAAGCAGCTTTACGGTATTAAACATGAAAAACGTGTCACTTTCAGTCGGTGTCACTTTCAGTAAGAATTACAACTTGATTTTATGTCATAAAGCAACTCTCCAGTGTGGAGCTAGCTAGTGATAAAATATTTTTATTGGAGGGAATTTTATTTTTAATTAAAGTGACAGTTTGGTTTACAGAGATCAAAGCTTGATCTAGCTCAGGGCTGTTTTGGTTATCATAACCCTATAAAGTATTTTAAGACATTATGTTGTGAATAAAACAGTTTATCCAAAGCGTCTTATCACTTACCTTTATTTTGTTTTTTATCTATATGACTTACAAAAGGAGATGTTTGGCTGAATAATGTGTCATTCAGTTACTTTTTAATGTAAGTTAGCTAATTAAATGGTGAGAGAGTGTCTCTGTCTGTCATCTCATTTTGTGTGCCAAATACATTTGTATAATGAATTGGTAACACTTTACAATATGTTATCATTTGTTAACATTAGTTAATGTGTTAATGAACATCAATGAACAATGCATTTATTACATTTATGTATTAATCTTTGTTAATGTTGGTTAATGAAAATACAGTTGTTCATTCTTTATTCATGTTAGTTCACAGTGCATTTACCAATGTTAAAAAACACAGCTTGTGATTTTTATAAATGCATTAGTAAATGCTGAAATTAACATGAACTAAGATCAATAAATGCTGTAGAAGTATTGTTCATTCTTCATGTTAACTAATGAACCTTATTGTAAATTATTACCAACTAATTGTATAATAATTGTAATTACATAATATGCTTTTCTAAAGCTGAAGTGACCTTTATTTATGTTATAATATGTGAAGAGTTCAGATGCAAAAGCCTCTTAAGTACCGTCTGAATTTTTCTTCGAAAATTAGCAATTTCCTATAGGACCTATACATTTTAAAACTTTGTGTTTTAGTAAAGTAAATTAACAATGTGTAAGATTTTTCTGTGTTACCAGCACAAAGATATCGCCATTTATTTTTCTGCAAAAGTCCCTGCTCATAGAAAGTCTGATCGAGCACATTGCAATATGGGTGTCAAAGTTTTCCTACCATTCTTCACAACCTTTTTCTCTGTATATGCAGATTCTGCTTATTAAAACCCCATCTTGTTTGCTGTGAATTACCCCTTTAATACAAAATTCCTATTTCAGTCAAGTCCATGCATGCATCTTTCTACCATCTTTCTACCATCTTCTTACATTCCCACTTTTTTATAGAACTGAAATGGTTTGATATTCCAAAAGAAATCTGTTCCAGTGTATCTAATCCATTGTGCTCTTATATGAGGTTGCTCAAATACATTTTACAGCAATATGCTACATCTTGCAGTGACTATTGAGCAGCCAAAACATATCATTTAAAGTATGATGTATGAGAATCCTTTGAATACAGGCTGCTGGATCAAGATTCAGTGTTGATCAAAATATATAAAAATAAATTCTAGTGGCATCAGAAAAAAATAACCTAATATGACACTGGAAAATACAATATGTATCATTTTTAATTTATCTTATAAATTCAGATGAGAAAGATAATTAAGATAAGAAATGTTATTACATTTTCAATGGACATATGAGGCCTTACTGGGTAAAAATAAGGGAGGTTCTGTTCTTTTATGAATTACAAATACAAATAATTTACTCTCTCTACATTCCTCTATTGCAGGATAACGTTCTGTCATCTGCCCTTCCAAAGTAAATGGCTGTACATCGGCACAGAACGAGGAAACGTCCACATTGTGAATGTGGAGTCCTTTACCCTCTCAGGATATACCATCATGTGGAACAAAGCCATTGAACTGTGAGTGCCACACACACATTTGAAATGAAATGTAATCTCTGAGTCCTGAAATCTGATTTGTAATATATCATATATGTCACATCTGTCATTGTTCCTGTAGCCTTATGTTTTATTTGTAACTAAGCAATCATTTCAATCAAATGCCATTTTAAATTCACCTGCTCTCCCTCCATCGCTCTTCTCCGTAGGTACCACCAGTTCTTCAATTATTCATTCTAACATTTTGTCGGCAGTTTTGTTTTCCTCCCTGACCCGTTGAAAAGGCTGCAGTGCCTTTGAGACCCAGACAGTGTAGACACGCGCACACACATATGCGTTTACAGGTGTCAGATCGGATCAGTGTTAGTATAGACCAGTGTTTCTCAACCTTTTTTTCCACCGGGCCGCACTATGGTCCAAGTGCAAGTCTCACGGGCCGCACGCATGTCATTTACATATTACGCCATCAATACAAACCAACCAGATTTATAATATTATTTATAGCCTAAATATTATGATATCTAAACGATTACATTTATTTAAATAAATAATTCTACTCACCAATAATAAAACACCTGATGCTGTCGGGAACCAATTTTGTGAAATTCAGCTCGAAATGAGTAACAGCACAATGAAGTTGAGATTGTAAATTGCAGTCTGTAAGAATTTTCGAATTTAATAATCTGAGGTTCTCTCCAGAGATGTTTTGCCACATTTCTGTAATAAGGATGATTGCTGCGTAGTAGTTTATGGGTGTTTTTTTTGCCTGAACATCTTCAAGTGGGTGTCTGGGCAAACCGAAAGTAAGTCCAGCACTCTCTTCACCGCTGATGCTGAGACTATTCTTGTTTGAATGCATTTCTTCACTGGCATTTTTCACATTTCATTTTCCCTCTTAACAAATTTGTCCATTCTGATGCTCAATTTTACAGAACTAATGGCTGCTGATGACTATTTGAATTTAATTCTGCCCAAGTGTTCATTAAATACGTAACATTAATTACGTGAGTACATATGTCTGCTCATGTCTGAAAATATATGAAAAACTAAATTATTTTACATGACAAAAACATTAGCTTATATTTGTTTAGTACATTCTACATTTAGTACATTAGCAACATGCTAGTAACATGCTAGTTATGCTAGCAACATGCTAGTCACTTGCTAATCATGCTAGAAACATGCTAGCGACATGCTAGTCACTTGCTAATCATGCTAGCAACATGCTAGTAACATGCTAATCATGCTAAAAACATGCTAGCAAAATGCTAGTCACTTGCTAATCATGATAGAGACATGCTAACAACATGCTAATCATGCTAGAAACTTGAATGTTTTTAAATGAATGTAAAAACTAAAACTAATTGTAAAATAAAGTTATTTTTGAATTATGTTCAACACATAAGACTGTAACATTTAGCATGATGGACCGCATCCGGATTCGTGATGGGTTGAGAACCGCTGGTATAGACAGATGTCCTGTCTTGCCTCTTGCTTTAGTACTTACGCAAACGAACACTTGCAGACAGACATGATGTGTCCCTTGTGACAGGAAGAGCAATTGTTAAAAGAGCTGCTCCGCCCTTTCCTATTGAACCTGTAGTGACAGACTAAATGGGCAAGTCAACGTGGCTTTACTGTCATGTCATTGAGCTGGGCATTTTCTCCATAAGTCTCTCTCACACATAGACACACACATTTAAATATACTGCATGCCATACATCACATATGTCAATAACATCCAATTAGCATAAATCACAATTAAAGTACAATGAAAGATTATTATTGGCCAGTATTGAATAAATGTTAAAAGTACACTCTAAAAAATGCTGGGTTAAATACAACCCAGTGTTGGGTAAATATTGGACAGAACACATCTTGGGTTGCTTTTAACCAACAGTTGGGTTAAATGTTTAACACAACCTTCTGGGCAGTAACCCAACCACTGGGTCTAAACAACCCAATCGCTGAGTTTGTCCATATTTGACTTAAGTTTGTATTTAATACAGCATTTTTTAATGTGTACTTTCCACAAGAAGGGCACAAATAAGGTCTGAACTTTATTTTGTGACAATCTTATTTCTGATAAAAAAATTAAAAATAAATATTTTATATACTTGGATATTTTAATAAAAATTTCAACAGTGGCCAGTTTTGTTTTCTCTTTTTTCAAAATACTAAATATATGTTTAACACCAATATTTTAGCAATATACATTAAAATAAAGATTAAATAAATATTACATAAAAAGACATCATTTAGAAAAAATATCTAATGTAAATATGTAAAATAATATGTAATGTAATTTTTTTATTCAAATATGTAAAATAGATAATGTATTTGTCTTTAAAAAATATAATGTTTTTTCCTATAAATTGAAGGTCTTGTTTGATAATTGTATTTATTTATTTATTTATTGTAATAAATAACATGTTTCAATGTTTGAGGTTGATGAATTCATCAAATAATATTATTTATTGAGTGCCACAATTTTTAAGGAATAATACATGTTTTGCAATGGGGTAATATTATGCAATTACAGTGTTAAGCATTATTTATTTAAAAAATTTATAAATATTATATGTAAGTTAAAATTATTTGTACATGATAAAATGTATTACATAATTTTGAAATTTATGACAGTTGAGAAGGTTAATCACATGAGATGCATCACTAGCTATTTTTCATGCTAGATTAATTTCTTATAATAATTAATCAAACACATATAATACTTCAAAAACAAGGAAATTGTCTTAAAATCAGTGCCATTCAAGTGTGCACATAAACACCCTGCTCCATAAACACACTCTCAGAATGCACTTCACAGTAGTAGCTACACCACAGCAGCTAACCAAGATGGTCTGTGCCTGTTTGAGAGAGAGAGAGAGATCTGGCATGCCACTTTGCTGTAGGCATGATAACATGGTGGTGGGTGATGTAGGCATGATGCCAGACATTGAGAAAAACAGTTTGTTGCTGCAGGTGTCAGTAGCACAGTGTTGTTTTAGAGTACGGGGGCATGTACTGTAGGTTGGCAGGTGGGCATAATGGAGTGGTGTGATGCCACATTGACAAGGGGACATCGAGGCATGTTACAAGGGTTACAATAGCAGGTGGTGTAATTTTTAAGCTGTTCCCAGGTGCACAGACTGGGTGCAAGGAAACGCCAACAAGCCCCATGGATAAACAGATTGTCTCCGCGATTCAATGAGTCTGTGCATGTCTTTTGGTGTGACAGTGCTCTGTCATAAATCCAGATCTCCGCCAACAAAGGCACTAATGTATGGATCTCTCCTTGGCTAAGGTTAAGCAGACTGCAGTAGGTCTTGAGGCATGCTGGGATTGTATACGTACTCGTACAGTCATTAAAACAGTATATAGTGGACACCTTTATGATATTTCAATAGAGTCTATTAACCAACTGACATCCATTTCAGAGACTCGATTTGCATGACAGGTGTTACTGCTTAAAGCAAATGGATGCACTCTCTTAAAATGTGAGCGAATTGCATCTTGGATTCCACACGTGTACATGTGCACACGCACAGCTGGTAAGGATGGAAGCTGATGCTGTGTTGCTCTTTCCCTGTGGGTTTTCCTGATGACAGGAAATTAAACTTCAAGTCAACATGCACTCCTCACAATCAGAGAGAAAGTGTGAGAATAAGAGGTACGTACGTTTAGTGTGATGATTATTTTGTACCTCAAAAAAAGGATTGTGGGTAGGAGGGCATATGTAGGTGAAACGGTGAAATTATGTAATCATAAGGTGTCTTGAGTGAATAAGACAGTGCGGAGTGAGGGCGGCAGTTACAGAATGAGATTTTGCCCATCCTATTCTTGTTGCCATGGTGATCAGCTCTCTAAAACCAGCCTGTTTCTCCTAAAGGAAGGGTTGAGGGATAGGAGGGAGCGTAAATTTGGATTTTGAGGTCTAGGGAATGGAGTAGTTAAGATTCTTCACTCTATCAACACGTTTGCCACCTTGACCTCTGTGTGGAGGTGCTACTGCTCCCTCCTTCGCTCTCTTTCTCTCCCGCTCACTCTCTGTCTTTTAACTAAACAGGGCTCAGTTTGTGCCAAATGCACTCGTTGACCTCATAAACTGAGTTTGGTTACTGTGCCGGGTGAGGATAGGTTACATTTTTCTTCTCTACTAGATTACTGAACATTTGATCATATCAGACAGATAAGATGAATACTACTACTTACAAATGGAGGCTTTAGATAAGATTTTTTTTATTGTCAAGATGCTGTTTTATATCTATTCTTGTGGTGAAATTAGGACCTCAAATGAACATTGTGGTTACATATTATTTTAAATAATTAAAGGGATAGTTCACCCAAAAATGAAAATGTGATGTTTATCTGCTTACCCCAAGGGCATCCAATATGTAGGTGACTTTGTTTTTCAGTAGAACACAAACGAAGATTTTTAACTCAAACTGTTGCAGTATGTCAGTCATATAATGTCAGTCAAAGGTACTCACGGCTTTGAGAGAAATAAAACATACACAGACAAAACCAAATTAAACCCTGGGGCTCGTGACGACACATTGAGGTCTAAAGACATGAAACAATCTCAATTAGGAGTGTCAATGGTCCATTTGAGAGATAGATGGTGGTAATGCACTTATAAGTCTGCGATCCGCTGTAAAGCAAGAAGACGCGTCACGTGCCGGCTGTTGTGTGAACGTGCTCAGGAGAGTTTCTTGCACAGACCGATTGTTTTGTGTCTTTAGACCTCAATGTATCGTCACGCGCCGCAGGGTTTAATTTGGTTTAATCTGTGTATGTTTTTTTTTCTTTTTCTCAAAGCCGTGAGTACCATTGTCTGACTTTATATAACTGACAGAATGAGTTAAAAATCTTCGTTTGTGTTCTACAGAAGAAACAAAGTCATGTACATCTTGGATGCCTTGGGGGTAAGCAGATAAACATCACATTTTCATTTTTGGGTGAACTATCCCTTTAATAAGTGTATTTTTAGGACTGTCTGTGTTGTCTCTATGAAACATTTTGTAACAAGGCTTGAAGTGAAATACCTCCATTTTTATCTATTGAATGAATAATTTTGTCACAATAATCCATCATTTATCTTTGAAGATAATTTCTTAGCAAATATTGATACAGAATACGATAATAATATGTCAGTATTAGAATATGATAATCTACATACAGTATCAAAATTTAATTTAATTAACGTTATGTGGTTTTAATGTTTAATCACATCCTTTTTTGGCCGATTCAATAAATGGCTGATAATAATGTTTTTTTTACTATTACTTTACTATTTAGGATAATTAAATTCAGTCATTTTCAAACTAATTTAAGCTAAAAAAACATTTTAAATGCTACAGGTTAAAAAAAATGATAAAGAAAGCAGCAATTAAAGAAATGATAATGTGAAAAACACCCTTAAAGTTGACATGGAACAGAAGTTTTGATAGTCTTTTCTTCACTAATGTGATGCATATCAGAGTGAAATGGCCACTCAAAAAAAAAAAAAACTGTAGGGCGGGACTGTATTTATTCATAGGGAATTTATCAGATTGGTTGTTTGCTATTACTGTGATCTCAGAAAATACAATATATTTTGTTGCAAGAGGGAGGGGAAGTTTTTTGATTAAAGATTACAGTGGCATATAAAGAAGGTTGCACATATAAAAAATGATATTAAATACTGTAATATTTCTTGAACATTTATATATAGTATTTTGTAATGGTGAGCAGGTGAGGGGCCCTGTGTTACAGATTTTTATTCCCCATGTACCTGTCAGTCACATCTCAGACGCAGATCAGGACTCCTGTCTGTCGCACCTCCATCACCGTAACAGACGTATAAGGCTCTGTCTCTCCTCATCACGCTGTAGCTCAACAGAATGTAGCTGGAGGGGAGAGAAGGACCCCTGTCTAGGCCACGGCTGTCACCACTATAGGTGTCTAAGGCTGTGCCTGAGAGCCGTCAACAACACAGTTGGCCTGCTGGGTAGTCAGAGGGTACAAAGGAATAAGACTCCTGCCAGCACAATCAATGGCTTGTGTGCGTCCACAATATTGCTAGCTGAAGTAGCACCTATTGATGGCAAGGCAGCTTGTTCTGTGATGAATAGAGAGAAGGGTTCTGTAAATGAGAGTATCAGTATACACTGCCTTTTTATTAGGCCCGTATTTATTAGAATGAAACATTTTGCTCTTTCCGATCTGTCGGGCTGTTTCTTAACTAAAGTAATGATGGCATATTATTCATTGGCTGCAAATGAGTGGGCAGTAGTGGTCTTGTCAAATTTCTCGCTTACACCATTGTGTCCCAGGGAGATCTCAAAGCTTCTTTTATGTATTTAATGACATTTTAACTGTGAATAATCTTGAGGTTGAAACTGACTGTCTGAATGTCAGTGTAGACTTATACATTTCATATTTCAAAAGCCTAATGGAGTCAGATTAGGTTGGTTTCAGTAGGACAACATCAAATATAAGATGCCTCTATAGGAGCCTGTCATGAATTATTCGATGCATTATGTAAAACCCTTTCAGCTATGCATGGCAAGAATCCCACTCTTGGATTTTGTAATACATTGTTAAAGAAGATATTTTTATGAGATAAAATCCAATTTTAGTATTGATAAATCTCTATGATCTCAGCCAGTGCTGCACTTCCTGTCTAAATTCATGCACAATCTTTTGGGGGATTGGAATTGTTATGAAAAACTCTCTATATTGAATGGTTTTATTCTCTCTATATTGAATATATCATGGTTTTATTTGCTCTGATAGATGTTTTATTGTTTCATTAAGGATATTTGGTTGTGTGTTTGGGTGTTGTTTTGCTATCTGTGGGATATTTATGTGTTAGGAATATGTGTGTATTTGAGTGTTGGTGTGTGCTGAAAGCGATTTTCATCCAATAGAGATTAATATTAAATTATTTATTATATATACTGTATAATTATTAACTTTGTAAATGTTTGATAATGGATCTGTATGACAATCTTTGTTTTTAGTTATTATTTGTATGGCATACCAAACTGTCCAGTTAAACTGATTTATTTAATCTTTGGTGCATGCTGGGAAACATACTCATAATCACACTCATAAACACACCACATCAATTATAACATGCACTACAATTAAAAAGTTTGAAGTATTTTTTTATTTTTATTACCAAAACAGCACATGACACTGAAGACTGGATTAATGGCTGCTGAAAATTCAGCTTTGCATTCACATAAATAAATTACATTTAAAAACATTTTAAAATGAAAACTGTTATTTTAAATTGTGATAATATTTCACAATATTATGTTTTACTGTATTTTTGATCAAATAAATGCAGCCTTGAGAGTTGAGAGTTCTTTAAAAAAATCTTACCAGCCTCAAACTTCTAAACAGTAGTGTTTAGGGATGGGTATCATTTACACTATATCGATACCGATACCGATACTGGTACTGGTACTTATCGATGCTGTTATCGATACTATTTGTTGCAAAAAGATATGATGTGAAAAGTTGTTGAAAATGTCAAGTTATTTTATTACGGCTGAACTTTAGCAAGTGTATTAAAGTTCTTCAGTCAGGAGCAGTGAGTTATTTTTCTTGTGGTGTTTTATTTTATTTAAGCAGTGTTCAAAGCGGAATAAAATAAGAAAATTATTAACTTTAAAAAAAAATCTTATTACAACAGGGGCATGAAATCATTATTTAATGGTGTGTTGTTTAATCATAATCATTTAACTTTCAATCATATTATCATGTGTTATAGATGTAATGTATTTTTGTTATTTTTAAACCTGGGAATAAATATTACCCCATCTTTTTTTTTTTATCTTCTGTTAAACATAAAAGTTATTTTGAAGAATGTGGGAAACCAGGGCTAAACTGAATGCCTCTGAATGCTTCACACTGTCTACATACTGTATTTCCTGTTATGTGTTTGAACTCTTCTATCCTGTCTTCTCGACTAACACCAATCCCAAACTTGTCTTTCTCTCACAGGTCCTCCAAGGCCCACCCCGGCTCAGTCGTTCACATTAGTGACAATCCTATGGATGAGGGCAAGGTAAGGCGATGCCTACACAACTACATGAAAACAAATCAACACTTCCTGACATGAATAATTAATTTCCCTTACTTCGCACAAAGCTCTTGTTTTTTTTCTTTCTGAACTCGTAAGACATTTCTTTCTTACTGTGCAGCACAGTTCAGTAATTGGGTCTAATCTCACACAGCTTGTTAGCAAATTATGTTGTTTTTGAAAACAAATGATCGTGGAGATATGAAGATGAACAAATGCTCCAGGTACTTCCAAATGCATCTTTTTAGACATTGATTTTACCTTCGCTAATTGCCAGCGCACAGTCAGAGGGGAGCAGAGAGACCGGCACACACCTGCTGGGGTTTTGCCTTTGTATGGATGACAAACTGTCTGTCTCTTTCTCTGGCAGCTGGGAGCTCCTCATAGGCGCCTTTACAGCGATGATCCACTCTCTCTCTCCCCATCCCACTTCTGCCCCTGAACGGGGCATCGATCCATAACAGGTCCACTCAGTTCTTAATGTGTCTTAAAGTCCTTAGACACATTGTCCCTCTCTCTTGGCTTACAGAACTCTGACATTTTATCAAGTCATAGACTATCACGGAAACTTTAAAAACAAAGAGGTTTTGAGCTCAGATGAAAGGAGACATTTTATTTTAAAAATATATTTTGATGGATTTCCTGACCACTCTTTCTCATGCATTTACAGCTCAGGACTACACCCGGCGTAATGCGGCTGCCAACACGTTTTTTTGCTTTCAGTTCTCAGCCCACCGCGTTGTTTAAATAGCAAAGTCACCCCCATAGTCTATGTGTTGTTGGAGCAATATTGGCGTGTTGTAGGAACCGAAAAATTCCCAGACAACTCAAACCCTAAGTCAATGCGCAAGTTATTTTGCCCTCATGCTTGCAGGTCAGTCCGTCAGGACTGCAGCAGCAACAAATTATGTTTTGTTAGGCACATAATATAAAAATGTTGCATTCATATAATAGCAGCGTGTAAGATGCCTACATTTGGTACAAGCACTATTGAGTATGATACGCCCAGAAATGGGCTTTTTCAATTTACGTGAAAGCAAAAGTATGCTCTTAGTAAAAAGTACTGAGATAGTAGTCGTGCCAAAATCCTGGGATTCCCAAAATAACCACTATGTCATATATTGGCGGCGTTGACTAATTCACTTGAGACTGGATGTACATGAGAGAAAACGACCAACTAATTATCCAAAGAAAGTGAGCTGCAGCAATATGACGGGCCTTAAGTTCTCATAATGACTCTCAAAAGTTTCATATAAGTGGGTCCCACATTATAGGAACATCACATCCTTTCTTTTTACCTCGAAATCTATCAAATTTGGCTTTATCTTGTTCAACGTTAGCACCAGCAATTAGCTACAAGTATCAGTAACAATATTTACTTATTTTCGAATAAACTTCATATCGTCTTTACTTAGTTGTACTGTTGAAAATAGTCACAGAGGGCACTAAAACTGCTACGGCGGGTGCAATCAACACGTTTTTTAACTAAACATAAAGACACTCATTGACTGTTTTCAGCATTTCATAAATATCACCCACAGTAGGGTTCACGTGACAGCTAAAGATTTTCACAATAATTACTAAAATTCGAACATAGTTTCACGCCATGTTAGCGCGCCCGGCTTGTGAGTTAGTTCACTGAAGATAACGGTTCATTTTCAAGTTTTGACTAGGCCAATCGGATCTTTAGTGAATGAATCGTTTGTTGGCTCTGCGTACGATGAACAGGTTCATGAAAAGAATCATGAATCAGCTCTGCGTCTGCACATAAGGAGTAACATGAACTGTGTGAGTATCTTTGCATAAAAGTGTTTCTCAAAATAAAACTACTCCGTAAAGTATACATGATGTATAAGTAGTAACAATTTACTTTTACTTCCTGACCACCACCTATTTGCTCGCGCATGAGTAGATCCATTTGCTCTATGGAGAAGCGTTTAGTCTGTGCGCCTTAAAATTCCGGCGTTTAAATAGCAACTCGCTCTTAAAGGAAATGGGAGATTCTGATTGGTTTATTTCACGTTATGCGTTTCACGTTTTAACGTTATTAAAACACACCCATTACTCATTAAAAGAATAGGGACAACCCTTTTAGACCATGCGCCGAGAGCGTCAATCGTTTTTCCCGTTGTTATACTAGCAAAAGTGGATTTGGAAACGCCCGAAGTGCACCTGCGCCGTGCGCTTTAGACCATGTGCTTAGATCGTTAAAATAGGGCCCAAAGAGTTTAAAAAAGCACCTTAAATCTTAAAAGTCATACAGTAACTTTTTGCAGTACTGGGGAAAATTTAAGTCTATAAGAAAGAAAATTCACAGAAAAAGAAATTAAATGAAATAAGGGTGAGTAAATTATAGAATTTTTATTTTCTGATGTGCCATTTCTTACATAATAAATATAGAGTTGAATTGTGGTAATAACAACTTGCACATTTCTTCCATGTTTTGAGCAGAATTTTTTGTCTGATTCATTGATTTTGTTGGAGACAATTGTTTTGGATTAACAATCAGTAAAAAGGACTTGAATTTTCTCAAACAGCTATTTAATGTTTCATTTGATGAAACCCATAATTTACTTTCAGATTTTTGTCACCACCTCCATGAACTCTCATCGGTTTACTGGTCAGGTTCAACAGACTAACAGCATATTTTCCTTCTTTTCTTGTTCCCCCACATCTTTCTTCTTTTTTCAGCTTATAATAGGATTTGAGGCTGGGATCGTAGTGCTGTGGGATTTGAAATCAAAGAGAGCTGACTACCGGTACACTTACGATGAGGTATGTATTGTCACACAATGTTGTATTCCAGGCTCCTGTCGCCTGCAGTGGCACAAATGCTTAGAATATGGAAATGCTTTGCACAAATATTCATGAGATGTTTTGATTTTAATAAAGGACGCTGATTAAATCTCTAAGTAGGCACATAGTCTGTTCAGCTGTGTGCTACAGCATCAAAGGAACATTGGTATTTGAGAAGAATAAGTGGCAGTGTGTAGTGTAGTTTGGATGCTATGTTCTTCCTATTCTCAGTCATTCATTCAAATTGGTGTCTTCTTCAGGAATGTTATGAAAAGTGGAGGAACACATTATAAACTCATGACTCATTAATGGATTATATTAGGTAACAAGTGCTGTTTTCAGAATTAATTGATAAAATAAATGTAATGTCGCGTTCCCATACAGTCATGGTCTGGTGATTACAACTCACCCTGATTACTCGCACAATTTAAATTTATCCCATCCCAAAACACAGGATTTACCTGTAAAAATGTGTTGAAATAAAGAAAATGCATGAGACAAACTAGTTTAAGTGAACCACAAAACCGTTCCCTCCCACCTACGCAGAATATGAAGACATCCTTGTTATTCTTAGATTATCATTATTCATTTGTGAAATTTTATTCAAGCCATTTTCAGCATTTTCACTGGCAATAAAACGTTTAACAAGCCAACATCGCTTCCAATTGCCAGTTTACATTTACCATCAACTATTATCAAAAGGTATTTCTAAATAAATACAACACAAAACATTTTCTTGCGACCTTATGTGAAGTATTATGACAAAATGCATTATGAAGAAGAATTAGAACCCTGTTCTGCAGCTGCATTAGAGCTAATATCAGCATCATGCTTCATAAGACAATTTATGAGATTAATAGTACACTTTTACTCAGACACTCACTTCAAACCACCATCGAGTGTTTGTAATAACTTCCTTTTGCGATCATTTGTGGGCATTTGATAATTTACGGTTGTTAAAATATGCTATTTATAGCCTTTTATATCGCTTACAAATTAGCATTTCAGATCTACACATTCATCAAGAAAATCACATACAAACCATATTCTATCGTAATTGTGTGTTTATTATCTTATATAATCTATAGTGGCTGTTGTCATGTTTATTTCTGCTGTGTAAAAGCCTTAACATGTATACTCTGGCTGAAACTCACATTGTTTGTGTTTGTGATACATTCCAAGTATAATACACATTAGTAAAAGGATCTATTTGAATTTGAATTTGTCTATATATACTTTTCGGGGCCGCGGTACATTAAAAGTGGCCCAAAAAACCACAACATGTGGCTCTGTAATTTTTCCTGCGACTATTTTCAAAATAGCCCACGGCCACTTGTGCCGCTACCCTGGCAACACCGGTTCGCTGTACCCTCATCACACAATAATAGATAACCTTCCGCGCTGCGATGACGGGAAGAAGTTGAGGTCAAACCTTATCACATGATTCATTTGTGTTAAAAAAATATTAATGCGTTAATATTTTTAGATTAATCGCATGCGTTAACCCGTTAACGTTGACACCCCTAGTTACAACATATTCTCCAACTTATTTAGTGAACGGCAAAGTGAGCACTATAGCTATAGGAAGATTACAGTTTGTATGTTTGTTGTCTGCTGTTCTTACTGGGTGTTGTTCTTAAGCCATCAATTTACACAACATAATTTATTGATTGATTGAAAACAAACTTCTTTAAATATTATATATTTTTTTTAACTTTTTAATATAATAATTATACAATAATTATTAAGACAAATTAACAATTCAAAATATATTTAAAAAGTAGTTAACACAATGTAGTTATTAATATATACCTTCCTTGTTTAAAACAACACTATTCAAAGTTTTGGTTCAGAACTCCTCAATGCTCATCAAGGCTGCATTTATTTGATCAAGAATACAATAATACAGTAATATTGTCTATTATTCCCTGTCTGTGGGTATCTCCAATAGTGTGATGAAGAGAGAGAAACATATTGAGGATATAGTAGAAGGGATCTAGAGGTCCTGGTATCTTTAAGGTGTTGTTAATTTTTGTCACTCATTTCAGAAAGTGAAACTCATATTATATAGATTCATTACACATAGAGTGAAATATTTCAAGCCTTTATTTCTTGAAAATTTGATGATTATGGCTTACGATAATGAAATTCACCTCAGAAAATTAATTATTCATAAGTGTCTAACAGAAAGTCAGGCTTCTGAAAAATGTTAATATTACATAAGATCAATAAAACTCAATACTTGGTTGGGCCTCTTTTAAACAGAAATGTCAGGCTTCATTTCTGTTTAAACACTTGGTTGGGCCTCCTTTTCATGAATTACTGCATCATCATGCGGCGTGGCATGGAGGCAATAAACAGAAAGCCTGTGGCAGGCTTGCTAATGAGCCCAGCGGCTTCTTTGATAGCGGCCTTCAGGTCATCTGCATTGTTGGGTCTGGTGTCTCTCATCTTCCTCTTGACATACAAAGATTCTCTATGGGGTTCAAGTCAGGCGAGTTTGCTGACCATCAAGCACAGGTAACAACATGGTGAAGCCCAGGTTGCTTGAACCAGCTTTGGTACCTTGGCAGTGTGGGCAGGTGCCAAGTCCTGCTGGAAAATGAAAATTAAATCAGCATCAATTCCATAAAGCTTGTCAGCAGAAGGAGCATGAAGTGTCTAAAATGTCCTGGTAGCCAATGGCTTGCGTTGACTGTGGATGGTCTTCAGCCAACCTTTTGGCAAGGTTGCACAGTCCTGCTGGTGGACCATAAAGCTTGTCACAGAAGGAAGCAGTGCTAAAAGTATGACATGGCAGACCAACACCCAGATGAATATCAAATAATCACTGACTGTGGAAACTTCACACTGGACTTAAGCAACATGGATTCTGTTGCCTCTCCTCTATTCTCTCAGACTCTCCGGGACATGATTTCCAAATTAGCAATGTAAAATTTTACTTTATCTGAAAAGAGGACTTTGAGCACTGGCAACTGGTAACAGTCCAGTTATTTTTCTCCTTAGCCCAGGTAAGATGCTTCTGACAATGTTTCTGTTTCAGAAGTGGCTTGTAGCCTTTTTTCCTGAAGATGTCTGAGCGTGGATGACTCTTAATGACTGACTCCAGCTTCAGTTCACTCCTGTGAAGCTCTCCCAAGTGTTTGAATCGGCTTTGCTTGACAGAATTCTCAGAGCCTTCCGGTCATCCCTGTTGCTTGTGCACATTTTCCTACCCAATTTCTTCCTTCCAGTCAACTTAGCATTTAATATGCTTTGATTACAGCACTCCTTGAACAGCCACCCCTTTCAGCAATGGACCCCTCTGTGACTTACCCTCTTTGTGGAGGGTGTCAATGATCGTCTTCTGGCCACTGCCAAGTCAGCAGTCTTCTCCATTATTGTGGTTTCAAAGAACAAGAGATACCACAATTTATACTGTATGGATGGTCATTTATTGAATCTCAAATGTAAATATTCTATATTTTTTACTTTCATTAGCAAAATAATACAAATATAAACAAACTGAAGTGTTTTAGTTTACATGTAATGAATCTAAAATATATGAAAGTTTCACTTTTTGATAAGTTACAAGAAAAAGTGAGATGTACCTGTAATTTTTTTGTAACATCATACATTTTTACAAATGTACTGTCTCTTTTGATTAAATGCATCATGAGTGTAAGTGTTTTTTTTTCTGATTTTCCATTTTCCTTTTACAAATAAACTCCATGACAATAATAATATCCCGAAAGTGGATGAACTTGGAAATTTGAGGAATGTTTCCTTTCAGCTGTGCTATGCCTCTGAATTTATTTATCCATTCATTGGCCCATTGTCTCTTGAATTGCTTGTAAACATTTAATTTCAGCTTAAATGTTTTTTATTTTTGATTCTAATCTGTTTGAACTCTGAACTTTTGTCCTGGAAATTATTAACATGTATCTGAAAGTCCCCATAGAACATACAGTTAATCTGCCACTCCAGTTTAAGCTGGTCCGATGGCTTTTGTCAACAGTGGCAGCCAGCGTATATTAGTTATTACGATGAGCATGATGTGCCCAAAGCAAAGTGCTAAGGAATTAAAACCGACAAACACTGTTTTTTCCCCCCAGACATGCAAGCACACACACACACACATGCATGCATATGTCAAACCCATCTCTTATTGTAACTCCCTCATTGGTGTGTTAGTGTATACGTGTGTTGTGTGTGAGAGTGAGAGTTAATTTCTCAGAGGACATCTCATCTGTACCCTGATGAACGACTGTGCCTGGCTGGATGTCTGATTTATTCATGCCTTCATTTAACTTGATTGATTAGTACAGCAGAGATAAATGTTCTACAATTCACTGCTCCATAGGGGTAGCAAGGTGTCATTTTAGCTCAGCACAGAGTCACGCTCATACCATGAAACACTATTGTCCATCAGACCCCCATAGTGCCTTACTGTTTATAATTATGAAGGAGAGACCAGGAAAAGGCTCAGACAGGTTGATCAGACTGTCTTTAGTTATGCAGATGTTGCCTGGGAACCTTTTATCTTTGAAGGGGTCACAGAAGTGCAATAGACAGCAGAATTAACATCATATCAGATCATGGGAAGCTATTAGTGCTGAAGGGGTCACTGAGGTGCAATGAGCAGCAAAATTAGCACTGAGCCAGCGAGGAGCTATGCTGTTATCGATGGATGGAAATGCTGAAATAAGGATAAGGAAAGGATCAGTGCAAGCAGCATAAAGCATGTACTGTATGGACAGGCAGTTTCTGTGTAATAGAGATTTTAATAATCTTGCTTTCTCCATCTTCCTTTCCCCTCTCCTTCTCCTTTTTCATTTAATAATTTTTGTGTGCAATGAAGAGTGAGATATAAATAATAAACTACATTTTTCCTTGCATCTATACAAAGTTCTGTCATGAAACAGGTCTAGATTGGCCTCAACCCAATCTGCCAGTAATCACATATACCTTACATGGTGCAGCTGATTGTTTCTGTTGTTATCAGCAGCCAATGAGCTTGCTGCTTAATATTCAAATACTTGACCAGTGTTTTCTGTAGCAGTTTGCAGAGTGCTTGCAGAAACCCTTCACCTTCCCCATCTCCACCTTTATAGATCAGTTTAAAAAGGGTATTTTTTTTGTCTTTATAACGACCGGACAGTGTAAAGCAGGCAGGAAGCGAAGTAGGAGAAAGAGAGGGGGGCGGGATCAGGAAAGGTCCTCGAGCGGGATTCGAACTCGGGACGCCCATAACACAACAGCATTATATGTCGGTGCACTGCCTGCTAAGCTATCAGCACCGACTGCTGCAGGTAATTTCATGTTTGTTATAAGTGCAGGGTAATTTCAAGCATGCTATATATTTTATGTGATGTCATTGCTGTGTGGTTGCTAGGGTGATTAGAGTTGTTACTAGGGTACCCAAATCAAAAGAGATATTCTGGTTTCTAGCCATTTATTGTCTATCACTTTGAAAAGTGATAGTGGATTGGAACGAAATGGATTGTTCAACTCCCTAACTGTAAATATGAGCAACAGTAATATTTATAAAAAGCACTTGCTGTAATTTATATATGCTTTTTTATATGTTTGCACATCTACAGTAGTAATTTTTGGAAAGATGGCCAGCTGACCTTGTTCCGGATGGCTTGACGTTCACTGCAGGAATGATGGGATTTGTGTGTGTGAGGGCAGTGGCAGCAATATTTTTGGACTGAAGAGGCGGGTTGTGGCTGCCTGCAGTAAAGACAGCAGACCTCTTTAGCTTTAATTGGGCCTCTGTGTGCGTGCATGTGTCAGAGGTATGACAGTGTCACAGTTCCCTGTCTCCTGTGGGTATCTCCATGAGTGTGACGAAGAGAGAGAAACTTATAGAGGATAGAGTAGAGGGGAGCTAGAGGTCCTGGTATCTTTAAGGTGTTGTTAATAAGGCAGTCTGCTTATCCTTCAGACCTTTCTCAAGCTGACACACACACACACACACACACACACACACACACACACACACACACACACACACAGATATTTTACGTATGATACATATTCATATTCATGTCAAATGTTGATACAAATCATGGACAATATTAAGATACTTGCAGTTTATTCATCAGGAAGGTCTGGTCAAGTGCATTTTTTATTAGATACAGTATTCCATGCCATATTCTGTTGTATATTTTGGCAAATGTAGTAGCCAATCCAGGTAATCCATGCATTAAAAAAAACATTCTGGTCAGATACTATATTCTGCAAAAACGTTAATGTATGTAGTATGCAATTCTGAATAGTTTGCTTCAAGCTTCATTGGATGTCATTTGTTTAGTAAAACACATTTATGCTGAATAATTATGTTCCACAGCCATTTGTTCTGTACCTTCAGAACATATATTATGCAAGCAACATAATTCTTCCTAATCATAGTGGAGTGTTGTGAATGTAGCTGTGCTTAAGCGTATTGTGTGTGTGGGTGGGGTGTGTTCGTCTGGTTCCTCCTCTCTGGATGTTTCTGTTGGGATGTTGCACTCGGTTCATTGATTAGTTAGGTCTGCTGTGGTTCGTTCCCACTGTCTGCCGGAGACAGAGATAGAGCCACCATCATTATGCTAAACAAGAGGAGACTGTGCTTAATTAGAAAATAATGAAAACTCTCTTTCAGTCTTCTTTGTGCTTTCACTGGCTCCCTTTTCTCTCGATACATCAGTCTCATGCTGTGCATTCTCTCTCTTTCTCTTCCCCTTGATTCAATTCTGTTCCATTCATTGCGCTATATTGGCCTGACTGTTTTCCCCATAGTATTGCCAAAGCCTTCAGTCAATACAACAACAGTACAAAACAAAGCTATATAAAGAAACAAAGCTACTGATGTGCAGCAAAGGAATTATGGGAAGTTTAATATATGTTCCAATATGTTATGTTCCAATATACATGTTGCATAATTTTCAATAAATGGTGTTCTTTAAAACTTTCTATTCATTAAGAATCCCAAAATTTTCTAAAATATCACAAAAATATTAAGCCTCACCCCTATTTTCAACATTGATAATAATATGAAATGTTTTTTAGCACCAAATTAGCATATTATGATTTCTGAAGCATCATATGACACTGAAGACTGGAGGAATGGCTGCTATAAATTCAGCTTGGCCATCACAAATGTCAATAAAATATATAATAAATATCAAAATATAGTTTTTTTTATTATAATGATATTTCACAATATTACTGTTTGTACTTTATTTGTAATCAAATAAATGTAGCCTTGACTTAAAAAAATACCCCAGCCTTTAGATTGGTAGTGTATATAAAAGTTATTAAATAATGTAGCTAGCTAAGTAGGGTTGTGCTGATAGACGATAGTATCGTGTATAGACAATAGTCAGAGATATCGCCTGTGGGTGATGCGTTTGACGATAGCAAGATGATGATGATTATTATTATAATTAATATTATTATCACGCTAGTAGTACTATGGCTGAAAATACCAGACACATGATGATGTGATTCTAGAAATATTGCCAGGGGAAATGTAATATTGTAGATTTGATTAACTCTACTTAATCACAAAATAGCTTAGCAACATTATTTTAAAACCAGCTACTTTGGGGTTTGGGTTCAGTTCTTTATAACATTAAATAACACTTGGATATAAATTCGACTCCCCTTCTCATGTTTTTTGGATAGGGCCACAGCATAAACGCTGACGGTCTAAAAAGCATGCTGCAATCCTACTGTCGGGTTGCACTGAAGCCACAGATGCAGAATGTGTGTAACAGACCTTCTAGCTTCAATATTTTGTCAATTGTATTGCTCAACACCAGAAAGACAGTCTTTCTTTATATCACTTTTCCCAGCATGCCTCTTGATTAAATCTGGGTAGAGCCGACTTATACCCCTGGGTCATATTCTTGGGCATTACCAGTATGAGTTACTATTAGGAAATCTCCCATTGAGTTGCCTGTCCCCATGCAAGCATTACTAACTTATATTTCCTGCTATTTTTCCTGTCTTGAACTGTCATTCTCGCTCACAGGCGATCCATTCTGTGGCCTGGCACCACGAGGGGAAGCAGTTTATCTGTAGTCACTCAGACGGCACACTGACCATATGGAATTTAAAGTCCACAGCCAAGCCCACACAGACAATCACACCACACGGTTAGTGATCTTTCTCTTTTTCTAACACACAAATTCATTTTTTGTCAGGATAATGGTTGCAAAATTAATTGCTCTTATTTCTATTTCACAAGGTTGTATCACACCACAAAGACTTGAAAGTTAATTCAGGGTTGTAATTAGATTTTCTTTTGCCCTCTCCTTCACAAAGCTGCTTAAAACATTCGCCTCCCCTTTCCTGATTTCCATTTCAAGTGAAGCTTTAATTTTCATTTTAATTTTGTTCTTCCGTGGAGACTGCCTGTGTTGTGGTCTTTAGTGATGATGAGTGAGGTGAGGTCATGCTCTTCCTTTTGGTGCACGTCCTTGCCTGCTCTATTGAAGATACTCCACTACAGTCCTCTCTTGATACAAGAACCCCTTCAGCCTCACCATGCCTCCGTGAGAGGAGAACATCAGACAGACAGATTTAGAAACTAATTGGGAAAAGCCATAAAATGTTGTCAGAATTTTGGTATTTTCAATCCATAGGCATTTGTAGGCCCTGTTTACGGAGGATTTAGCCCCGCTGTCTTTTATCTTAGACACATTTAAAATCTGAGACTAATCTGCTCCATTTTTCTCTTTCAAGCAGATGCAGTTTTTCTTATTTAAATTAATATTTTTATTTAAATATAAACAGCAGCGCAATTCTTTAAATTAATTTATACATTATTTTAAATGCAATATTTGAGCTATTTGCACATAAAGCAAAAATATTCTTCTGAGCCCAACTAAAGACTGAAATCCTGGAATCACCCTTTTTAGTTCAAATATTTTTTGGACAGTTACCATTTTATTTTAAGGATTGTCGTTCAACAAACTGCTTTGGAGGAGAAGAAAATTACATAAGTCAGTTTGTTTAATAGTGAACATTTCTGTTTGTTTATAAAAGTACTTATGTAGTTCTTCTGTGACACACTTCCTGTCTGTGGGAGAGAGTGGCTCTTTTCCAAATGACACCCTCAGCCTCTGCAGCTGTCCTTCTGTCTACTCTTTGGTGACATCATTCTTGGTAGACAGTTGGCTGTAAAGTCTCCTCCTGAAATGCCAAATGACAACTTTAGTCTTTTAAGTTTTGAAAATGTACAGGAAGTTTTGTGGCTTTACTCTAATGGATACGAAACCCCCTGTTTGCTAATACACCCCTAAAATGAACAGTGTTTCACATCTACAAAAAACAAAAACAAGAAACAAAGACCAACCCTTTGATAACTTCCTGTTTTAATCAGAAATATGTGAATGGCTTCATGCTCGTCAAATGATTTAATTGGGTCTTTAGCAAGTCCACACCTGTTTGGGACAGAGCCAGAAAAAGAGGTTAGGAAACTCTCTGAATGAGTCTGATTCTGTTTCAGGAAAGCAGCCTAAAGATGGAAAAAAGCCAGAGACTTGCAAACCCATTCTTAAAGTGGAGTACAAGACCACAAGAGCAGGGTAAGTGCACATCTGCAGCAATACATTTTTGTTTTTCCTGACCATCTCAGACATCATGAATGGTGGCCCAGGCTGGTTTTTGCTGGTCGAGCTGCTAAACCACTATAGTGTTCATAAGTTAAACTTTTCTAGCGATATGTTGTTTTTAAATAAATGTGGAGTCCAAAAGTCTGAGACCACATTGAAATATGGAATTAAAAATACATTTCAAGCTCATTTAAACCTAGAAGTAAACAAAAAGTTACAATGTAAAATAAATAAGTACTTAAGATTCTGCAGGATTTCTAGGTCACAACCAAATAAACAATCTTGTGGAGTTCATGCAGCTCAAGTGCTTCTTTAGTTAAAGGAAAAGGCATTCTAAAAGCCATCATTTCAGCTTCTCACTCAGATTATGCAAATAATATAATTTGAGAAAAATACAAGCACAAACTTTCTGACTTTTGAAGCTCATTGTATGGAATATGTTTGTGTTCTGAACAGGGATCCGTTTATGATCTTCTCTGGTGGTTTGTCGTATGACACTGTTGGTCGACGGCCATGCTTGACAGTAATGCATGGAAAGAGCACAGCAGTATTGGAGATGGACTATCCCATTGTAGATTTCCTCACCCTGTGTGAAACGCCATATTCTAATGGTATGTAGGTCGATTTACTCATTAACAGCACCTGCTCTGTCCAATATTTTTGCAACACGTGCTCAGTCTTTTATCTCATGCCACTTCCTCTCTTTTCATTTTTTGCTGACATTTGAACCTTTGTTTTGTTGGGTTGTTCTATTCTTTCATGTTCTTTGTAGATGAGCTTGAGCTCTCCCAGTGGAACTGCTGCCTAGTAATTACATTTTACATCACTTTTTTTAAGCTCCCTCTATTCATAACATCCAGTTCTGTGACTGCATTCGTTTATTATTGCCGTACTCATTTGAATAATTTATCACTTTGGTGGCTATTTATGAATAGTAAGTAATAGCAATAGTATCACATACTGATAAAAAATGTATAGCCTGAATAATAGCTTTGGATGAAAGCGTCTGCTAAATGCATAAATGTAAAATGTAAGTGTTTTGTTTTCTCTCTGCAGGCAGCTGTAGCAAAGGCTGATAGGACTTTAGTTTGTTAATAATCTGTCAATAATTTGCTGCTGTGAAAAAGAGAATATTAAATATACTTATTATGGGCTCTTTGAAATACTTGATGCTCCGATTGGCAAGACTCTGATTTTTCCCCTAAAATGTCTGTTGAGCAAAATTTCAGCATTGCTTTTGAGCATTACTGATATAAAGATGAAAGACTGTTCAAGTTTGAAAGAAATTAATACATTTATTATGCAAGTATGCATAACATTTAAAAATAAAGAAGTGACAACATTATCAGCACACTAATAATATTATACGATTTCTATTTAAAATAAATGCTGTTCTTTTAAACTCGTTTTTCATGTTATGGCACAATGACACTATGGACACGGTCCGTGTCACTAGTTAAAATTGCTTATTTCTCTGGATTTAAACATTCTTCTAAACATTTGGGATAAAGTCAGCAAAATATATAACACTATTCTAGTGGTTTTTGAATATTTTAATAAAAAATCGTATATATTGTGCTTTTTAAGTTCAACTCAAATCAATATTTTAGACGCCATGGTTTGTGTTGGGGTTTATTTTGAGGTAATGACAAGCTGACTGTACTTTATTCCTTACATAACACCCTGATCATATCACATACTTTAGCTTGTGCATGGTGTTGGATTAAAAACAATAATTTTTCTTGTGATTCACCTTTTACAGATAATCATGCAGTTGTTCTTGCCTAAACAAAGCATCTGTGTTCATATATTTGCGTTAAAGGCTTAACCGTTTTGTTTAGAGTTTGATTTAAGGCAAACTGAGAAGCACTGAAGAATGCAGAAGGAATGGGAACGGTGTTTGCAGTGCTGCTTGCATAACAGTGCCTGACTCTGTGTGTTGATTAAGCTATATTTGAAGTGAAACGTCTTTGGTTCTGACTCATTATTGAAACATTTAGGAGGTTCAAACTAATGCAGTGACATCTCTAGTCGTAACTTCAATGGATCAGGACACTTAAATATGATACACACTTGATTATAAGTGTTCATGCCAAAACGGGTGCCATTTGCATCTCATGTTCATATACTACCAAGTCTTAATTTCACCAAGGCTGCATTTATTTGATGAAAAACTGTACTGTGAAATAGTATTTTTTCTATTTGATTATATTTTAATTTACAATTTATTCCTTGTGATGTAAAAGCTAAATTTGGCTTCAGGCTTTATGTCACATGATCCTTCATAAATCAGTCTAGTATGCTGATTTGGTGCTAAAGAAATACATCAATGTTGAAAACTGTTGCTTGTATCTGTTGCAGCTTAATATTTCTTAATACTATCATATACAATGTAGCAAATGTATTCATGATTTTACCCATCCTGTTTTCATTTCCCTGCAGATGTTCAGGAACCATATGCTGTAGTGGTCCTCCTCGATAAGGATTTAGTTGTAATTGACCTTGCACAAAACGGGTACGTATCACCCACAGCATTTGCAGCATACATGTTTGACGCTATCACACTTTTCCACCACAGTGTCAATCTTATTATTTCTTTTGACCTCTGATGATTTCAGTTACCCTATCTTTGAAAATCCATATCCCATGATGATTCATGAGTCTCCTGTGACGTGTTGTGAGTACTTAGCCGATTGTCCTGTGGACCTCATACCTGCACTTTACTCTGTCGGGTCTCGCCAGAAACGACAGGGCTACAGCAAAAAGGTACAACATGCATGCACACACTCATTTAAAGGTGCTAATCGGTTAATGATGTCTTTTAAGTTAAAACATCCTGCCTACACACACCTTGGCTTTTGAGTGACTAGATTACAGTCTTGTGAATTGCCCCGTTGCCCTTTGCCTGTGTGACTTCAGGCCCCTGCCGTGCAGCACATTGTGTCCTCAGACTGTGTGGGTCAGAGACACAGACAGGGGTATTTATGGGTATGAAAGAAATCATGACCTCTCAGCCAAGACTGAAGTGCAGTGTGTAAGTTGTGGGTCTGTCTCCCACGGGGAGCAGGTTTACTCAGACGACCCACTTTGAGTCACAGCACTTCTGAATACCTTTAAATAAACTGCTTCAGCTTCCACGCCTTGTGAGGAAATGCTTTCCTATAGAGTCTCGCCAGAAGTTTAATAAAGGTTCTACCCACGTTGCAGGGATGTTTTGTGGCTGCCAGTGCAAGCCACAGTCATTATTTTAAGAGTACACTTACTAAAACTTACAAATTGTCCGCTTTTGTTTAAATGAAGTTTCCCAGGAATGCTGACATGCTTTAGGGCAATATCTACTAAATTTCCTCTATTCTCATATGTCGAGAAATGTAGGACTTATGTGGTTAGCTTTCGTGGATTTAAGTGCTTTTATGTGGTTCTGTTGTTCATCACAGGAATGGCCTGTCAGTGGCGGAAACTGGGGCTTGGGCACACAAAGCTACCCTGAAATAATAATAACTGGGTAAGAGCAGTGTGCGCTTGTGTGTGAGCGAGTGAATGTGTGTGTGTATGCTCTGTTCTCTCTTGCCATTCATAGTTCTGCTGAAATGGCAGAAATGGAGAAAAAAAACTTAAATGGACTAAAAGAAGAAATAAGGGTATAAGAAGAGGGAGGAGGAGTGCAGAAGAGAGGGTAATGAGCAGGACAAGATGGTAGCGAAAGGAAGTATGACAAAAAAGTAAGCATTTTCTGATGTACCGCCCATGGGATGACAGAACCTTTTTTTGCTTTTTTTAGTGGGTTTGACAGCAGTGGGAAGAGCACTTCCTCTCATCTCTTGACTAGCTTTTATCTGACATTGAAACTTAGCTTACCTTAGTGGTTACCTCAAGTGCCAGTGAGTTTATGTGGGTTTGTATATGAAAATGTATGAGACAGTTGAAATATAATATTCTCTGCTCTTCTTGCAGGCATGCAGATGGTTCAGTGAAGTTCTGGGATGCTTCAGCAAGTGAGTACCGCGCCTTTCTGACTTCACATTCACCCCATTTACCACTTGTGTGCTGTATAATCGTTTTTAAAAGCTCATAAACTTGCTTCAAACACATTTGCATTTCATATTGAATTCGGCAGACACATTTATCTAAAAACTAAAGTTTTATATCCGATTTTTGTTATCCTTCGGACATTAACCCATGACCTTGCTATTGCTAGTGACATGCACTGCTATTTTGGCTACAGCAAAGACTGTAGACCAAGATGGTTCAATCATATTACTTTGAATGGGAAGTGCAACACGGAATTAGTCAGGAGGAGCCAATTGGCAAAACTGAAGCTCTGCTTTGTAAAGAGCCAGTTTCCTGACTGCACATGCCCATTGGCTTCACCAACCCAAAATACATGCTTTTTTCACTCAATGTGAGCAATTTGAGAACAGCATTTATGGGTCAGTTTATGTTAGAGGCCATTTTAAAATACGTTATTTAAATGTTAGTTTAGTAAAGCAGTTTTTTGAGATGATGGTGTTCCCCATTCAAGTAGATAGGAATTGGTGATGCATGCCTGAAATAGCTGCCCGGAGGCGTTGCAAATCAGTTGAACTGATTTTCTTTGAAAGGGACTTTGGCTACGGTTACAATCACATTTGACTAACACTGTTAAATATCTAATTAATAACTGGATTCTGCTGACCACTGTTGGAGTATAACTTGACTTCTGACATAATGTACCTTAACAATAAGGTAATTTTCCATGATTTATGTCACACACAAAAAAACTCCCCAGATCCCACTGGCTTTATCTAACCTTGTGCACCGCTGAGAGAGACCAGTGTGGTGAGAGTGTTACCTCTACATGCTATTTGACCTTGCTTAAACTGTGAGCTTGACAGACTACAGTTTCCACTGTTCCTGTCCCTCCTGTAGGTGCTAAAGGACATATCGTAATATTAAAAATACCACAAAGGTTGCAAACCCCTCACACAAGCACTTGTTTAACATTCAAATGAGTTTTCTTAGTGGCAAGATAATTCAAAACCAAAGTGGCTCTCATTTTTTTCACCAATGAAATATAAAGCTAATTAGACGGGACTTTTTAATCCTGCTAAGACAGAGTGGCTAATCTTATGTCATTTACATTTTTTACTTTGACTGAACTGAACAATTGGAGTCAGTGGATTAGAGGCCCTCAAAAATTGGACAAAACACATTTATGCATTTGGTGGCATTTAAACATTTCCCGTAATTTATTTAATCCTCTAAAACAATAATTGTACAAGTCTATAAGTAACGTGACTTTGTTCTTTGGAATGCTATATTCTGATTTGTTTATTCACAGCATTTTGTGGTCTTTTCTTTATTATGGTAGAATAATGTCTAAAATAATATAAGTTAAAATTAGTTTGTGTCCTTTATTCATTCATTCATTGATATGAGAAGTAGTTGTGTATTAAAACAGATAACGTACAGTCAGCTGGTAATATGCAAAATAAACCTCTTCAAATTAATTCAACATAAGGATGCATCAATATTAAAGTACATTGCTATTATAAAATGTAGTGCTAGTTTGATTAAGTAAAAAATAAACATACAAAAAGTAAAATCAATTTTAAAAAGCACAGGTGATTTTAGAAAAAAGAAAATTCTGATACCAATAAGCATGTAATTATTTTCTTGTTCTTGGCTGATCAACAATAAATTGCCATTATTAAATGTAGTGCAAGTTTGATTAAATAAACTAAAAATAAAACACACAAAAAGTAAAATACATTTTAAATGGCACAGGTGAATTTAGACATCACAACATTATAATGTACAGTATGAAAAATGTCTATATTTATTTTGAGATTTGCATAAGACTACATTTTAACAATGTTTTTTAAAGCAATTTAACAGTTCTTAATGTTTTTTAAAGATGAACTTTATTTACATTATAGTGATGTTAGATGACAATGTGATAAAAAATCTCTAATTTTGTGTATGTGACTGGTTGACTGCAATTATCTCTTACTTTTTCCTTTGAATTCCATTTGCCATGTGTTCAGTAATGCTCCAGGTGCTGTACAAGCTGAAGACAGCTAAGGTGTTTGAGAAGGCACGCTGTAAGGAGGAGAAACCCAGCGCAGAGATTGTGGATGAGGACCCATTTGCCATTCAGTTGATGTCTTGGTGTCCCGAGAGCCGCATGCTTTGTGTTGCTGGTGTCTCTGCCCATGTCATCATATACAGGTTCAGCAAACAGGAAATCACCACAGAGGTTGTGCAGGTAAAAATATGCTCTATGGTAAAAAAAACATTGTTTTCTGGAGTGTAATAAGTAATTCTGCCCTTATAGACGCTCTCCGTCTCTCTTTCTTACTCCCAGTCTCGAGTTATTTTAGTTTCCTGACAACTGACATGACTCAACGTTAATAATATTATAAAATCTGTTCATTAAATGGATGTTGTTCGGTGACTTGAATGTGTTTGTGCATTTGAACGTGTATGTGCCGTCTACAGAGCCAGCTAAGGATATCCGAGGAACAGTTGTTACTCAGATGCTTAACTAATTCCCTAAGCCTTTCAAAGCCGTTCTAATTAATGTTCACCACATCTATCTGTATATTGAGCCTGAATAATTCATACTGCATTCATTTTGCCCTCTCACTGTTTTTTGCAAGCTGTACATTTGCACACTAATGCTTCCGTGACCCATAAATAAATGAGCGCTTATGGTAATGCTATTAGAAAATTTATCTGTGAAAAATTTGAATTTCCATATGATTTATTGTGGGAAAATATATATCATGGTAGACTGATGCAATTAAGCAATAATGCTTTAATAATGTTTAATCACGCAACTTATTTACATATTAACACATGACTCATATAAACAGGAAAATAATGAATCAAATGTTCGAATACAGTCATATTGGGGACACATGAATTTCAGGCACAGGAACAAATCTGATTGTTAACAGAGGCGCATGCTCAGTGCAAATGAGGGAAAAACCATTAGTGTTTGCTGACAGAACGTTCACACTTCTGTATAATGAGGGCAAATTAAACCTATTAGCACCTTCAGTCCCGTGACTCTCACACACATAGAAACGCTCACTTGGAAGAGACGCACACCAATTAGCGTGTCTCATATTAAGAATAGCAACACCGATGGGGATCAATTAACTCAGTGAGTTTAGCTGATTCATACACATCTGTTCTCATGCACAATTGTGTCAATTACATGTGTAGTGTGTGTGTTTTGCAGTTATTGGAGGTCAGGTTACAGTATGAGCTGAATGATCTGGAGTCTCCAGAAGGGGAGGAGATCAGACACCAGCTCCTCCCACACCAAGCACCTCCCCCAGTCCACAAAGCGCTGCTCCTCAGACACACACCTCCACTAGCAGCAACTCATCAGATGGGATCCGAGACAACATACCCTGCCTCAAGTAATTCTGCTTTGCAAGTTAGATTTGAATACACATGACGGGGAATCCAAAAGTCTGAGGCTACTCATATAAATGCCTCTATTTAAATAAATAAAAAAATTAATGTAAATTATACTATCGGCAGAAAATTTGATTACAAAATTTAAAAAATATTTTTTAGTATATGTTATGTTGCCCTTTTGCTTTAATGGCCCGTATGAACTCCACAAGTTTGTGTAAAACCTGATGATCAGGTGATCCAGCAGATAATATGCACCAAATTTAAGTGTTAAGTTAAAAAAAGCTTTTACAAACACATTTCAGGACTTCTGTGTTCTGTTCCATTCAGCTGCGCCCTGTCTGGCTGTTTCCAAAGAGCGCCTTGAGGGATGTAGTTGCCACTGACTGAAAGTTAGTGTTCGCAGTATTGACGCAAATTGTTGTCTGACAAATCAGACAACAAAGTTGCACCGTGAGACCCCTTTTGGCACATCTTTGTATAGCTTTTACTAGATTTAGCTAGTTTTTATGATTAATCATGACACTTTCAAGTGCTTGGGTACTCATGCCCATCCTCAGTATGTAATATATGACATTATAGAGTAAATGTTGTACATTGTTTGGCAGGGACTGTGTATAACCCATGTCCTCTCTGTCATTCCCTCAGGGTGCGCAGCAGTCCTCTGAAGCAGTCTCCAGGGTATCAGGTGGAGCTGGTGGTGCAGCTGGTGTGGGTCAGTGGAGAGCCGCCCCAGCAGATCAGCAGCTTGGCCATCAGCTCCAGCTATGGCTTGTGAGTTACCTGAAGATTTTAAGACTTATTTTACATTGTTTTGTCAGGTGGCTCAGCAAATAAAAAATGCTGCAGAGTGTGTCAGGAATGTTTATGAAAGGACAATAATTGCTTTGTTCTTTTATTATATTTAAAATATTAACATACATTTTAATATTTATCAAGATTTTCAATGAATAATAACATCAATGTTGGTTTGTTCCCACACAAAATTATCGTAAGGCTTGGCATTCACAGTCCTTAAAAGTTCTGTATTTTGTAATGTTTTTGAAGAAGTCACTAATGCTTACCATCGGTGCATTTATTTGATTTATTTAAATTCATTTTTTTTTTTTCTGTGATGCTGAATTTTCAGTGTCACGATTCTTCAGAAATCATTCTAATATGCTGATTTGGCACTCGTACAATTTTTGCTTATTATTAATTATTACCATACCATTATAAACCATTTTCCCCCAGGATTCACTTTGAAGAACAGAATTCAAAATAGAAAGTAATATAGAATAAAATGTCTTTACTGTCACTTTTGATCATTTGAATGCATTCTCTAATGTATTAAAATTATGTATTGGTGTATAAATGATAAATGATTGTGTGTATAAATAATATTAATTTGATTAAATAATCACTATACCAGCACGAAACCAGCATAAAATAAAAAAAATCCTTCTAATTTGATGACAAAAGCACTTGCTGTTTTTTATGTTTGTGTGTAACATAGGGTGGTGTTTGGCAATAGCAATGGTCTGGCAGTAGTGGATTACTCACAGAAGACTGTTCTATTGAATCTGGGAACTATGGAATTGTACAGCTCTAATGATCCGTATCAGAGACAACTGCGTTCTCCCCGCAAGAGCCGGCAGCCTTCTGGAGGTCTGATATGCACACACACGTTTTTATCTATAATAGACAGAGCACATATATATGAACAGTGTTGTGCAAGTTACTTCCAAACTGTATACATTATAGATTATTTGTTACTGTTATTTAAAAGTAATTTGTTACCTTACAATATTACTGTCATAATATTAATGCATTACATTACTCCTGTATTTCTTTTGATTTACTTTCACCAAATTAACTACATAAGTAGATCTTAACATTCTAAAATGACAAAATGTACTAGAGCCCTGCACGGGCCTCAAATTTAGGCCCTAGCCCGGCCCTGGCCCGAGACGCTCAGGTCCTCGCCCGGCCGGTGTTCGACAGCCTATCAGAATTACTGGCCAGAGTCCGACCCTAGCCTGTCTTTTTTTCCCCTTCCCCGACTCATGTTTCAGCTATTAAAATAGTTAATTTCCCTATCGATACTCCACTCGTACTGCGTCTTGTAAGACGCATATGGGAAAATGCCTTTTTTCTCCTGAACTGAAGTTTTATTTAATCACGCAGTGAAACTGCACGACTATTGGTTCGTGCAGTGGTAGAAAACGAACCAATGAGTCGGCAGCGGAGCTGCACGAACCTATGGCGAAGATACCCGCCAGTTCCCGCCGAAATGGGCGGGGTATCTGGCTATATAAGCGGTCGTTTCGCCATAGGATCCTCAGATTTTTTCTCCTTCAGCGACGACGACTTCGTCTACACTGATCCGGAAGCCTACTCGCCGTTGACACGCCTCGATCCTGCTCGGCTGATCCGCCTTCTACGCGCCCAGCATCGCAGCAGTTCCGGTCCCGTTCGCTGCCGCTATCGGCGATTATCACGTAAGTTTCTAAAAGAGCAAATCGGCGTTCTAATGCCGCGCCGTTACTGCGGCTCGTGCAGGTCTCCCCTGCACGCCGATGACGGTCACAGCGAGTGTGTTTCCTGCTTGGGGAAATCCCATGCGGATGCCGCGCTCGCTGGTTCTGATTGTTCTCATTGCGAGAGCATCAGTCTCGCCTCTCTGCGCACGCGCATCGCTTTCTTTTCAGAGAGCGATCCCGCCCTCTCGCCCTCCCGTTTTCTTCCTCACAGGGACCTGTGAGGAGAAAACAGCGGGGCAGAGGTTCTCAGCGCCCGGTTGAGAGCGAGCTCACGCCGGCTCAGATCCCGCGTGCCTCGCTTTCGCCACACAGAGAGATGTTTCCCGTCCTTTTTTCCAACCTGACCAGCGTCCCTCTGCAAGCGTGAGCGATCTGGTCTCGTTCGGGGGAAGTGACGATGAGCTAGCCGATGACAGCATGTCACTGGTAGCTTCAGATGCTGAGGAGCTGTCGGGCTCAGTGGCTGACCCCGCCCCCTCAGGTTTGCCCGCGCCCAGCACCGCCAAAGCCGGGATGGATGCCGAACTTTTCCGTGTCCTCTCAAAAGCGGTTGAAGAGCTGGGTTTGGAGTGGTCTCCACCAGAGGAGCCCTCTCGCAGCCGTCTGGATGAGTGGTTTCTGCCGGGGCGCCGTCAGGCCCCTCAACAACGACCATCGCCGTTCTTCCCTGAAGTTCACGACGAGCTCACGAGATCTTGGCGCTCCCCTTACTCTGCCCGCCTCCATACTTCCGCTTCATCCGCCCTCACTACAATTGACGGCGCTGAAGAAAAGGGATATGAGAGGATGCCTCAATTGGATGAGTCAGTGGCTGCACATCTCTGCCCACCCACTGCCATCGGCTGGAAGGCGAAGGCCAGTCACCCGTCCAAGCCATGCAGGACCACTTCAGCGCTCGCTGGACGCTCCTACGCTTCAGCTGGACAGGCGGCTTCGGCGCTCCACTCTATGGCGGTTCTTCAGGTCTATCAGGCCAAGCTCCTCTCTGCCGTAGATGAGTCTGAGCCTGATCCTGCGACTCTCAGGGAGCTGAGAAGCGCAACGGACCTGGCTTTGCGAGCCACCAAGACTACCGCCCAAGCCATAGGAAGGTCTATGGCCAGCCTGGTAGTGCTCGAGCGCCACCTGTGGCTCACGCTGACGGAGATCAAGGACGCGGACAGGGTCTCCTTCCTTGATGCTCCAATTTCCCCCAGCGGCCTCTTTGGACCTGCGGTGGAAGGATTCGCTGAGCGCTTCACAGAAGCACAGAAGGCGTCACAGGCTATGCGACACTTCCTGCCCAAGCGTTCCAACCCGGCAGCTGCTCAGAGTTGCCCCAGGACTGCGCCGACTCAGCAGCCCGCGAAACCTGCACCTGCCGTTTTCGCCCCTCAGCCTGCTAGGACTCAGCAGCCGCGAGGGCGTTCACGCTCAGCCAGACGCCACCCCCCTCCGATGCGCCAGGGCCCCCGACCCAAGATAACGTTGGACCCTGCGCCCCCGGCGTCCTCCTGATCTGCAGGACAGGAAGAGGAGAGGGTCGAGTCCCGCCACGGCCGGACCACCTACCAAAAGGCCTCTCGTGAGAAACTCTTGGCACCCGTTTCTTCCGGGTGCAGAGGGAAATGTGTTTGTTGCTACAAGGTCCGTACAAGCGACCATGCAACCGTCCGCTGTGACAGTGGAAAAAAATAAAACACAAACATTCTCAAAAAGAGAGCAATTTTCCTCTTCCGTCCCTCACGAGTGCCCTGCCCCCGTGCAGCCGGCCACTCGAGTTTATCCAACCCCTTGCCACGCGGGCCGAGGCCTGGCAGGCCATCCCCGGAGTGTCAGAGTGGGTTATGGGGATAATAAAACGAGGTTATTCACTCCAATTCGCTCGAAGACCCCCGCGCTTCAGCGGCGTGGTCTCCACCTCGGTGCAGGGCGAGAACGCTCGCGTTCTGCGCTCAGAGGTGATGACGCTGCTGGAAAAAGGAGCCATAGAAATGGTTCCTCCAGCTTTGAGCGAGTCAGGCTTTTACAGCCGTTACTTCCTCGTCCCCAAAAAGGATGGCGGCCTCCGGCCCATCCTCGATCTCAGACGCCTGAATCACGCCCTCATGAGACGGCCGTTCAGGATGATCACGCTGAAGCAGATCCTCTCGCAGATTCGCACAGAGGACTGGTTCTGTTCTCTGGACCTGAAAGACGCATACTTTCACATCCAGATAGCCCCCCATCACAGACGATTCTTGAGATTCGCCTTCGAGGGAGTGGCTTACCAGTACACGGTTCCTACCCTTTGGGCTGTCTCTGGCCCCGTACTTTTCGAAGTGCATGGACGCGGCTGTTTCCCCTCTGAGACAGATGGGAATCCGCATTCTCAACTACCTCGACGACTGGCTCATTCTGGCCCAGTCAGAGGTGGAACTACTTTCACACTGAACCTCATCCTCAGCCACTTAGAGCGCCTGGGGCTCAGGGTCAATTTCGCCAAAAGCGCGCTGTCTCCCAGCCAACGAATATCGTTCCTGGGTACAGTTCTGGACTCAGCTCACATGAGAGCGGTAATAGCGCCAGAACGCGCTCTGGCCATTCAGAAACTCGCGGCCACCTTCAAGAGCGACACCGCTCGCCCACTCAAAGTGTTTCAGAGAATGCTGGGCCTTATGGCCGCAGCATCGCCAGTGTTACAGCTGGGCCTGCTCCGCATGCGCCCCTTCAACGCTGGTTGAAACCACGGGTTCCACACAACGCATGGCGTCACGGACGCTTGCATATCAGGGTGAATCAGGCCTGTTGTAACAGCCCTGACCCCCTGGAAGAACCCACGGTGGATGGAGAAGGGCGTGGCCATGGGGTTGGTCCACACCAGGAAAGTTGTCACGACAGACGCCTCCAACACAGTTTGGGGGGCGCTGTGCGAAGGCAAACCGACCTTCGGCCATTGGTCGAAGACGGAGAGCGGCTTCCACATCAACTGCTTGGAAATGCTAGCAGTTTGTCGAGCCTGCCAGTTTTCCTGCCGGACCTAATAGGGCTCCATGTGCTGATTCGCTGCCCAACTTATTATTCGAAGGACAGGGACGCGTTGGCCCACGACTGGCCCAACCTCCTCCTTTATGCATTCCCCCCGATCGCCCTGCTTCCACAGGTTGTCAGGCGTATCAGGGAACAGGGTCACAAGGTGCTATTGGTGGCCCCCTTGTGGAGGAACCAACCTTGGTTGTCAGAGCTGACTCAGCTACTGACAGCAGCCCCCTGGCCCGTGCCCCTGAGACGGGATCTCCTCTCTCAGGCGAACGGAACAATATGGCACCCTCGACCCGAGCTGTGGGCTCTCTACATTTGGCCGCTCAATGGGAGCCTACTGGCCTCCCAGAGCGAGTGTTAAACACCATTTCTGAGGCTAGAGCCCGTCTACGAGACGCCTCTATGCCCTTAAGTGGTCTGTTTTCTCCACTTGGTGCTTCAACCGTGGTGAAAACCCCTCTACCTCTGAGTTAGCGGTGGTTCTGTCCTTTTTGCAGGAACTGCTAGATAAAGGACGTTCTCACTCTACACTCAAGGTGTTCGTAGCAGCTATAGCGGCTTTTCATGCCCCTATAGCTGGCCAGTCGGTAGGCAGAGACAACTCAGTTGTCCGTTTTTTGAAGGGAGCCAGGAGGTTGAATCCACCTCGGCCCCTTACTGTCCCTACATGGGATCTGCCCACTGTACTGAGGGCCTTGAAGGGCCCTCCCTTTGAGCCGCTACAGTCTACGAACCTCCGGTCACTTTCGCTGAAAACTGCTCTGCTACTAGCACTAGCGTCGGTTAAGCGAGTTGGAGACCTGCAGGCGCTTTCTATTAGCCCTGCCTGCCTGGAATTCGGGCCTAACGACTCCAAGGTCGTCCTGAAACCAAGGCATGGTTACGTACCTAAGGTACTTTCAACCCCGTTCAGAGCTCAGGTCATCACGCTCTCCGCGCTTCCTCCGTCTGAGGAGGACTGGGAGTTATCCTTGTTATGCCCTGTCAGAGCTCTGAGAATCTACTTTGAGCGTTCTGCCCCTTTTAGGCATACGGAACAGCTCTTTGTTAGCTTCGGTAACCGCGCCAAAGGGCATCCGGTCACGAAGCAGAGACTCTCTAAGTGGATAGTGGATGCTGTCATGCTGGCATACTCTTCTTTGGGCCTGCAATGCCCCATTGGAGTACGAGCCCATTCGACTAGAGGCATCGCCTCGTCATGGGCGTGGTCTAGCGGTGTACCCATTACAGAGATTTGTGCGGCGGCTGGCTGGGCCACTCCGTCCACATTTGCTAGGTTTTATAACCTGGACATACCGGCCTTACAGGCCAGAGTCCTCTCTGCTTAGATGAGCTTGTACACATACGCTGTGGGAACAATCCTGTCAGAGATTCTTGACCGCAATGCGCTCAGGCTCTCTGATTGGCACCCTGCATACTCGGAGTTATTAACTGAGTATACAGGAGTCATATGGAACGATTATCCAGGCCGAGCATGACCTCTATGAGTTTAGCTCGCTTTAGCCTGAAGTATACTACTTACTTCCCTATGGGCATTTATGTTTATGGAGGTATATACAGTCGTTCATCTACCCTAGCACGGCGTGATTAAATTCAGTTCCCATATGCGTCTTACAAGACGCAGTACGAGTGGAGTATCGATAGGGAACGTACTCGGTTACTATCGTAACCTCGGTTCCCTGAGATACGGAACGAGTACTGCGTACTTTGCCGTGCCAGGTAGCTGCACAACTCAGTCGTCGCTTCAGTCGAAGTAAACCTGAGGATCCTATGGCGAAACGACCTCTTATATAGCCAGATACCCCGCCCATTTCGGCGGGAACTGGCGGGTATCGTCGCCATAGGTTCAGGAGAAAAAAGGCATTTTCCCATATGCGTCTTACAAGACGCAGTACTCGTTCCGTATCTCAGGGAACGAGGTTTACGATAGTAACGAGTACGTTTTGTATGTAATGGCAAAGTGTTTAAATTTAGTTGTTGTTTTTTTTTTTTAAAATGTGTATATGATTTATTTATTTATTTTATTATTGTTCATTAAGAAAAATGTTTGGAGCATTTTTTGTTCATTAAATACGTTTTTTTTTTTTTTTGTAACGACCAAGCGGCCAGCGGCAGGCTGATCATAGCCATGTTTGATAAATTTAGCCTTCTCAAATCATCACGACTTGCCTAAAATAAAATGTATAGATAAGCCTATACTAAAACAGTTCAAGTAGGGCTGCACGGTTATGACAAACATCATAATTGTTGATTATTCCCTTGAGATTGTAATTGCGATTAATAATAACGATTATTTTGAATAGATTTATGCCATTGTTTGAAGCTGCATGCCATATTAAATATTTATTTAAAAAAGGCTGAAAACACTCTTCCTGAACTTTTATTGCTTTTCTATAGCATTGAGCCTCAAATGTCAACTATACATTGGTTTGGTTTCTTCTTTAAAGAGGTCATATAATGCAACATGCACTCTTACAAGTTGTTTGAACTGAAATGTGAGTTGGCAGTGTGTTTACACAACCACCCTATAATGATAAAAATCCACCCAGTGTGTTTTTTTTTTTTTATAAATCTCCTAAAATCTTTATCCCTTTCTCAAATCGAGACATCTGTCCATGTGACGTCACACGGACTGAGGCCCCTCCCACGATTGTTAATTGACAGTAACATTTTAGCACAGACAGCACTGGTGTCTTACCTCAAAACGCCTGAGTGAGCTGTCATCAGTTGTTTCACCGCCGAGCAGATGTAGACAAGAATGACTCCTAACCGATTGAGTGATTTAGTTGTTGGATGTAATAATGAATATAGCAGTAGTCAGTTACTCCGTCTCTGAGCGGCTGAAGAGGATTACGTTTTGTTCTGAAGGATGCGCCTCGATCTACCTAAATGCGTCTATGTTTCGCGATCCAGCCACCTACAGAAGAAGTGAGTACAAGGTTTTTTAAATGAATCTTGCAAATCGCCTCTCCTAATAATGTGCCTAATTAGCAAGTTTCACTATGAATGCGGCTAAAGTAAACAGTCCCTCAGTGAGCGCTCGAAAGAGAGGGGCGGGGTAGCAGAGCTCTTTTCATTAAAGGAGAATGGACACAATACGGCTTGCTCTGAAAAGAGCTGTTTTTGACAGGCTAAAAATTTTTGTTTAATTTTTAGATACAATTTTTTACACTACCAATGAAAAATCTTACCCAAACGTTGTTACAGACTTTTCATTAAGACCCTAAAGAATAATATCAACTTGTAGAAAGTGGGCATTATATGACCCCTTTAAACAAAAAAAGGTAAAATTATGCATGGTATAATTATGTTATACTAAAACTAAATAAAAAATAAAAAAATTGTTTACTTAAGCTATATATATCATTTACAATTAAACAGACAAAATTTCTAATTATAGTAATATTTTAAAGTACAATTTATATCATCAGGGCTCCAGATTAACATTCAAGAGCAGTGTCACCAGCACCTGATTTGGTAGCACTGAACATGTAATATTATAAGTTTTGTCTCTTAGAAATGCACATTAGAACAGGAGCTTGAGTTCAGAGTAGCAGGAGCTTTGATGTACATCTGGGATACAGATGTACATTTGACAGTATGATTGTGAAAAATGTAACAGCCTCATCTTTTATACATAACCAAAAGTACAGCACCTCATTAACTTGGTAAAAAAGTAGCCTAACTATATGGTTTCTATGGTGTTTGCATTGAAAAACAGTAGCCTAAAGACATTCAGTCAATTACAAATCCACATCAAATGATAGAATAATTAACAAATAATGTAATTACACTGAACAAAATTATAAATGCAACACTTTTGTTTTTGCCCCCACTTTTAATAAGCTGAACTCAAAGATCTAAGACTTTTTCTATGTATACAAAAGGCCTATTTCTCTCAAATATTGTTCACAAATCTGTCTAAATCTGTGTTAGTGAGCACTTCTCCTTTGCCGAGATAATCCATCCACCTCACAGGTGTGACATATCAAGATGCTGATTAGACAGCATGATTATTGCACAGGTGTGACTCAGACTGGCCACAATAAAAGGCCACTCTAAAATGTGCAGTTTTACTGTATTGGGGGGTCTGGGGGGGGGGGGGGGGTCTGAAAACCAGTCAGTATCTGGTGTGACCACCATTTGCCTCACACAGTGCAACATATCTCCTTCGCATAGAGTTGATCAGGTTGTTGATTGTGACCTGTGGAATGTTGGTCCACTTCTTCAATGGCTGTGCGATGTTGCTGGATATTGGCAGGAACTAGAACACGCTGTCGTCCCAGCATCCCAAACATGCTCAATGGGTGACATGTCCGTGAGTATGTGGCCATGCAAGAACTGGATGTTTTTCAGTTTACAGGAATTGTGTACATATCCTTGCAAACATGGGGCCGTGCATTATCATGCTGCATCAGGTGACGTGGATGAATGGATGGGCCTGATCTCGTGTATCTCTGTGCATTCAAAATGCCACAATAAAATGCACCCGTTGTCCATAAACATACACCCTCATACCATAACCCCACTGCCACCATGGTCCACTCGATCCACAATGTTGACATCAGCAAACCGCTCACCCACACGACGCAATACACGCTGTCTGCCATCTGCCCTGTACACTGAACAGGGGTTCATCCATGAAGAGAACACCTCAACCAAAGTGCCAGACGCCATCGAATGTGAGCGTTTGCCCTCTCAAGTCAGTTATGACGATGAACTGCAGTCAGGTCGAGACCCCGATGAGGACGACAAGCATGCAGATGAGCTTCCCTGAGACGGTTTCTGACAGTTTGTGCAGACATTCTTTGGTTATGCAAACCCGAGGAAGGTGTCCGGGTGGCTGGTCTCAGACGATCTTGGAGGTGAAGATGTTGAATGTGGAGGTCCAGGCTGGTGTGGTTTACACATGGTCTGGGTTGTGGAGGCCGGTTGGATGTACTGCCAAATTCTCCTGAAACGCCTTGGAGACGCTTATGGTAGAGAAATGAACATTGAATTCACGGTTAACAGCTCTGGTGGACATTCCTGCAGTCAGCATGCCAATTGCAAGCTCCATCTGTGGCATTGTGCTGTGTGATAAAACTGCACATTTTAGAGTGACATTTTATTGTGGCCAGCCTAAGGCACATCTGTGCAATAATCATGCTGTCTAATCAGCATCTTGATATGCCACACCTGTAAGGTGGATGGATTATCTCGGCAAAGAAGTGCTCACTAACACAAATTTAGACAGATTTGTGAACAATATTTGAGAGAAATAGGCCCTTTGTGTACATAGAAAAAGTCTTAGATCTTTGAGTTCAGCTCATGAAAAATTGGGGCAAAAACAAAAGTGTTGCGTTTATAATTTAGTTCAGTGTAATTCAATTACTCCTTTAACATATTTAGTATATTAATAACATAATAATACTCAATATGAATATCCTACTTTTCTGCCACCGTAACATTGTTACGTTAGTGTTACTATAGTAAAACTATGGTAAATGTGGGTGATTTGTGGATTGAAACGTCTTCTAACTGGATCGTTGTTGCACTTTTTCTGCTGCTTGCTGCATCAGTGTTGATGAGAATAACAGCTCCGATTTATTTGGCTTTAAACTAGTTTAAATTAAAGAGGCGTGATTTGTACTGGAGAACTCTACGCTAAACTAGAGTGATTCTTACTGGATTTCACAGCGTTGTTCAGTGCGTGATCGCGACTGGTCACTGTAAAATACACATACGCTCTAAGCTCGCGCTGCGCTGTTTTCTTTTGAGGCAAGCGGTTAAAAGGTCAGTGTGGCACGCAGTTCAAACGATTTTGTTCCCCTTTTGACACGTTTGGCGTTTATCATATCTATCATGCACAACAGAGTGACAACGACTATCATTTGAAAATGTATTTTATCCAGTGTGTTTGAGTTTGTTAAACCCCACGCTGCAAAAACTTCTCAAAAAAACTAAGCTCATAGAATAATGCAAGTGGGCATTTTTAATTGTTTATTTTTGTAATCGCAGCTTTGAACGATTATGTAATCGTGGCATCCATAATGGTAATTGCGATTAGAAATTTGATTAATTGTGCAGCCTAAGTTCAAGCATATAACAATGTTTAAACGTTAAACCTAGATAAATGTGCGCTGCATCCAATAGTTTGTGCTGAGAGTGGAAGCTAAAGCGCAGGAAATTGAGGCAACATCACAATCAATTGGAATTTTTTTCAATGGAAACAGCTTACGCCGTAATTTTGGCTCATAAATGTAAGAGTAATACATCATTCGGAACTATAAAAGGGTCTACTTTTATATGTGTGCACTCACAATATCAACAAAACTTCGTGCTTTTATCTTGAACAGGAGCGCATCACAAAAATTAACCGAAAGACAGCGAATACATGCCTCACAGACATGATAAATATATCTATAGAAAGCTTTAAATTACTACTTAACGAAATAAATAAGAACAAAAACAAAAACTTAGATTATATTTAATATAATCATTATCCGTGAACACGCACTTCTCTCTAAAGGCACGTCTAATGAGGAGATGGCGAATCCTTACTATTTCCCCCGGATACATTCATGGTAATTACTTTTGCTGGGGCTTTACGGCAAGCTTTATTGCGTGTATTTGAACGCAGAACTCTTCCGCTGCGCTGACGGCTCGCTGCTGCTGCGGCACACTAAACACCATCGAGCCACTCTTCACAGCCACGGCACGGTCTTGTGTTGTTTCCACAAGCACGGCAAATTTTTCATCACTAATTGATGGATGTCTAAAATATAAGAATAAGGAGAAGCCTAAAACAGGCCCGAGGCCCAGCCTGCATCTGAACTATGATGTGAATATTGGCCCGAAGCCCAGCCCCAGGGACGTAAAAAATTCGGAGCCCGACTTTAAATTAAATATTTAAAAAAATTAACTGTGGGCTAAAAGTGTTTTGTAACGCAAGCATTACTGAACATGTACCGAGTAAAATATTACTGAAAATTGATTAGTAATGCCTTACACTACTGTGTTACAGCAAAAAGTAATCCGTTTTTGTAATGTATTACTTTTGTAACGCGTGACTCCCAACACTGTATATGAATGTAGTGAGCCTTTTAACAGCACACCATTGGCTCATCATGCAGCTGTGCAGTGAGGGGATACAGCAGTGTGACCCCTGCTGGTGGATGGCACAATTGCAGCTAAACACATGCTTGTAAGGGAGAGATGATTGCTGGGACTTGGCAATAGATTGGCTGTTAGATTATCTGGTGTGCATGTGCATGTTTTTGTTGGGGTAATGAGTGATATTTAGCGGGGGGCTGGGATCTGTCGGATATGCGCACAGGGAGAGTGCTGATCAGAGCAGCTGGGTTCAGCTCCTGTCTGCCCATCTGCCTCTCAACTCCGAGATCGGAGCAAAGGCTACACATTGCACCTCACACTAAAGAGTATAGGCAATTGTACTGTCTAAAATACATTTTAGACTACTTTTACACAAGGTAACGGATACTAGTACACTTTACACATTTTCCATAATGTGACACTCATGTTTTTCTTTCTCTCTACAGGGCTTTGTGACATTAACGAGGGCTCAGCCACCTCAGAGGATCGCTGCAAATCCCCCACCTCAGGTAAAACACCCCTCAGAGCATGACACAATCCATACCGCCTCCTGCCACCATCATACCGATCAGTCCTGATACTGGAGTCTGCTGAAACACAGATGTTATTAGCTCCACAGGGGGAGCATTTTAGCATTTCAACTGATTCCTCTGCACAGGACTAAAGAGATAGTTCACCTTAAAATGACAATTGTCCTTATTTACTCATTGTCATGTTGTTCCAAACCTGTATTGACTGGCTTTCCTCTTGGAAAAGAACTACAACTCTATACTGCTATTCGAAGGTTTGGGGGTCAGTGAGAATTAATACTTTTTTCAGCAAAGATGCGTTAAATTTATCAAAAGTGACAGTTGCATTGTTACAAAAGATTTCTATTTTCAACTGCCAAGAATAAGAAATGTTACTTTAGCACCAAATAGGCATATTTGAATTATATGTAAAGGGTCATGTGATGTTGGAAGACTTAAGTAATGGCTGCTGAAATTTCAGCTTTGCGATCTCAATTATTGCATTTTTAAATATATAAAAATTAGTGCTTTCAAAATTAGCGCGTTAACGCAAGCGATTATTTTTTTCTGTTTAACGCATCAAAATGATTTAACGCCGTTAACACAGGGGTGGGGCTAGGGTTTGCCACCCCACTCATAGCTTCTACTTCTGTCCATTTTTTCTTGACAAGGAGTGCATTTATTCAGTCGCGGCAAGTCTTTACGACCACATCAAACTGGAGACGTTTCAGACGCGTGTCACACGCTTCCAATTCACTTCAGCGTCAGGGTGCGAGACAAACCAGCGCGGAAACGGTCCTGTGCTCGTAGCACGCACAAATGCGCCAGCGCGCCCTGTAGCCATTATCATTTCATATCAAAGCGCGAAATAAACTACGAGCATGCAATGTTGTGATCAGTTAAGACATGAAGTTACCAAAAAGGCGATTAAAGCTGCCTCAAATCTGTACATGCATGTAATATGTTATATATGAGTCACATTTTAGAACATGTTTAGAACAGCTATTATTAGAGACTGAAATGGGTCCGAACTGAAGTGGGTCAGAAAATATAGTTTAGAGAGAATAGAGTAGAGAGAAAATATTAAGCGTGTCAGATCCACGTCACGTTCAGCAGCGACGGCTCTTAAATAAATAGCAGCCAAAGCAACATAATAACCAGCTGCTGTGATGTCTGTTCATAAAAGAAAAAAAGGAGGAAAGTATTCATCTGTACTTAGTTTAGAATTTAGTGTTTGATAACTTTATTCAATTTCTTTCTATTTCTGCTGAGGGGCACAGGTAGCTAAATAGGACATTTATTATATTGGGTTTTTGTGAAGATTGTTTAAAGTTCACTTAAATTAGAAGTTATTTTTAAAGTCTAATAAATGTTCAAATTGATAGCTCTTAATTATAATGTAATGTTGAATGGCTATAGTCAATGGTTAAATATTAGGGGGGCATTTTTTAATAGGGAAATCAGTATTAATTGGTATCAGTGATATTGCATTCAGTAATAAAAAAATATGACATTAAACAAATATTTTTTGTACATGAATTTGAAGATTGAATGTGAAATTATTGCAATATAAAAGTATATTTAAAAACTTTAATGTTAGGGGGGATTAATCGCAATTGATTTCAGAAAATGTAGAATTAATTTTTAAAAATGATCGATTGACAGCACTAATGAAATTAGAAAATGTATTTAAAATGTGAACAATATTTCACAATATTACTGTTTTATTTTTTTATCAAATAAATACAGCCATGCTGAGACTTCTCTAAAAACATTTAAGAATCTTTTTAAATATTAAAACTGACCCCTTACTGACCCCTAACCTTTTGAACAGTAGTGTATATCAGTTCTTCTGAAACCTTACAGTAGCTTTGTGTGAGGCTCAAACCAACACTGCAATACTTTACTGAAAATCTTGACATCCCAAATTAATTGATCTAATTCACAAAACCAGATCTGAAAAACAACATGAGGGTGAGTACATAATGATTTTTGAGTGATTCCTTTAACATTCATTAATCCATACTACACCAAAAATTAAGTATACACACGTTTGCATTTATTTTGTTATCATGTCAGTATTAAACAAGCCTCTGCTGAAAATCATTGGCAGTGTTAACAGAGCACACCTTACGTAACTTCCTAAAACTTTGTGCGTGTCTGTGGAAGAGAACAAAAGTTCACAAAGGTCACAAATGATTGATGATGGCTGGCAGTGTGATGAATGGTAATGGTGACTGACATTGTGACAAGTTGCTCGCGCCTGATGAGAGAATAGTGGTAAAACATCTGGGCTAGAAGCAAGTCATAGGTTCAAACCCCCGAAGGGGTGATTCATGACCTGAGGGGCAGCACTATTGTGCCCTTCAGCAAAACTGTCTCTTGTTTCAAAGCGTTTGCTAAAATAAACATCCACAGCAATCATAAAGACCACACTGGATGAATTGTTAGGAAGTGGTTTCTGAAATTATATGTGCAAAAGAGTCGAAAATGTAGCAGCTGCTTAGACCCTGAGCAAGACAGCTGTTTTTGTGGGCGGAAAGGACACATTAAATCTGAATTTACTAGACAACCAAAGCTTGTAAATGCACTGTAAAACACAGCACTCTTAGTTGAGAGTGCTTTTAGACTGTGGTTAATGAGGTATTGATTGCTTTCAGATACTGTCACTGAATTGTGTAACCAAATATTTAATCGAAGATGTGTCACATAGAGATTTTACTTTTATGTTTTAGATTCATGTTATGCAAATAACACTTTCCCAGGGATACTGTTTTTTTTTTTTTTCTCCAGATTCTTAACCTTTGCTATAATATCACGTCTTCCTCTGGGGTGGGAAAAAAGAACATTATTTTGCCGTCATAATTCAGATTTGCATTGTTTTTGTGGATAGAATGCAAATATAAAATGCAAAAATATTCAAGGTTAAAACACAGATAGGACAAGGTAATCTTAAAGCATTTGCATTCTCTTTCTTTAGTTCATTTAGCACAGCTGAAGGTGGCGTGATAAGCCGAATACAACCTAAAAAACTCCTTCTAGAAAGAGCTTGACATTCACACTCGGAGACCAGGGCAGATCTCAAAATAGAGATAAGATTTGCTCCGAAAGGTCAGAACAGAATAAGAATGTATTTCCAAAATGACTTAACCTTCAGTTAGAGCACAGACCTCTGCAGCTGTTCTCTCTGCAAGTGGTTTGATCAAATATTGAAAGAAGGTCTTTGTAATCATTGTGCAAATAGCAGGACACTTGCTGTAACACCTCGACATGGGCAGATACAGAACAAATGATTGCAACTGCCACAGAAAGCCAAACCAAACACATAACAAACAAAATACATAGTCGATACATAATCTTTCATGTTATGGCTCTCCTGCGCTGTATGTTGCCCCCAAAAAGCGTAAAATATCTCTTAACTGCTCATATGCTTTACTTCCTCCCAAAAAGTCTTGATGTCAAACCATCAGCAATTCTACAATGGAGCAGGGCGAGGAGGTAAGGTTGAAGAAGTGTAGAAGAGGTTCCACTGGTTTTGTTCAACCCCACTGTCTCTGTCTCTATGTATGAACAAAACCGAGGAAGCAGCTGTCCTCAGAAACAGTTACTTGAATAACCCTGGGGGAAATTCCCACTGCATGCTACGTTCATGTAGCACGCATGTAACTTGGTGAATTGTGCTTGTGGTGATTTGCTTGAGGCGTTTCTATTTTGCCACACCGGTGGCTGCGTCCTATAATTGTCGGTCTGTAGGAATGAAGGTTTTCGGTTTGTTGTCTTCCTGTACTTCCTGTCTCTTTATGTCCGTACATCTCCGCACGGGATTTAGAAAAATACACATTTATTTAGATGGATTGCAGCCAGCAGTGATATTCACTTATATATGCTTTTGTGGAGTACTATTAGGAAACATAGTTATAGTTTTGGGTAATTGACCATTTAGTTTTCTTTAGTTGTTCTTATATAGACAAACTGTGAAGGCTGTTTTTGTTTTGTTGCTTTCTTAATGATTGTTTTTGATGACTGCTGAGTGAATTATATTGAAAAAAAAACACTTTAAATCATTATTTTGTCTACTTAAAATATATTAACCTCTTTAAAAGAAATAAATGCATTTATTTGAGAAGCAAAACTATCTAAGATATTACGACTTATTTTAAGAGTGTATAAAACAAAAATAAAATCTATATAGTGCTATAATTAAATATAACATTTAGTTTAATTAACATTCAGTTAATCACTGAACATACATACATACGTTGTAATAAAAAAATCTAAAACTGTAATGTACATTGGAATTAAAATTGTATTGGAATGTATTATGGAATTTAATACATTTTGTATTAAAATAAAAACTAAATGATCTCTTCGTTTCTCAAGTAAATTTATCTTGTTTTAATAATGTTTAGATATTTTCGCTGACAAACAAAGTCACATGTTTATCTGCCAGCTATTTATTTATTTATGAAAGAAAATATATAAGTCAACATATGCCAATGCAGCAAGGGTATATATATTATACAAAATATACAAACTCATTCATATAAGCCATAATGTCTACTTAGTATTCTCCTGTGTGGTGCATGATTGTGGCATGGGGTGCTGAGAATGGTTGTTTTGTCTGTTCTGATGTTAATTATTTTCCTTACAGGGCTTTGTGTAGCCAAATTACACTCATTTACATCCCAGTACTGTTTGTCCAGCATGCAGCATTATGCAGTTTGTCTCTGACTCCCTGAAAAATATTGTCCTGTTTGAAGCATTTGTGTCCCTCAGGATGATTAAAAAACCCTTTAGCTATGTAGTCTTGGTGTTTTCTCGAGCACAACTAGTTCAAGCATTGCATGGCTTTTACTGAGGCTTCAATGTGTTTGTAAAGAGAGGTGTTCTCTTTTTTCCAGCAAAGATGTCACGGAAATTAAGCTTGCCTACTGAGCTAAAGCCAGACTTGGGTAAGCCTTGACTTTGTGTTCATGCTACACAGCGTTTGAATGTGGAGTCCATCAGCACATTATCAGAAACTGGAGGGTCCACATGCTCATTAGCTTTGAAAATCTCATGTCAGTTAGCCCAAGACTATGGTGGCTTCAGAATTCCCGAACTTTCAAGAGTTTATACTGAGTTTCTGAGATTGAAACTTGAGTTATGAAATACAGTTTATCAGAAAAGGTCCATCTGAAGCTGATTTTCCTATGTATTGATTTGTAGGTCTGACATACTTATGGGTCATGGTTTAGAAAAAGGCTTGTGAGAGTGTCTCCATAAATAGTACACATAAGCATGGCTAAAACCACTGCATCACTTTCATGTATTCAGGGTCCTCTGTCAGTCTTCCTAACTCTTATCCCGAATAACACAAGTCAGCATTTGCAGTTCAGCATTTGCTGGTATATAATTCCGTATCAGATTCAGTTCTGTCATCACTTTCCAGCAGGAGTGTTTTTAAGGGAATTCCCTCAAGGAGTACTTTTCTGGAATTGCACTGATTTGAAATGGAAATCAGGGCCCATCTTCACAAAACATTTTATCTTACCGCTAAGAGTTCTCCTAAATAGCAGTAAAAGTTTTTAGCTAAGAGTTTTCTCCTAAAACCAATTCACAAAACTCCTGAGGCAAACTTTTACTAAGGAATAGAGAGAAGTCTTAAGCTAAGAGTAAAGGCTAATTGTCAGCCTCTTACATGTATGCATCTTTTAAACAATTAGTGAATATGCATATAAACAGCCTTTTAATTAACAGAGTGGAATAATCATGGCTGATAGTAAGACATGCAAACTTAAAAGAAAACCAAACTGGACACAAGAATAGCTGTTACTTCTTGCCCAACTGGTTAATGAAAGCAAGGATATAGGGTAATCAAAATTGTCCCTGAAAAATTCTACAACAGTCATAATACCCCCGCCATTAAGGCCATTTACCTTTTTTAAAGCTCATTATAGTCAAATGTTTCTAGAATGTTTACATTCCAAGGCAGATTGCCAGCAACAGTCATTTTAGGATAGTTTGTGGTTCTGTCTTAGTGATTTAGGAGTTCTCTTCACTACTCCTAATGTTTCACAGATTTAGGAGCTAGTTTTAGTGCTAAAATGCCTTGTGAAATACTCTTAGAGCAAAAATTTAGGAGTCCTATATTTAGGACCGACACGCCCACTATTTTTATGATTTTCTCCTAAATCGGCGAGTTATGAGCTACTTTTAGCCTTAAGATGTTTTGTGAATACGGGCCCTGATGAGTAGGTTGATGTAAAGATAATTTCCCCTCACATATCGTTGCCATATATAAACTTCTACAGGATATCAGTTAATTGTTTTGAATACGGAAACTTTAAATGTATACAATTGTTCAAATATTTGTGATCATTAATTTATTTTCTTAAAAAAAGAATTTTCATCTATTAAGCATGTACATTTTCATTTGATAATTTAATTGATTAAAATAAACATATATAATGATAGTTTTCACAAAAATATATTAATATTAAGCAGCACAACTTTTTCAGCATTGATATTATTAAGAAATATAACCATAAGCGTCAATTATTGGGGTCCAAGCACAAATGCTTTGTGCAGACGATACAATTGTACAATGACCACGTCTCTTTTCAAATATAATTATCCTTAAGTGCTTCTTTATGGAAGTATTATTCTATGTACTATATTAAAATAGGCAAATTCAAAATTGGACAGCAACTCATTGAAGACTGGTGTAATGGCTGCTGAAAAATCAGCTTTGCCATCACAGAAATACATTTTCAAATATATTAAAATAGAAAACATATATATTAAATTGTAACAGTATTTCACAATATAACTGATTTTGCTATATTTTTTATAAAATAAATGGATACTTTTTTTTTTCAAAAACATTAGAAAATCGTGCTGAAATTTTGAACAGTATAGTGTAGGTTTTAAATGAGGAGAATATTATCTCATAATAATGGAAACTAAAATGTCTTTCTCTGTCACATTCTTCCATTATTTGTATTTATTTATTTGTTTGTTGTTGATTTCTAGACGGAATACATCTTGGATAGGATGACCAGACGTCTAGTTTTTCCCAGAACAGTCCCATTTTCAGACCCCTTTAACATGTCCAGATGCAGATTTATTTTAGAAGATGTGCTAGTAGAGCCCATTTTCAAACAAATGAGGCCGGGTAAAAGGGTCTAAAATATGTAAGTGTTCCAGGAAAATGGGGCATCTGGTCATCCCAATCTTGGGAATACCATTTGTCTCCATCACACTGGAGAGACTGCCTCATTTCCCACATCAAAGGTCATTTTCTCACCACTGAAGGATATTTTATATTTTAACTTGTGCATAAACCACCATCACAGAGGGAACACATTTATTTATTTTTTATTCTGCTCAAGACGAAGAGGCTGATATGGAAAAAGTAATTAGTCAATTACAGTAATCTGTTGGGTGTCATCTAAGAGTGGGGGCTTTACCTTTTTGTGCTTTTCTCTCTACTGTCCTACTCTCTGTATGTCCCCCGCGGGGTTCCATACCCCTAGACAACAGGGACAACTCCTTCAGCCGCTCACGGAGCTCCAGTGTGACCAGTATTGACAAGGAAGCACGAGAAGTTCATCACATCTTTCTATTTCTGTGAGACGTACAACCGCAAAGCAGATGGTGGACTTGCACCTAGTCTGTGGGTTGGCACGTCCTTGGGCACAGTCTTGGCAATCTCCCTCAACATGCCCCCTGCTGGAGAGCAGAGGCTTCTGCAGCCAATCGTGGTCTCCCCTTGTGGTAAGTTAGCATATTAGAGGTTTAAAGGAATAGTTCACCCATAAATGAAAAATTACTGAAAATATACTCTGCCTGAGCCCATCCAAGATGTATATGAGTTTGTTCTTTCATCGGAACAGGTTGGAAGAAATGTAACATCTCTTGCTCACGAATGGATCCTCTGCAGTGATTTAGTTTCACTGATTCAAAACAGCTCATAAACACATCACAATAATCTACAAGTAATCACGGTCAATCAATTAACGTCTTGTAAAGCAAAAATCTGTGTTTTGTAATAAATAAACCGTCACTTCTGGCCAAAATGCAAGTTCATTATTCCAAAATAATCTTCTCACATTAAAATCTATTGATTTATTTGTGAACAACTGTTTTCACTTCTTGATCTGTGGATATTTCTCTCCTGATTCAGATGAAATGACCTTTTCTCTGGAGGAAGTGTTATGGTTTATGAAATCATATTTTGGCCAGAAGCAAAGGTTTAAAGTGAAATCACATTAATTATGGACTTGTGGATTATTGTGATGGTTTTATCAGCTGTTTGAAATGTCATACTGACGGCACCCATTCATTGCAGAGGATTTATTTGTGAGAAAGAGATGTAATGCAAAATTTCTCTAAACCTATTCTGATGAAGAAACAAAGTCATCTACATCTTGGATGAAATTTTCAGCAAATTGTCATTTTTGGATCGGCTATTCCTTTAATTTGAAGGTTGATTTGTTTGACTCTCTGTACAGGTACTCTTGTCAGGTTGAAGGGCAGCATCCTCCGGATGGCTTTGCTAGATTCTACAGGGTCTCTCCTCCATTCTGCTTTTGAGCCATGGTGTGAACTCAATGCCCCGGCCAATGGAGAGGAGCGGGACAAGGTCCGTAAGAGACGGCCGGTGTCTGTCTCCCCATCCACATCCCAGGAACTGAATGAAAACCAATATGCTGTGCTGTGCTCAGAGAAACAGGCCAAAGTCATATCCCTGCCCTCTCAGACCTGCGTATTTAAACACAACATCACCGAAACATCTTTTGTGCTGCGGGCAGATGTGGTACAGATTAACACTGGCATTTGTGTGGCCTGCTTCTGTGCCAATGGACACATCATGACCCTCAGGTGAGAGAAGATGCTCTAAACATAAGCCAGATGAGGGTTGATTTAATGCATTCATTTGGGACTGTGTTGGGATGTGTAAATACATACAGATATATGAATCCACCATGATTAAACTGGGAAAACGATATTATATTCAGTTTTTATATTTATTTTAACACTTAGATAAAACTTTAATAATTAGCATGATTAAGCATGTAAAACGTTTTTAATTTTATATTAAAAAAATCATACATACACTGCCTTTCAACAGTTTGGGGTTGGTACAATTTTTTATGTTTTTGAAAAAGATGTCACTTAATGATCAACCAGGCTGAGTTATATATATATATATATATATATATATATAATATTTTTTGTATATATATTTTTTTTTACAGTAAAATCAGTTTTGAAATATTTTTACAATTTAAAATAACTTCTATTCTAATATATTTTAAAATGTAATTGAGTCTTGTGATGGCAAATCTGAATTTTCAGCAGCCATTACTCCAGCTTTCAGTGTCATTCTAATGTGCTGATTTGGGGCTCAATAAACATTTCTTATAATGATCAGTGTTGAAAACATATTTCTGTGGAAACTAGCATTAGAAATGTTATGTATGAATAAAAATGTCTTTACTACCTTTTTTGATTAATGCATCCCTGCTGAACAAAACTTTACATCTTAAAAAAAGAAAAGAATAAAACTTACTGGCAACTGTAATTGATTTTAAATGTGTAAAGAATTGATATTAAATAAATAACAAAGTATATTGAATGCTACACTTTTCAAGACTCCAGCTCAGACAGCCTTTAAAGCTTTATCCGCAGACTGCCTGGTGATGTGTTTCTGTGATGTGAGGAATTGTTTGTAGCCTGATATTGATATACTGTAACACATGCAGTACATTTGGAAATAAGGCTATTTTTAGTATAAAATATTGTCGTCTTGCTCCACTGTTCAGCAAAGTCAGAGCCAGGGGGCCTGTTGCTATTCCAACACAGATCTAATCACTGTATTGCTCTCCGAATCGCTTTGGCTTATAAATCTTCAGAGGACAGAAAGGCAGACAAACATCTGTGTGTGTTTGTCAGTAGGAAGGTCAAAGTTAACCATCAAACATGAAGACCTTGGGGTATTACTCCAAATAGCATCTACAAATATCCTTAATATTTGTTTCCTGTAATTTAAAGGCACATTTTGAAGGACAAAATCAGCACTGCCAGTCTCAGCATTGCAGCTCTTGAATAATAGAGGAGGTGAGAAATCCCAGAGCTGAAGAAATGTCTCACTGTGTCATGCTGTTTCAGTCTGCCAGGGTTGAGACCACTGCTGGATGTAAATTACCTACCCCTGACAGATATGCGGATAGCGAGAACGTTCTGCTTCACCAACCTCGGCCAGGCCTTGTACCTGACTTCCCCTACTGAGATCCAGAGGATCACCTACAGCCAGGAGGTCTGCGAGAACTTACAGGTGAGCAAAAGTGTTCTTCTAGACTCTTCTGTTGCACAGTATTTACGATGATGTTGAAGATGATGATTTAATTGCGTAACAGGACATGCTAGGTGAGCTGTTTACTCCGGTGGAGACGCCTGAAGCTCCTAACAGGGGATTCTTTAAGGGTCTGTTCGGAGGAGGAGCACAGTCTCTAGACAGAGAAGAGCTCTGTGAGTTATTTTTCATTATCTGCTCTTTACCCTTAGATGTCTAAAGTATCACAGCAAGAATGGTACAGTAGGAATGTAGACCACAAACAGAGAGATGATCATTTAGATGTAGGGAGTCTGGAGCTAGTTGTCGCACTTTTTACTCCAGTAAATATATTTTTCAGGGTAGGTTCAGTTTTTTAAGTCAGATTCTCTATAGGCACAAATTAGTTGCCAGTCACAATAGATGTTGCCATTGAAAAGCCAATTTTTTTGTTATTATCATTGTTAAATTGTTATCATTAATACATTATACAAAACTACAGCATCTAAAACACACTGGCAAGAAACAATTATATAAAATAACTGGCATGTATGATAGTGTATTTTATTGTGCATGGTGTTTCAATTGTTTACCCAACTATTACAAAAATATAATTATATTAAATAATTCACTGAATATTCAGATATAACATGATTTTCAACAAGGCATTTGAATCCAACTTACAAAACATTTACATTTATGAAACAACTTAGATATATTTTAATAAAAATCTATGATCAATGTTGTTATTGTTCACTAAAATCTAAAAATGTTTTTTTGTTAATTAAAATATAAATAGATGAAAATCTTGAACTTAAAAAACCTAAACAGGAAATTTGAAATGTTGCCTCGGCAACTAACTGAAATAAGGTGAAGTTACTGAAATGACTAAAGCATAAAATAATGAATTAATGCTAAAATTGAAACATTTTTGGTAACACTTTACTTAAACCCTTTAAGTAAAATACATAACGAAGTGTTATTAAAGGGTTTAATGTGTTATAATTATTCATAATGTGCTTTGTGATACATTATATCTTGTGAATAATTATAACCAAATTTAAAATGCATAGTGTAACAATGAATTGATAAGTGTTGTTATGTATTAAATGTGGTTACAATTATTCATGAGATTGTACAGTGTATTATAAAGGTGCATTACAAGGTATACTTAATGCATTAAAACTACTTTTATAATGCATTATAAATGAAGGCTTTAAGAAAAGTGTTTACATTTATGCATTTAGCAGACGCTTTTATCCAAAGCGACTTACAGGCAACTTACAGGCTATACATTTTTCAGTATGTGTGTTCCCTGGGAATTGAACCCACAACCTTTTGTGCTGCTAACGCAATGCTCTACCACTGAGCCACAGAAACACGTGTTACCATATTTTTTTTCTTAAATCTAATAAATATGACAAAAGCACACATATATATGTTTGTATAATAAATAATGCAAAAATAACACTTGTGACAACTGTGACATCTAGCCTAGGTGCTTCCTGTGCCTCTTTGCCATCTTAATGAGTTCTATTCTCAAAAATCTTCACTGTGTTGTCGTAACAGAGAGCTCATTTGTGCTCTGTTGTGCTGTCACCTCATTTGCAGCATTCTTTCCTCCTCTTCTTTTCACACTCTACTTCTGTATTTGTTTGTCAGTCGGTGAGTCAGGAGCTGGAAAAGCATCACGCAGTCTCGCTCAGCACATTCCAGGCCATGGGGGTTTAGAAGGCATGAAGGGGGCAGCGTCAGGCATCGTGGGGGATCTCGCTCGAGCTCGGATAGCGTTGGATGAGAGAGGGCAAAAACTGAGCGAGGTGGAAGAGCGGACGGCAGCCATGATGGCCAGCGGTGACACATTCTCCAAACACGCTCATGAGGTACAGCGTCACCACCACTGACGCCAATAACAGATGAATCACTTCGTAAAAATAGCTAAACATTTATATTACATTAGTTTCCTTATATGTGCATTTAATCATTGTGGCAGTACAGCTGGCGTCGCTAACTTTGATCTTCTTTTTACTCCCGGTTGCAGATGATGGTAAAGTGTAAGGATAAAAAATGGTACCAGATCTGATCTCCGCAAAACAGCAGAGCCCAAAGGGACTCAGGAGTTCTCCTACACAGCCTTGTTCATCCGTAATCCTTCTCCCACTCCCATCTTTATCTCTCCTCTGCTGGACCAGTGGGATCCCTCGCTCTTTCCTAGCACAATATTAAATACAGAACTGCGGCACAGACTGAGAGCGGCCCCAATCTGAGGAATACCATACCGTGATGGCGTCCACTCTTCCATTTTTGTTTGTTTGTTTAATAACGCCAATCCTCTCTCATGGCGGCTTTGCACGCCATGAAATTCCACTTCTTCTCTCAGTCTTTGAATTGTTTTTGTGCTGTTGTTTTTTTTGCAATCACGTCCTGCCTCCCACATCGGAGAGCAGTAAGTAGTCAAAAAAGACAGACAGACTAAACAAAAAAAAACAATAACTAAACAAACATCATAAAAATAAAAAAGAGTATATATATATATATATATATATATATATACCTAATTCTATATAAGTCTCCATTAAAGTCTGTAAAAATGCCATATTCGCTATTGACTGTCAAAGAAAACTGAAATACGAAGACTCCAGGTGAAGCACGGAAAGAGCTCCGTTCACTGGAAATGATGTCATAACATGGAGGAGTCAAACCTTTCAGAAGAAGAGAGAACATCTCCTTTCTCCAAAAATAATTACTTGGTATATTTCTATACACGTTTTTTTTTCTAAATTGCCCTTTGGTTTAATTACATTTGCATTTTTATTTATTTAGCAAAAAACCTGAAATAATTTGTAAAATCAACTGTAAATGTCTAATTAAATATACAATGCTTTTGGGTGATATTTTTACTGAATTATCACTACAATAATGCTTTACGTTAAAGTACCATCGAGAGGGTTTATAAGAAGTTGACATGATCCAGAGAATTATGAGGTAAATTAATGAATAATGAAATAACTATTTATAAACCAACCATGAGTGATTTAATGATGGTATTTTCATGTGATACATTATACAGATGTTTAAACTGTCGATGAAACTCCGCACAGAAAACATCTGGTCTGGACTGTGTTGGGAAAAATTAATCGTTTAAAGTTAGCCATGTTTTGTTGGGTAGACAGCCATATAGACCTCAACCGCTAGAATATTTGTTGTGACTGGAAATTACATCACAGTCTCTTCGGCGTTGACTCTGGGATTTGATTTTGTCCATTAGACCAGCTTTCTCATTCCTGCACACTGCATCGATTTAATATAGACGCTTTAGTTGAACAAGTAGAGATTGTACTTTAGTAAATGTTTTGGTCCACATTTCATTTGTTGAATAAAAAGCACTTACTGTACTCTCGGAAAGGCTCTTTTCATACCTGGAATTTGGAGCGGTTTTCCAGCTACAATCTTTGATGACTTGTGACCTGATTATAAGCGTGAAGTAGGACGGAACGCTTTCACTGACTTGGAAACAATATTCATTGTAGTTCTGAATGTCAGGATTCGCACTGGTGCTTCATGTGTAATGCAGTGGCACAGAACGTACTTCAAGATCATCTTCATCTGTGAAAACAACTACAATGAGTGTTAGGTGTACATTCCAAACCAGAAAACTAGAGTTTAGTAATATTAAATACAAAAAAGAAATTGTTCGGCAAATGTCTTTCTTGTCCCATTTCTCCCTTGAAACCACATTTTAGTGCCATTATATTTATTTGTGGTTTGCAAGAAATGCTGCTATATATGTTGCATTGATCACATGATCCATTGTCGTTCCAGATACTGATTTTCACTTGCCTCTCTGCCCAAAGTTTTTTGCCATTCTGTGAATGAACGAAGTAGTTCGACAATCTGGGAGCATAAATTGCGAGTGGTCCAGGCCATACTGACCCTAAGACAGTTGCCATATCTTTTCAAACGCCAAAGATTTTCTTTCATTGAGTTCTGTATTCCACTGACTGTGTTCGACAGCTGTTTGTGTCTGAAGTACCACTGCATATTTCACCAGTAACAGTGTTGAGGACTTTTCTGATGTTTTTGGCTGTGCTAGTCTGCCTTTCGTGTGTTTCGTATGGCGTACTTCAAACAAAGAAAAATGGGGGGGAAAAAGAATTACAAAACGAAGCCAATCTCTCTCAGACTCTAAATGTTTCTCTGTGTTGGACTCTATATTCTCTGTAGATGTTTTCATGCCATGGTGTTATAGTGTTTCTGAAGACCGGGTTTGTTTTTGAGTATCTCGCTCGTATGTCATATCTCCTGATTAACTAATTCAATTATATTTGTACAATGTGTATTTTTCTCTGCAGTACTGTATTTCCCCTGAATAGATATACTTGTCATATTTTTAATCATCAATTATTAAAAAAATATTTTTATATATGCTTTGAGGAGGACGTATTTTGAGCTCATTGCGCTCTGTTACTTGTCTTCATATCTTTGTTTTCTGTTGTGTGGTCTGTTTGTTCATGCCATCATTGACACAACAGGGTGATTTTTGAATTCAGTATGAGTGAGTGAGCTTTTCCTTGAAATTCTGCGGTTCATTATAAAAATGTCATACATTTGAGTATGTGTTGGAAAATATATTTTAGGCCCTGACATGGTTGATACAATTCAAAACCAAAAACTGTTTTCCAAGATGGTGGCTCATGCACTCATTGAAAATTCCCAGGAAATATTTGATGTCCTAGATTGCTATTTTGTCATTGTCAATCGATAAAGTATCCAATCAGCCGTGTTGAACTGTAATGCCGTAAATGTCAGTAAAAAGTGTTCTAACTCAGAACTTCAGTTCATTCATGTCTGTTTCAGAGAGGTTTCAGACTCACTCTTAATGTGAACCTGGTTGTTTGCCCTTTGTATTCTTTCATGACTAAGGAGAAAAAAGTTATTGTTGCTTTCTTGACTTTAATTTAATTTATTCATTTTGTAATGTTTCATGTCGACTTTAAGTGAATTGTTTTATTTGTCTCAGACAGAACATTCTTACCTGAAATATTACACATTTAACATGCAGAAGAACCTCATTCATTTTCTGTCCTGAATATAACGGTTATCAGTGGGTTGCAGTATTTTATCATTGTAGCCAATTTCTTGTACAGTTTTATGCAAATTTCACATGGATGTTTATGACTATCTGCTGCCACAAACAATTTAGAATTTCTGTAGATAGAAATTACTGTGCAATGGAAAATAAAATGATCTAAAAATATTTCCTGTGTTGTCTGGCTCATGGTTCCAGTTCTTAAAATCTGTTTTGATCAGAATAGTTGGTAAAACGGTCCTATTTTATTAAACATGTAAAGTGGGAACAAAAAGTTATATATATGTTTTTGTTTGTTTACTTTTTTATATCTGATTTGTATTCTTTATAAAGGCCTTTAAGAAGAGCATACTTATTTGCCAGTGTGTTGGCTGTGATTGGTTGGATGTTGCCTAACCACGCCCACTACAATGATGTCAGGCAAAAAAAGAATTATATACCCATCTTGTACCTTTTTTCTTTCCCCTTTATATATATATATATATATATATATATATATATATATATTCTATTGTGACTGCTTCCATCTTTGTTGACGTAATGTTCTTATTAATTAAATGAATGACTGTTACATTCTGCTGATTTTAAAAGGGAAACATAAGGAAACTTATTTGTCCCACTTCTTCTAAACTCACCCTTATTGATCATGGAGGTGTACTATGATCAATATTAATATAGTATCTCAAAGCAGTAAGAAGATATGAAAAGGATGCTGTTATACTATAAAAGACCACAAGGAGGTGTAGTAAGACAAGGAACAATTATGATCAAACTGCGTAGAATATGGTTCAGCTAATGGAGTAAAAAAAACGGTCTAATTGGAAGCAACAAAATGAAATAAATTAAAACGAAAAAAGATTTTAATAAAAAGCATACCATAGAGCATAAACATTTCTCCGTTTTAAAGAGCACAACATTTTAATAGTGTGCATTTTGAATTAGCATATGTAAGGGTGAATTCAGGTCCATTGGGACACTTTTTGCAACTGAAATGACAAGGAGTGTCCCAAACAACCTGAATTCGTTTTAATATTATGAATATGAATGTTTATACCAATCAAGGGAGCAGTTTTGGTTTGAACATTGGGGGTTGAAGTGGACCCTTGGTCATGCTCCCTCTTAGTTGCGTAACTACAGACTTTTTAATTTTACTGTAGTTTAGTAAATGTATGTGTTTTTGTAATTTTTAATGGGCAATTTATATTTAACTTTATATTTAAGCTTAGTAATTATAGTTCTTCAACCTAAACGTATTTATTTTCCGTTTGTACAACAATTTTTTTTTTTTTTACAGTTTTTACGTTTAAGTTTTTCTTCTATTTTAGCATGCCAAATACTAAAAATCTTAATCTGATGTGTATATTAGCTTTTTTCTAGCCCAAATATTTATTTTGCCCAATTTTAAGGCAGGGGGCACCATAAGACTGTAGCATAGAGTGAAAAGCGCGTGCAGCAGCGCTTGAATTAAATCCTCTTCCAGCAGCAGAGAGGAGACACGCGCTCCTGCGCAGCACGCTCAGCAGACAGACAGCAGCCTGCCGTTTACATTTACCGTCCTCGGTTTTGCCAAAAATTAAAGTCACAAAGTTTTCGGATTAAAACGATACGGAAATAACTTCTGTCTATTTGTTTTAAGAAGCGCAATGCCAGGGTTTCATTTACCCCCAAACTCTGACAAACTGACAGTTTTGACAGCGCGTGCCCAGTCTCAAACCGTGTCTGCTCACCAACCGTCGCCTCGTTGAGGAAAACCGATCATTTTCGCCGCCAACGCGATTACGCTGCTCAGCAAATAGTGGCAAGAAGTCTGAAACCACATGTGCTCGTCTCCAAATCGGAGAGACGCGGTTTCATTTGTCTTCAGCGAGGAAAAGAGTTGGCTTTAAGCCGTAGAGACAGACACAAGGGAAGGAAGGACGGTCTCGTGAGAGCGCTGGAGAAGAGCATTGGAAATTCACGCGGAGCGTAATATTCACGTTTCTTCTTGGCATTTCTGCGCGAAGAATTTAAATAAACGATGGGAAAATGTAGTCTTTGTGGATGGTTATCAGTATAGCTACTTTAGACGCTAATCGTTACCGGCGAATGGCTCTTTAAAAGCGGTGAAGGGGGCGGTAGTTGCAGAGTATGCAATGCCAAGTTGAAGGGTCTCGACATTGTCGGTATTAATAAACGCTTAAGTGCCCAGCACCGTCTGTTTAACATTTATGGGCTTGTGGATATTTTCTAGACATCCCTTGGTATCAAAAAGTGGAGAGAAATGCTGAATGTAGATTACGTTTTGACTGGGATATTCACGTAAACCGCAGGCGAACGCGCTGTCAGTCACCTGCTCACAAAGGTAAACGCACCTCTACGCTTAAACACCGTTCAAAATGATGACCAACGGACCTAACATCGTCTACGAATGGCTGAAAACCCTTCAGCTGTGTCAGTATGTCGAGACTTTTGTGGATAACGGATACGACGACTTGGAAGTTTGCAAACAAATCGGAGACCCGGACTTGGATGCCATCGGGGTGTTCATTCCGCACCACCGCCAGCGGATTCACGATGCCGTGCAAAGGTTGAAAGATCACGAAAAGGAGACAGCCACCGGGCTTTATTTCACCCTGGAGCCGATTCCCCCGGTCTCACCTATATACACGATTCGCATGGCAGAACGATGCGAGTCTAGGCTGCGGGGCTCCAGGTCATGGACTGAGCAGAGCAGTGATAGAGCGGCGCGCAGCGTGGGGTACATGGGGGCGTCCAGGAATCTGACGCTGGGGAACCGCAAGGAGCTGGAAGTCTACCCAAAACTGAAGCTGAAGATCATGATCAGGGATAAACTCATTAGGGACGGGATAAACCTTGCCAAGCATCCATTCTCTAATAAGGTGAGTAGCTGGGTTTACTGTTTACTTTTTGTCTCTCGTCGGTATAAACCACGTGGCGTGCCCTTATATCTGAAATTTGGATTGTAAACAGCCTCAGTTGGAAACACAAGCTCAGTATAAAGATAAAACCATGTAGCTATGTGATTAGAAGTAGAGGGTAACAGTATAGGACCGTTTGGCTGGGATGCCGGGATATGGACGTTTGATGACTGGAACATTGCTTTAATCTGGTTTCCAAAATATGATCAATAGCCTACTGACCGATTTTAGACGCGCTCTGCGTTTCTAATGGATTTTTGGGATCAGTAGGTCAGCCAGAATCGATTGGCCTGTGCAGGAACTGCTCTCACACTGCATACATCCAACATTCAACATTGGGTAATTCAAACCTGACCCATCTCCTTTTTTTGTGTGTGTTTGAGAACTGAGGCTAGACGTTCAAGGTGGATACAGAATCAAAGGGAGAGAGAGCCTCAGAGAGGTTGGGGTGTGTGTGAGAATGTTGCAAACCTGTATCAGATTGAGTATTCATTACACTTTATTATAGAGATTTAATGAGGGGGATTTGTTAGACTGGAAGTACTGGGATTTAGATGTACAACAGCTTATTGCTCTCAGATGATCACTGGCCTTTAAAAATAGGTGTTTGAGTGTGCACCACAGTTTCCCCTTTGGAAAAAAAAGCATCTTTCTTGTGATTTATAGTTCCCAGCTGCTGGGTAGTTAAATGGGAAAATGAATTTCCAGAAAACTGGACAGCATTAGAAGCTGTAGTTGTTCCACGTGTGATTCTTCATCTCTTGATCCATTTATTGGAATGGATTGTTGGAGATGTGCATTGTTTTGAGGATTGTACAGATGGTTTGCTGCATTCAACCATCTGTTCTTAGAAGTTAATGTATGCTTTGGTTCAATATCTTGAATCACAATTAGTTTGGTTCATGAATGTTGATGACATCAGTTATTATGCGGTCACAGAATGCATGGACACCCTGATTAGTCAAGACAAGACCGTAATGACTTTGACATCATATGGATATTTAAAGTCAGAACAGGTCAAATCTTACTGCCTTTAAAGGGGTTTATTCGCAAAAATGAAAATTGTCATTCACTACTCATCCACATGTCGTACCAAATCTGTATGACTTTCTTTTTCTGTGGAACTAAAAATTATTTTGAATATTGCCAGGGTCCAAATAGCATTGGACCCCATTGACTTTAATTTTATGGACAAAAACACTGAGACAGTGTTCAGTGTCTTTATGTTCCTCAGAAGAAAGGAGTATCAAATTGAATTTTGGGGTAATTCTGATGCCCATTTTTTTCATTTAATGAATTGATCATTGATCTCTTCATGACTTGATCAGCAAAAGTCCATAACTTTAAATGAGATTGCTCTAGTCTCGCGTAGCCAGACCTTCAGACTGACGGAGAAGGTCTGGGAACCTTGGCTGCTTTGAAAGGCCAAGGACCGTCCAAGAGGCCTTATGACTGACAGGTAAAAAAACAATCATGTTTTGCTTTGTGCCGCGTCATGTTTAGGGGCGTGGAAATGTCCCTACAATAACAGACCAGTGTGTAAAACTCTTGCATGTATTTTAAGGAGCCTATGCTGCAAGCTTTACATATTTCACATACTTTTGAAAATCCAGCATTTAGTTCACTCTTATAAGTGCTTATTGTGACGGCTTTCTTATTCCACGAGGAGGTTTGGCTTTATGGCATCTTTGTTTCCAGGCGGTACTTTAAAGAACGTGATGCATACGTCTTGCGGAAATCCAGTTGAATTTGACCAATCAGATGGCGACTTCGAAACTCCTAAAGTGTTTCCAACTTTGTCTGCCATATGCATCAGATGTTCAGCCAACATTCTAACGTTCAGCATTGTTCACAACAGTTTGCATTGCTTTTTATGCTTTGCTGTTGGCAGGTAAGGTATGCTGACTGTATCCCATACGCTGATCACTCAATTTTTCACTTTTGTCGAAGGGTGTAGTGTTAGCTTTGGTATAGGGTTGGAGAAAGGTTTTTAAAGAAATAGACCAAAATTGCCCTTATTCACTGGTGATGTTTCCCTCCAGAGAACTGTTAATGTAACCACATCATTGTGGTTGTTTGGGTTCACTGTAGATTGCCCTCTAATTTTAGCAAGATTCTGATCCTCACAAGTCAACCCAAGTATTTAAAAGGCTCATTTGATGCAGTCTGTTCAGAAAGTTCCTTGTATGTGTCTGTTTATTTCGAAATGATAAGCTCTCAGCATATGGTCCCTCAGGCACTCAATGAACATATGCTTGGACAGAATGAACAGCACAGTTGTGTGGAGTGTTCAATTCATTGTTGATTTATGAGACCACAACTACTTTGCTAATTTAACACCATAATATATTATGTTTTTAGTTCTCATGTGATTTTGAGTTGAGAAGCATGTAGTGCTGACGTTTTATGTCAAAGCTTCATTGCTGTGGTATATCTGTATACTGCTCCTGTGAGGTTTCAGTAGGCTAAATAAACTTAAACAGTGATCTATTTGTGTTACTCTCAAGATTGGATTTCGCCATAGGGTAGAACACTCATGTCTGATTTAAAGTATTAGCTTGATGGATTTCCTCAATTGTATGTCGCTTTGGATAACAGTGTCTGCTAAATGAATAAATGTAAATGTAAAGTTCATATCAACCTCATGAGTGCTTAGCTACTGTATATGGACATTGTGAAGTGGAGTGTGGGAAACTGCATGTTGCACTGCAAATTATTTACTTGTCCTTGAGGAAAAAGCTGTGGTTTGCTGAATGAAGATGTCTGCTGCTGCAGTTGCTCACATTATAAACACTGATTTATTGTATGTAGACTAAACCTTGTGAAATAATCTTCTCTAAATTATTCCCATTGAAACTCTGCATTAGCTTTCCTCACTTCTCATTAGACTGTTTATCCACAAATATTTTACATCTATAGGGCCCTATGAAATCAGTTTTATTTCTTCACAAATTCAGTTTTATTTTTTTCTAAATTCAGTTTTTTCCGTTTTCATTTTTCTGGACTCCTTTTTAATGGTAAAATAAAATTGTATTAATCAAAAAGCATGTCTAATTAATTAAAGTCATGAAACTTATACAATTTAACATTAATTTATTAAAAGTGTAACAAAAATGACATGTTTAAGGCCGTATTATTATTTCTATTTTTTATCACCTTATGTTTTATTGTTACCAAATTCTGTGTTTTAGCATGTCTAATTATTTGAATGCATACAAACTATTTTTATTTATTCTTACAGTAGCCTTATTGAATGTTTTTTTTTCCCCCTCAGAAATTATGTGTTGTGTATTTAAATTTGACTGGTTATGAGATGAAGGCATAAACATTGATTTAATTTATATTTTAATAAATTAAAATTAAACATTTACATTTTTTTGCAAATAAAGGGGATTTACTATTAAAATTTAAATATTTTGTGATTATTTCTTTAAAAAAATACACTTTTATTTTTTTTCAACAGTAGTAGTAGTAGTATAATATAGCCTATTTCTGGCACAATGTCTTTAAGTTAAACCAAACTCTTATTTTGACGGGTTGCCATGAATACCTTTAAACTTCTGTGTGAATGATATGACGTTAGTTTTACTCAAATGAAATGGTAAAATGCTTGTGAAGTGACTCTCAGATCAGTTTTGGAGATATTGTTCATGTATTTATATCCCCATTGAGACGGAAGATGCTGAAGTCACCGCGAGCACAACGCGCGCTGTGTAACTTATGTAAACAAAACCACGCATCTACTCCGTTCACACAGAGACGCGCAGAACATGCAGGATTTATATTTAAATCGACTTTTGCGGCTAATATTTACAGATACCAGTCCATATCGCGATTTGATTTAAGTGTAATGACCTACTTTTGATTAATTAATCCAAACTTTGACAAATTCCATTACATTCCGCATTAAACTGTAAATTCCGTTTTTATGACTGGATTCTGCGATTCCATCCGTGTTTTCTGCATCGTGGAAATCATAGGGCCCTACAGTAGTTTTATGGCTTGTGCAGCAGGGGTTGTTTTGTTTATAGTTGATATTTGAAAACTGTCTGCTAGCAGCTCTTAATAGATCCTTTGACATGCTGTGGAATGTCGTCCCCTCACACGCCAGACCATAATCCTTTCATGATGCCACTAATGACCTTAGGGGAGCAATAAATACCCATAATGCTTTCCATCTAAAAAAATTTCACAAGTTCCCAGCATGCATTGCAGCTTGAAAACATTTTGTGTTATTTATTATTAAAATATTATCATTGTTTTAAATTTTACTGGCTTAATTTATGCTGTTGCTGCTGCTGTCACTGTCAGTTAGCATTTAGATTTAAAACGTTTGAGAATCGTGTACTGAGGTACTGATATGTGCATCTCATTGCAACTTGTTTAATACATTTGTCTATTAGCATAAACATTTGCCTTTAGATTTAAGAGGCAAATACTACCCATATTATGTAGAAGGCTTTGAAAATAAAAAAAATCCAAAAGAAAGATTGTTAAAAAAGATTATTGCTAAATGCAAAAAAATATTTGATTACTCTGATAGATCTCTTAACACTCAGTAGACTGACTTTTATTCATTAGATGAAATAAAGTTGTCCATTATTTTGATTTAAAATCCAAACATTGCCGCTTAAAATGCTTTTTCAGCATTGTGATTCTTTTTTACACCGTACAGTAATACAATCTTTCATAGAGATATTAAGTTGCTGAAGCAAGTGACAAAACATTTAAACTACTTTTCTTACATTATTACAAACATTCTCTGCTGCAGACGCACTGCTCCTGGAACGCACTGCCGGTCTGCAACCGTGTGTAGTATGAACACTCTGATCCGTTAACTTGAGCGCGGAAAAAATACACACCGCTGACCGCATACGCAATGCAAACAGTGTTTGTGTGTGTGTGAACCTGCCGTTATGTGTGCACTTCGAGTGTGCACGGTCTCCAGGAGAGTGCGAGCGCTGATTTGTTTAAACACTGGCAAGAATTAAAAAGAAATGCAATTTATGAACTTTAATCATGACACTGCCTCAATTGTGCAAGTGACAATTCCTGTGTCAACTGTGCAGCGTGCAGCTCGCTTATACAGACAGACGTGATGTGTGGAGATTTGAAGCCATTTGCGCATTTTGAGAGAGAGAGAGAGGGTGTGCACGGTGATTCACTCACGCCATTAATGACATTATGTCTCAGAGAAACTTTTCAAATTACTTTATAAGTTATTTAATGAAGATGTATGAATTGTACAAGATTATAATTATTTCACCAGCACCGGACAGAGCACTGGACATCAGACAGTGCCACTGCATGTCTTGTCAATCTCTATCGTTTTTTAGAGATCTGCTTTTTTAAAGACTGTCGATCAAACATCCCCAAGCGATTATCGGCTGATAGTTGGGGTGTGAACCTACACTGATCTTACGGTTCGGTTCGATTACGATTATCATGTCATCGATTTGGTTCAATTTGATATCACGGTGAATTGATGCACTGCATCCTCATTTTTCAATTTTACTTCACAATTTTGTATATAAATACAAGCAGTCAGATATGAACTGAACCTTTAATTTCACCTGCTCAAAGAAAACACGCTTCTTGAATGTATCAAACATCAAGCAAAACTAATGGCGCTTTTCCACTGCATGGTACGGCACGGTACGGTTCACTTTTGGGGGGTTTTCACTGGGTACAGTACCTGGTACGGTACCACGAGGTTATCCGTACCGTTACCAAAACGTGACGTGGCTGATCACTGATTGGCCTGAGAAAATTGTCATTACTGCGTCACTGAACTTTTTTTAGATAGTACTGTACCACCGTGTTCAGCCCTTAGTTTAAGTTATGTTCCAAGACCGAAGAGTGTCATCGCCGTTACCAAAACGTGTTTCACTTCTGTGTAAACTCTAGCATGTGTTTTTTACAGTGTCACTGATTGTTTGATTTATCTATTTTAATTTTACCATATGTCTTTATAGGTATTTTCACTGTCGAACATACTGCTGAACATGTTAGACACATACCGACATGCAGACCTTGTAACGTTACTAAGTCGCCGTTGCTAAATGACAGATTTAAATCAGCACCGCAAGCGAAGGATCGGACGCAACTTTTGTTTGAACAAACGCACCTTTTTGTATCAACCAAAAAATAACTGTTTCGTGGTCTGTTGAGGAAGTACAGACGTTCCTCTCGTTGATAGCCGAGGAGCGGATCCTGCAAGATCCTCTATAGCCTGTGGCACTGCCACCACAGTTTCTGCTGCTGGGGGTAAATCCCAAGCATTCTCACAGGCCTCTCCGTTGCTGTTAAAAAAACATCCACATGCCGAGGATGAAAAACAATTCCGTCGATATGCTCCTTTGTTGTGTGTTTGTTTGTGACGTGTTTACGATGATGTCACCGCAGTAGAGGCGGCACAACTATAACGACACGTGAATAATCCCGCCCACTCTAAAGCGGCACTAAACTGTGGTGGAAACGCAAACCGACCCGAACCGAGCCGTGCCGTAACGAGTTGTGCCGAGCCGAGTCGTACCACGCAGTACTGGGAAGTCTGGGCACAGAAGACAACAGGAGAATTTAGAACAAATACACAAAAGTAAATACTAAATGCTTGGCACTTCTTGGCACTGACAGGGTTAACAGCACAGGGTGAAAACGACTGATGTGGTTTCTCAAGTTAGTTGTATTACCCCCTGCATATTTTATTTGTGCGTGACATGATTTACACCAGCGGTTCTCAAATCCAGTCCCCCCCCTGCATATTTTGCATGTCTCTCTTTGTTAACACACCTGATTCAGATAATCAGCTCGTTAGAAGTACGCTCCGTGAACTTTTCCGATTGACATGCTCCCTATACACAGTGTCCATTGCTCCCTACTCCCTGAGCAGGGGAAATCCGTTGTTGTTTACTTCACTTTGGAACATTCATTCATGGTTTGCGCTGTGCATCGTCTTCAAGCACAGATGAGTGTGACATCATATACCTCTGATATACAATTTTAACTCTCCAACCAGTGCCTCTCTAACCAGTGCACTTGTATAATTTTAATTAAAAATAATGTATATATTAAATAATAAATACACAACAGGTAATCAAAAATCTAGGGAAAAAAATGTTAATTTTTTTTGTGCACAAAAACTTACATAAAATAATTAATATAATAAATACAATAAACGAGTAGTGTTAGACAGTGACAGTAGCACCCAGCAAAAAACACAAGCCAATAAAATAACCACACTTTTATTGAAAGAAAATTGGAAAATCAGAAAAGCTTCAGTACATTATAATCGGTTATGGTCTATTACTGAACCGATACCGAATCGTCCTCATCTGCATCGCGATGCACTGTAGGAATGATTAATTTCGACACCCCTAGCTGATCAATCGAACCGATCAATCAGAGCCCCCTAATTCAAATTCATTATACCAATTTTCTAAATGCATATTATTGATATTTTGAGTTTGGTCATGTTTTATTGCCACTAGCACACCTAAAAAATTACTTAGATGGCACCCTTGTTTTTCTGCAGATATATTTGTTTCTATACATGCTATGTTGCGATAGCTTCAATATAGTGCACAGAAATTGAAAAGGTTCAGAGATGCATAGGGAAATGTGATTGTAGGGCTTGCATATGGCAGCTTTAAATTATTTGATTACATTCTGTATTCATTGTATTGAGTTTAATTCTGTAAGTGTCAGCATCTCCATGTTATGTTAATGGAACTCATAACTCTGAAATCAGATTTCGTTAAACAGGCTTCAGATTCCCCTCTATTCGCCCACAGACCTCCCACAATGCTTCACTTCCATTAGACAGCTCTGCCAGTTTTTATTTGAGTTGAACTTCTGTCAGTGTGATGAGGCATGTACAGAACGTAATTGTTGGATTACCAATATGGATTTTACATTAACAAAAATACTGACAAATTGATACTTTGAGGTTCGCAGTCAACTGTGTTTGCTCTGTCTGTAATTTGGTGAGACAGAAAAATAGTGCTTGATAAATAGTGCACAAAAGATTAAAAATAAAATAAATGTTGTAGGAAAACAGTTAAACTTATAAATGTACATCAGCGCATACACTAGAGGTCGACCGATGCCGATATTTAGAAATCAGGGCAGCCGATGGCCGATATGACTTTTTTTGGTCGTTATGTTTGGCCGATTTTATTTCTTTTTTTTGTTTTGTTCTTAATCTCATAAAATCTAAGTCAAGTAATAAAAAGTATAGTGATCCATAAAATTGCTTAAATTAAACATTTATTAAACAAAACAAGCCTCTCCAAACATTGCACTTGTATAATTTGAAATAAAAAATATAATATATATATTAAATAATAAATACACAACAGGTAATCAAAAATCTAGGGAACTTTTTTTTTTGTGCACAAAAACTGGACGAGGACTGGCATTGAGAACCGCTGGTGTAAATCATGTCACGCACAGTTAAAATATGCAGGGGGTAATACAACTAACTTGAGAAACCACATCAGTCGTTTTCACCCTGTGCTGTTAACCCTGTCAGTGCCAAGTATTTAGTATTTACTTTTGTGTATTTGTTCTAAATGCTCCTGTTGTCTTCTGTGCCCAGACTTAGTTTTGTTTGATGTTTGATACATTCAAGAAGCTTGTTTTCTTTGAGCAGGTAATATTAAAGGTTCCGTTCATATATCTGACTGCTTGTATTTATTGACAAAATTGTATACATGTGAAGTAAAATTGAAAATTAAGGTTGCAGTGCATCGTGATGCAGCGTGATATCGAATTGAACCGAATCGATGACATGGTAATCATAATCGAACCGAACCGTACGATCAGTGTAGGTTCACACCCCTATCAATCATAATGCTGAATCTGCCATTTTTGTCCGACAAACAAACCAGACTGGAGAGTAAATTAACATTGGTGGACTTGAACCTGAAAAATGGTGCATATTGACTTCTTTCTGCAGTCTAAATAAAATCGCTTCTGATGTTCATGTTTATTTCATGCTAGGGCTGCACGATTATGGCGAAAATCATAATAGCCAATTATACCCTTGAAATTGGAATTGCGATTTATTAATTACGATATCACAATTTTACATTGAATGATGTTTATACCATTGTTTGAAGCCACCACATGCTATATTTTTAGATGAAAAACAAGTTGAAAACACTAACTGAAAAACTTTTTATTGCTTTTCTATAGTAGCCTATAAGCCTCAAATGTGAACTATACATTGGATTGGTTTCTTTAAATAAAAAAGTAAAAATATGCATGCTATTATAATGCTATACTAAAATTAAAACAATGGAAACACCCTTAAGATAACATGTAGAAAGAAAATAACACATCTTAAGCACACAGAATAACACAAGTGGATTTTGAACGATTAATTGCTGCTTTGAACGATTATGTAATTGTGGCATCCGTAATTGTAATTGCGATTAGAAATTTGATTAATTGTGCAGTCCTAGCTGTAATGAGAAAATAGATGATTGGTTCTCGTGCCACTTGGACTGAAGCGCTACAGCAATCTGTCACAACATATTAAAGAGACATAAAACGGTATTTATTGTTTGAAAGTAACCTGCTTTGTCAGTTTTCCTTTTGCTCCGTGAAGCATTTTTCACTGTGTGAGAACGTGTTCGCAAAGGGTAAATTGTGTTGCAGCCTCCTTGAGCTTTTTATTTGCATTATTTTGCTTAACAGCTCAATTGTTTGTTGATTTTTAGTCAAATTGGCCTCTAATACTGGTTGTTGTTGTAAGAGTGCAGTTTACGATGACACTGCAAATCAGCATGTGGCGGAATGACATCTGTCAATACACTAAAATAACCCACCATACTGTATATCCCAATGCATAGCTGCATGTACTGTTTATAACAGCTGTATGTAATATGGCTGTAGAACTACACCATATGGCACAAACACATTCATGTCGTGTGTTAACAACGAATCTCCAGGCATCATATAACATGTCAGAATGGCCCAACTGGGAGATTTTTGTGTTGCTGCACATCCTGTTAAGTTATTTATTAATGCAGCACACATAGACACACAAAAGAAGAAAATTAGTAGAGTGCATGTAAATAAATAGAATGACAGAAGAAGTGTTTGAGAATAAGTGCATAAGAGCATAGTTTTTTGTCTTGGTGCTCTTGCTGTTTGTTAAAACCATTAGGTTCAGCTGATTACTGTACCGTTAATGTGATTTTTACAGCGTGAGCATGCAGTGAGATGAAAGGTAGAGAAGCTGCTTTTCTTTCTCCATTATTGCTGAACATTCTTCCCACCTGTTTTGGAATTCTTTGAGACTTCCTTATGTTTCCATGGTGATATTTACATAAACACATTCCACCAAAGAGATGAAAATGGGGGTTGAGGGCATCTAATTACCTGTGATTTATAATGCTCTTTGACAGGGTCTGCACAGGACACATTTATTCAGCTTTAATCCCTATTATACCATTAAGGTCCACATGAAGGTTTGTGTGTAGGTGTGTGCGTGCGTGCTTGTCTGCTCACGGATTTGTGCTTTTTTTAAAACTGAAAATTGAATTCTACATCCATATGCGCCTTTCTTTGATTTTTGACGAGTGCGATGATGACTGCTGATTTTCAGACAGATCCTGTTCAGCATACAGAAAACGAGGGAGTAAAGATGAAATAGGATTGGGATGTCGGTTGCCATGGCAACATTTAGTGGTAGTTTTTGTACTGGGATTCTGAAGGGGTGGTTGTTTGTGGATTTTAACACTCCAGCAATTTCTACTTATATCATTAATTTAGTGAGATTATAATTTCCCAGAATTTTCTCAGTAAAATGACTTTCTAATTTTTTTTCTACAATTATGTTATAGTAATAGGATTTTGGTGTTTTATGAAGGGTTGAGCAGGGCCTGTGGTGCTGTTTGCTTGTGTGCATCTCTGCATGTCTCTGTTTGTGTGATAGATTGGGTGCTCACTTTAATTCTTACTGACCGCCAAAAGACACTGTCCACTGACCACACACACATACATTACATACTCAGTCCCATAGGCATATTTTTCTGCCACATTATGCAAGTACACTCTGCACTAAAAGCACAATTCAGGTTATTCTGTTTTTCAATCACAACCAATCACAGTTGATTTTGTTTTTTGCAAAGTGTTTAGGGGTGTGTTTATATGCATTAGAAAAGAGTTCCACAATATTAGACTGGAAAAAATGAAATGGTTTGGCAACCTCAAGAAAACTGTGGAAAATGTGTGTAGATTTTATCAGAATTTCTGTGCATTAAATATTGATTATTTTGCAGGCATCTCAGAAAGCAGAGCTCAATAGACAGTCCTGCTGTCTCATAGATATCTAATTTACTTTTTATTAAATGTTTAAATGTCTCAATCAAATCCAGTTTAGTTGTTCTTCCAAAGCTCTCATTGTTTCAACCTAGTACCTTTTTGACACTTTCAATTCATGGCAGAATGATGATAATATTCGTCTGTAATCTGCTAAACTCAGTGATGAGTTGATGGAACATGATTTCTCGAAATCCGCATGTAAAGGCCAATACACTGAGGCACCAAAGAAATATTTCATGTAAATGTCAGGCAGTGAATCATCACTCCGTTGGTCTGATGATCTCAGTTTGTACATCAGCAAGTCCTTCTCACTGAAGAGAAAAAAAGCTTTCAGGCTTCTGAACAGCTTTATAGCCCCTAACCTTTCCTGTCAAATTCTCCAAACTTGCAGTAACAGTTGGCCGTTTGCACTAAACCATTTGTTTTGTGTCTCTGCCACTGGCCGTGTTTCTACAGATGGAGCCAATGAAATCTGGGAAATAAATGATTTTGCCTGTAATTAAATCTGAATTATTTATTTAAAAAAATGTACCTTCTACTTGATTATTTAATTTCATTACACACCGCTTCTGTGCTTCCATTCTTCTCAGGCGCCTGGCCATCAGCCCTGCATCCACGAGACATGACCTTGTTCTTCATAGAAGAGAACATTTACATTTCAATATGCATGAAGGAGCAACTAAACAAAATCTGTAATTGTAATTAGGGGATGGTAATCAGAGCTATCTAATGACAGGGGCTGGGAAAGGACAGGTGTGTAACGTAAATCAACAAATGACAATCATTTTAGGGCAAATGCATGGCACTAGTAAAGTGGGACATTTAAGGGTTGATTTACATATCCAAATACCTGCACATATCCAAATATAGATCATTTACATGTCTAGGTACCAAATCTATCCTATCTGTAAAAAAGGACAAAGGGCTGTATTCAAATCACTTTGTTAAATGTGTAATTGACCTAAAGGTGAAGATTCTGTCATTATTTAATGACCCTTCAACACAAAAGTAAAAATACTGGGTTTATTTATTTATTTACTTTGCAAAGAATGGAATGCTTTCAAGCTTCAAAAATTATGATGACATAATTTTTGGGTCAACAGCTTCTTTAAGAAAGATAATCTGCATTTAGAAAGACCATGCAAGTACCAAGGAAGTGCAGTTCAAGTACTGTAATTCCGTGAAGCAGACAGGTTAATTGGATGAAACAATCCGATGAAAATTCTGCACTTTAGCTGAAACCTGCTGAATCATTTATGTATCAGAAATGCACCAGAAAAATAGTAAAATATTTTTTGACATTTTCAAGGTCACCATAATGGAGGCATAGCATCACAAACTGTTTTCATAACATGATGTGGGTGTTGCATCAGTTATACTGGTCAACTCCTTTCACCAAATGACTTCTGCTTATAATAAATATGACCAGGGTAGACTTTTGTATGTTACATTGTAAGGAATGATTGAAGATTATTATTGTAATTAAAGTTAATCAATTTAGTGGAGAAACAAGTTCCTTGATTACATTAGGACTGGATTGATTGGCGGTATAATATCATTAGAAATCATTCCTGTTGTTTGAAAGCTGTATGGTGTTGCTATGTGATGCTCTTTACTCTGAGATAGTAACAGTATTGTTATTTTTAAATATTTATTATTTCTGCAATGATTTTTAACTTTGTTAAAGTGGATAGTGCGTTTACACTAGGGATGCACCGAAATGAAAATTCTTGGCCGAAGCCGAACAATATGAAACACTGGGGTCGAAGGCCGAAGGGCGAACACGTTTTTTCAAAAAATTGTGCAATTTTTTTTCACTATTGCATAAATGAAATAGCCAAAATCTGCTTTTTACTCTCTTGTCCTGCTTTACAAAAAATGAAAAAAATAAATAAATTAACACTGAACATTTTTATACATCCTATCAGACATTATACCAACAAAGCACAATTTAACTTAAAATTAATAAGTTAGTAAAATTATATTTTTTGGCCATTTTTGAGACACCCCTTCTTGAATCAGGCTTGTATTTTTTTTCTGTACAAATAAATGCAGCCTTGCTGAGCAGAAGAGACTTCTTTTAAAACATTAGAAAATATTACAGATCCCAATTTGAACACTATTGTGAATGTTATAGTAAATGTATTAATACAGCTGTTGTAGGGTAATTATTTATATCATTATTATTGTCTTACTTTTTATTTTATTTTACAGAACAAGAGTAAATTACAATACTAACATTTATGAATGTTGATGGAGCTTTTATTTTGGCGTAAATATGCAGGAACCAGGAAGACCTCAGTGCTTCTGTTTGACCACAGCATGCAGATATTTCTCAGATATATCTCGTTACGAATTTGGGAAGATGTTTGTCACATGTATCACATTGTCACACGCCTTTAAAAAAAATGATAAAAATGAGCAAATGATGAGTAAGTGTTTCAGCACAGAATTTCCTCGCGCTTTGAACCCTGGTGCCGCGAGCTCGTGCAGCGCTGTTTGAATACATGCCACTCGTGCGTGTTTTAGAAAACATAACATTCTGTAGTTTATTTGCTAATCCATTTCACGATTTCAATCATCACAGTAACCAGCAACAACCACCCCTTCCTCTTCTCCTCTTCTCTTGTCACACCAGTAAGCTAATGTTTTATTTAATTTTTCCTTTTTTAGGCTATTCGAAATATTCACAGTAATTAAACTGTAAGTAAATGCATTTTGCACCTTTCTATATCATGTTAGTTAATCTATAACGGGCGATGGGCAAATTAGCCTAATGTTCTATTAGGGTCATTATATGGAAATGTCAATTTTTCTGTCCCTAGCCTCTACAGAAATATTACACTTCTTTATTTAATTATATAGAATTCCAAGCACCACTAAGACAAAACTGCTCGTCCCCACAGCCATGTACAGAGAAAATGTGCTTTATTTTGAGATCCAAAACAGGTTTGATACCTTGCAAAAGCAATTTTGTAAAATACATTTTTCATGAAACTTTTCAATTGTGTTATACTGTCACTGGTGTCACCTGCCTTATAATGGCAAATAAATGCACAAAAAACATAAAAAAATAGTAATTTATGTATATTTGTAAAATCAAAAGGTAATTTAATGTGGTCTAATTTTACAAGTTAGAAAAAGAAATGCATTTTAACACATTGCCATACCAAACGTGGACATTTCTGTAGAATGGCACATTAACTACACATGAAATCAGTCTTTTTACTTCAGTAGCACATATGGGTGTCATGCCTTACAATATTTTAATATAACTGACTTTGTATTTAACGTGAATTTAATAAAAAAATGTTGTACGTTATTAATTATAACACTTTCATTGTACAGAAACACAGCAAAGGACATTTCATTACATTATCAAAGAACATTATCATTTCATTATCAAGACTTTATTTAAAAAAACTCCCATTATAGTTTCTGAAGCTGTTTGAACTGTGAAATGGATATCGTGCTTACATCGTACACACTTTTGCACTTTGTTTTTTCTGATGAGAGAATTCGTCAGGGAATTCAGTCAGCGAGCGTGTGCCCTAAACTCATCTTAACGTCTCTGATTGGTCATTGCATTCATAAGCTCAACAGAATCGTCTGTGATTGGTTATAATACGCAGAGCTGTATAAACGCGTCTTGCTCAGCGCCAGCCAGCGAACGCAGATTTGAGTTGAGCTGCTGGTGATTTGATGCACTGAACGTTCTAATCATGAACGATACAATGTGATTGTATCAAACATAACAAATATTATTTGGCTATTTTTTATCTTTTGGAAGCTGCTTTCAAAATCCACTCAGCTCAAAAATCTGAGGGTGCACATGCCCCTCACTTTGAATGGGCATGATGCCTCTGCTTGAAATTTCCACATTGATTCACAATCACACTTTATGGTCCTGTTTTTATACTTAGTCTAACATTCAAAAAGCCAGTAAGTTGTTTTTATAAATTTATATTTTTAATACAACAAGGTGCATTATATTGAAATGAAAAAAAAATCAAAATGTTTCAAAAACATTAAAAAATAAACATCTTACTGACCTCAAACTTTTGAATAGTAATGTACCTATATCTCTGCTATTTGTTTGTAATGGTGCAGGTAAGGACTATTTAGTTGCTGGTCTCTAGAGTTGACTACTCCTACTGATGTAGAACCGTGATGTCTCCTTTTCAAAGTGCCACATAATCTCAGACATGTTGCTGTGGTGTTTTCGGTTAAAGGTGTGAATATTAGCATAGACATACACAGCACATAGACACATGCCATAAAACACAATGCATTTAGACACAAAATAACACTGTAATGTATTTTTATTAATTCAGATGGTTTGGTCAGCCATATTTTAAAGGAAAACGACCCATTCCTTCTGTTGATATTTTCCACTTTACTCAGTTGGCCTGTTATCAGTAGATGTTTGCTCTGTCTGTTCTTGTCCTCTAGCTGAGTCATCCATAAATGCTGATATTTTGGCATCAGTGATCAAATATTTGCTCTGGCTCCAAAGTGTAATACGTTTTCTGCATCATAAACTAAGGTATAACACCCAATCAATTACACTAATGAGATATACAATCATTGATTGCAGTTCAGCGGAAATGAAATCTGTCAGCAGCTTAAGGTCAAAGCCGTTACAAGAATATTTAGTTCATTAGTGCTAGAGACAACATGCCTTACCCTATGGAGTGTAAACTAGTCTGAACCTTCTAAGATGCCAAAATCCACCAGGGGAATCTAAATAAGCAAGGTTTTACCTGGTATGATTTAAACAGAACAATTCAAAAACATATACATGTAAACTGGCAAAACAGTAACCCTTAATATGGTGGCTGTATGATTGGAGTTAAACAACAAAGTTTATTGCTGATTTTTATATGTGGTGTTGTGATATTTCTGTAAGCATTCTTTCAAGTAGAAAAGAGTTGTATATACCTATTCCAGGACATTACCAAAAAGAAGATCTTCAAGTCAATGCCATGGACTTGTTTTAAAGGGACTTGCTGTTAGGCTGTCTTGTTAGCATTGATTTGCTGCGGTTCTGTCTTGCTGGGACTCTGTCATAGAGGGTAATTGAGTTGAGCACAGAGGGGGTCAGAGGTTTGGGCTGCATTTGGTGTGTAATTAGATAATACATAATATACACACAGCGCTCGGACTAGTGCTGTGTATCACCAGCAAAGCCACGATACGATACGGATCACGATACAGAGGCCACGATACGATACGTATCACGATACGGGACTGTACTGAATTTCACCTCAGAATAATTTAGTAAAACAGCTGTTTATTAAACACTGCATGCTTTAGGGCCATTGCTAGCTATAGGCAGAGCAGGCAGTTGACCTCTGCAGTATGAATGGTCTCCATAACAGTACCACAGTACAATATAGGTAATAGCATATGTTGCATATGCATTCCCCACCAGGTAAAATATTCTGATTGTTTGCATCTTATTTTTAAGCCCATAAATAATAATGTACTCGTTCTAATATATTTATGTTGTAATGTACTCATATTAATATATAAAAAAAATCTTAACATTGCTGGTAGGTTATCATTGCACAAATTAACGCACTCTCTACATTTAAACAAACTAATGTGCTGTCTTCACTGTATCTAACGCGCACACACACGCTCAGTCACTCACACAGATCACGTTGCAGCCGCACACAGACATTCAGCAACAAACTTTTAAGCGCTGCCCCGCAATTTTATCAATAAAATAGTTTAATCGCTCAAGAGCTACATACATTACCTTTCTCAACAAGGAGCTAGTAGCATAATGTTTTCTAAAGGAATTAAACCCACAGCTTCACTGTTACGGTGGTAATTCATACATTTACACAGCATCTCTCTCTCTCTCTCTCTCTCTCATAAGTGAACACTTGAAGAATTACACTTTTCTGAGAATAGAATATTGAAGTGGAGATCGCTAAACTGCAAGCTAGCCGGTGTTTTCAGAAAGCAAGCGCGTTTATCTACTGTGGAGAGAGCGCGTGCACATGGTTGCCAGGTTGACAAAGATAAGTATCACACTTAGCAGATATTTCTGTATAAATGTATCATTTTGATTTCGCTTATGACTTTTGGATAACAAGGTAAACAGATCATGCCTTGAGACCTGTATCATATTTTCACAACAGCAGGACTGTTGTTTTGTAATTCTCTGTAATAAATGAAGTATGCTCGCAAACCACTATATGCACACATGTAAATATTACATTTGTAGATTTGGCATGCAAATGACCAACTCAATTTGATGTAGGGCAGTCATCCTTGAGGGGATTTTGAATAACACAGTGGCATGTCCAAAATGATTAACACACAGCTAAGCACCATTAGGCTTTTTTCTAATAAAATAAAGAATGTGAAGCCTTCAGACAAAATAATCGCAAGGAATGTGTTGCTGCATGACTACAAATGTGATTTAGGTGTGATTAATGTGTTGGATGGTACGTTCTCATTAATGCTTTGAAGATGATATTCCGCTTGCTGTCTAAATGAAGACGAATGTTCTATGTACAGAGTGGGTTGTCCAAAACAATCAGCAAGGCTTAGAATAGAGGATATGTGTGTTGTTGAAAATGTTTGCTGCCTTCTCATGTCAGTGCCACCTTACAGTTAGACTTCTTCTAGAGTCATCAGTGATGTATTCAGTGATGTATTATAGAGGTCGACCGATATACGTTTTTCTCTGGCCGATGCCGATATTTAGAAATCAGGGCAGCCAATGGCCGATATATGATGCCGATTTTTTTGGCCTGAAATGTTTGGCAGATCTCATAAAATCTAAGTCAAATAATAAGAAGTAAAGTGATACATAAATTGCTTAAATTAAACATTTATTAAACAAAACAAGCCTCTCCAATCAGTGCACTTGTATAATTTAAATAAAAAATTATGTATACATTAAATAATAAATACACAACAGGTAATCAAAATCTAGGGCTTCAGTGTGTGTGTTGTGTGTGTGCAAAAGGAAAATTTTTTGTTTGTGCGCACAAGCTTTATTATTGAGCAGAGCATTAGGAGCAGATCAGCGAAGGAGACAGCTGTACCACAGCAGGTCAACAGCATAGCAGCTACTGCAAACAGAAACTCGTATACTAATGGTTAATAGACATTCTTGTCGGCGCGTTATTTGAGCAGACTAGCTTTTCGTGAACATGGCAGTAACTGAGCAGTATGATAGAGAGAAATATTAAACGGAGCGTCACGCGGCGCAGTGATGTCGGCTGTGTTTGTTTCTCTTCAAAAAGTTAGCAGGCAGAGTGGAACATCACAGGGCTATCAGTTGTGCCCACTGATTCTATAGATCATGGTTTGCGCCAGTGGAATGGCAAGCTGCGTGCCCCAACGATGGCAGCGTCACATGTTGCTTGCAGACGCCTGTATATTAATCGCCAATTTGCAGCCACAATCGGCCGATCTGAGTTATTCAAAATCGCTAATGCGACGACCTTCGATCGGTTAACTGAAAGTAAAAACAGATTAAATTTCTGTTGTGTCTATAAAATAGAATAGCTTACAGGATTAGGTATGGTGCAGCCAAGGAACTTGAAAAGTGCACGTCCCCTCGACCTTCGCTCTGTCCAAGTACCATTTTCTCACTGAATTTTTGTTCTCTTTTATTTAAAACAAACAATACTGGTTTTATTTGTGTCCTTTCAGTTGTGGTATATGTGGGTGCACTGACATAATTAATGCGGTGTAAAGTGTTTGACACTCAGCTCTGGCACTGTGGCACAGTGGTGTAAAGTCCATTACATTTATCCCATATCTTGCTCATTTTTTGGTGTGTGTTTTTGTCTGGGTGATTCAGGTTGGGGAATATTATTGTGAAAATCGCATAAGAGGGGCTTTTTCCAAATAAAAAGTGTGGTGTGGTCTGTATGTGGGTGTGTATGAGTGGATGTTGAGATTCAAGCTGTGTTCCTGATGGCCTGATGGCCTGATGACCGTCTGCCTGCTGGATTTCACAAACTCCACTGACTCCAGACAGAATACTGATATCGGGATAGAAACACATCAGCAACTGCTTATATAAGTCCAGTCCAGACAATCGATTAGGACTGTCAGTTTAGTGCAAATAAGTCTTTATGTAATACACTTACATACATACACATCTTTATGTAATACATTTACATAAAGTATAACAGGTTTCTCATTTATTACATACTTAATGTAATACTTTTGAATCAAGAAATCTCTCTTACATCAGATAAGGTATTTTAAATGCCACTGCATTTTTTTTTCTTTTACATGATGCAGTTGTATACATACACAAAACTATTTCCCACAATCTGATGAACACACAATAAATCATTTGAGTGACATGCAATATGGAATGATGTTTTCATATTACATGTCACTGCATCTAGCCAATAAGCCAGCTATAATGTATTTATTGTATTATTTTTTTGGACTTTATGCACTCATAGCCTGTTTTACAACATGTACTGTACTATCTAAAAAGTAGTTTAATGTAAATTTGAGAGAATTTGTGTTTCGATGAGCTGTCAAAATGATTAGTTAAGTTTATGTGAAGCACAGTATAGCAGGTCGTATTGGTTATACATTATAGGTAGTAGGTTGATTGTCTGTACCTGATACTGAATAGCTTTTGAGGTGCTCGTAGTATTTGATACAAAAAAACACTGCACTTGGCACTGCCTGCAGTGGGTGTTACAATCAAGGACATTGTCACTCTCATGCACACACAAACAAATACTGATGCTGACAGTGACACACACTCACACTCACACACAGTCATGCATCATCTTTACTCTAGTGTAAACATTCTGCAAGGCACATGCTTTGGAGTGATGCCAAATGCTTTACGCTAGACAAACATCACGTCTGGATGCTCTCTGGGAAGATGCGTGTAAGATCCTCTGGGTTGTTCTAGGATTGAACATCTTCTATATTCAGCAGCATCTATATAATGTTTGTTTCAAATGTATTCTAGCATTTACAGGTATACAGCACAAATACAGTCAAGACTGCCACTGTTAGTACTTGTTCCAACCATACTGGATCTGTAGCGGTTAACTATTTGGGCTGGCTAATGCCTCTTTGCTGCAAGACTAGAATGTGAGAGAGCTAGAAACCATAAATGTCAGCCTGGAGAAAATGACAAGAGGACATAAAACAGAGAAACCAGATTTAGACACACTTCATTTTCCAATGCTCTGCTATTCACTTTCCCCATTATATGATGAGGCATATGTGACCCATTGACCCACAGTCTCCAATACCCAGACAAAATGTAAAGGCTTTTTGGTTGGGGTTGCCTTTTTAGACAGCTCATCTACAGTGCACAGCATAAATTAGTACACCCCCTCTAAAACTTAACAAATTCAGCAATTACTCTTTTACTTATGACATGTCATACGTACTCTTTACGTATGACATGTTAGTAGGGATGTGATGATTAACCGCGAGCCGGTTGAAAATCGATTCAAACGAGATGCTAAACGAATTGTGATTCCGTTTGGGGTAGGAGTTTATATGAATGTATGTCTGAGGGGAACTTACTGTCTTTAGAAAAGTTTAGATGGTATATTTTCTTTTCATCTTGCCTCTGTATAATGCATATTAAAGTTCATAAGGGCAGAAATGCTTGTTTACTAGTGATGACCAGTTCACCAATTTGAACTGAATTGTTTGAAACGGTTCGCGTCTCCAATACGCACTAATTCCACAAATGACTTAAATTATTCAGTTTATAAACGTGTCTGAGTCGAAATAAACCAATATCCTGAGTTATAAGTTCACTCCAACAGTACATTGAGCACGAGCAGAGCAGCTGATAGACTGAGCATTGTGGATGGGTCCCGAGAACTGGTCATTTTTTGGACTGGTACGTAATTGGGTCAATACCGGACTACCGGTAAGCTTCAGGACAAACGATACTGTTATCTATACTTGTGTTGTTTTATCTCCGTATACTTCAATGTTAATGACGAATTAGAAGCAGCTGCTTGACATTTTCCTTCACTGAATGATGTGGATGTCGTTTGCGCGACGTGCGTGTGATATCCGTGCGCATATGAGGTGTGTGTGTTTGCGTGCAGTCAGTGGCGGTTAAACATTCAAAAGTGTGGGCTCACGTTACTAAACTGAGCGACTCCAGCCTCAGATGCAATATGCAGTAGTGAAATAGTGAGCAAAGGAGGCAACACCAGTAATATTAAACATTTACTATCAAAACACAACATCTATGTCCTCAAGCAATGCACTGTATTTACTGCAACTTGCGAGACACATTCACATCAAATGTTGATTCAGCGGTAGAGTTACACTCACGAGACACTGCACTTATTCACAATCAACAGTAGGCTAGTTTGATACGAGCGCATCTGAAAAAATATCTAGGGAGGAGGACACAGACTGAACTGCTGCGGAGAAAGTGAATAATACAATTTGTTCTAAACATGTGACAAGTTTTATATGAAGGGCTATATAAAACTCATAAGATATAGTTTCAGTTTAAAGCGGCTCGACCCGTCAGAGGCTCTGACAGAGACGCGCTGTTTTGAGCTAAGTGCTGTTTTCCTAAATGCTTAACTTACATTTCACAGGTATATTTTTCAAATGTATCTAATAACTAATTTCAATTTAGTTTTATTTACATTTGCATTATATTTAAATTTAGTTATTTAGCAGACACTTTTATCCAAAGCGACTTACAAATGAGGACAATAGAAGTAATCAAAACCAAAGAGCAATAATATGCCATTATTATAGTGTTATATTTCAATTTCACAAAGAAACATGCAGCATTTTGTCCAAGCAATAATAAAAGGACACATTTAATTTATAATTTGTCTTAAATTTCATTTTGTTCAAATAAAATCGTGAATCGAATCGTGAGTTGAGTGAATCGTTACATCCCTACATGTTAGGGTTCTTTGGATATACACTGTTCCATCAAGCCTGCTTGATCAATTACCAAAGAAGAATGTCAAAATTATTCAGCAAAATAAGATTTTCTTATCAAAGTGATAAAATGTTGTTGCAAAAATGAGCACACCCTCCTGAAAGTTACTAAATAAAAAGTGTATAGGTTTAAGGCAATTTTTGATCAACAGGTAAGTATATTGAACCAAAACATTTAAAGACAAGTAATTTCCTGACAATTAAAAATGTTATATAGCCTATTGAATCATACTCCGACTTAATGCTGCCAGCAGTGGAACCACTTAGAAGAGAATTGCCAGGTGACTTATTTCTTAGCATAAAAGAGGACAATGGTACAAGAGGAATACCAAATAATTGTTTTAAGTGCAAACATATAGCAGAAGTAGCACAGACATTCAAAAACATTGGACTTGTGACAAGGCTCCAGAAATAATCAGGTCTTCACTTTAAGTTTTAATTTAGTGATGAGTGAATTTTTGCTAGAAAAAAAGAGCAGGAGAAATAACATGCAAGTGTCTCAGAGATGGCAAAAGCTATGAAAAGAGTGACACTTTATCTCACAGAGTATGACGCAGCCTGCAGAAGTGACATGCATGGTTGTTGTCACCACTAGAATCACCTACTGTAGCCAAAGCAAAATAAACTCATTTAACCTCTTCCAAGGCCCATATTTATAAAAAAAATAGAGACTTCTGGGAATCCATACTTTGGTCTCAAGAGACCAAGTCAATCATTTCGGATCCAAAAGCATCCAACATATTCTGGTGTTGCTAGAGGAGGAGTACAGTGAGAAGTGCTTAGTTGGTACCCACAATGACGTTCAGTGGTTGTAAAGCTTTATATAGGGATGAATGAGTGCTGAAGGTGTGCGGGAGTTGTGCTTTATGAATGCTGTCATGAATTCACACACTACTGTGTGATGTAATACAAAAACTTGAAACAGAAGATGCTGCCCTCCCTTCATTCCCTGCATTATTGGCCATTTTTTTCAGCATGACATTGAAGATATTCATTCTCCCAAGGTGAAAATCCTTCAGTGTACATGTATATCACTCAATCTTAACACTCTTAAGCAGCTGTGGGGATTCTGTAGACTGAGTAAAACTCCCCATTAAAAACCAGAGCATTTAAGGAGGAGTTAAACAGGACATATGTGAAAATGTCATAAGTTCAATTGTCATGAACTTGTACACTCAGTGCTAAGAAGGGTCATAGTTAGGGCTGCACGATATTGTAAAAAACTCACATTGCGATATTTTGTTCTTCTGCAATATATATTGCGATATGAAGAAAAAAAAACGTAAAGAAAACATGATTTTAATATCTCTGTTTGGAAAAAAAATCATGATTGGGGTGATTTTATATGTGAGTAAATCAGCATAGAAAATAAACAAATTACAACCATAGCATCTGCGTGGCTCTTACCTTGTCTACACCTGACACGCGCGACGCCACAAAATACTGTAGAACCCATAATCAGTGATGCTGTCCTGTCTACACTGGATGCATGCGCGGCGCGACAAATTCCCGCGCTAATCCCGTCTAAATCCCCGCTCTAACTGACACAAAAGTTCAAATGATTAGTAACAGTAGCTTTGTCGCGTCCAGTGTAGACAGACTTTAGGCCATAGGCCGTTCACATGTTCACGGAAAACGCCAGCATGGAAAGCAGCGCGTGCTTTCTCCTTCTTTGCAAAGCGCTCTGGAGCTTGCGCTTTCGTGGCTTCTGCCGTTGCTAAGCAACCGTGATCAGCGCTCTCCTCGACAACGCGGAAGTTTCAGCAAAGGATAAATGGATTTCCAGCACTGAAATCTTGCAGTAGCTCTGCTATTAAATTTATTTAAAAATGGATATCTCTGTACAGCTGTCGCGTCTGGTGTAGATGCAGTGTCTGTGTGTGAGCAAAGAAAACAATCAGTATATATATAACGAAAAGTATAGGCCTACTAAACATCGCACATCCTGCGATGTGACTATTGCGGATGCGCACATCGCGATATCGATGCTGAAACGATATATCGTGCAGCCCTAGTCATAGTAGTATTTTTTATTTCTGGAGGACACATTAAGTACTAGAATATTATACATTTGCTGAATTAAATCTAGGGTGTACTCATTTCTGCAATCCTTCATTTAAACAAAATTGGCTAATTTACTAATCTTACAGAAATATTGGCATATATTTTGTTGTTTTATTAAGTATGTTTAATACATTTCAATTTTACCATCTTTCCATGAATTAAACTAGTGATCATTAAGAAAATGCATCTTTTATGTTTATTCAGAGGGGGTGTACTCATTTATGCTGTGCACTGTATATTTAAGCATTACGTTTGTATTTGTGCTGTGTCCAGTCTGAGACTGCTGTGGCATTACTAACGTAAATGGACTTATATATTGGGTAAAAATTAATTGCATAGTATGGAGCAAATGCAGTATGTTCTTGGTGTATTTGAATAATACATGAAAAAATAGAACACAGATAATCAATACGTCATAGAAATGTTTGCAGTTTTGTTTGTCAACAGACTTTTTAATTACAAAAGTTTAACCTTTCATAATAATTGTTGACTTTTTTTTACTGCTGTAATGGTTGAAATTGCAAACTTTTTTTTGGCAACTCAGTAACTCTATTTGAATATATTGTCTGGGTTAATGTCACTTTTGGCACACTTCTGTATCTATTTTTAATCCACTAATGGAGATGACTCAGCATTTCAGGTTACCCAGCATGCCAAGGTCAATATCTAAGTGTACTAAGCTCGGTGGTCAAAGGTGATGGCTATTGGACCACGGCTGGTTGTTGCTCAGTGATGCGTTAGCATTTCCTGTCTGTCGTTGTGCTCATTTGTTGTGCATTGTGAATCCACCGGTCAGCACTTTGAGTAGGAAAAAAGCCATTCATCTCTGTTTAATGACCCTGAGCCACTGAACAGCTGTGATGGCACTCTTTACAGTTGAATACAATCTAATCAGAATGTAAACACAGAGTACAATTTACCTCATGCCTTAAGAAATTTTGATAAAAGTCTATCTAAATTGGTAGCCTACATTTTTGTGTGTGTGTTTCATTGGACAGACCAGCTATGTACACACACACACACACACACACACACACACTGGAACATAAAGACACACACAATCACTTTATCCCTCTCAATCGAATGATTTTAGTCCTTATGGAACCAGAGGACACATTTTATTCCATTAATCACAGAGACCACAAGACACACAAAAGGGTCAAAATATTCATAATACAGCTACCAGCCCCCTCTGTCTCTCGTTCTTTATCGCCCTCTCTCCTCTGTTCCTGACCTTGTCTTGTTTGAAGTGCAGGGTTTGTGGGTGTTTTTTTTGTTTTTTTGGTTGAGCTGTATTTAATCAGAACAGGCTGACTGTAAGTTCTGAAACACATGACGGATGTTTACCAAATAAGAAAGAACTTGTGATCCATGTTTATTAAAACCTTTTATTCAATGCTGTTTTATTTCCCGCAGTGGTTCTCAGGGGCAATATCATCACCACATCACTCTGTGGCTGCCGACCTGGAACGGATAGCTTATGACCTCATGAGAATAGGGATGTGTGTCTGATAAGACTGGATGACTTCTCCCAAATGGGTAGTGATGTCTTGAAGAGACGCACTCTAAGGTCGTCCAGGTTAAGTGATTCACAGACAGGAATGCTGATAGTGACTCTGCACTGATATTGTAAACACTCTCCCCGGTGGCTCATAGTTCATGGAAGCTCATTGGCAGAAGCATTGCTTGTCTTTTTGGTTATTTGTGTTTGGTTATTTGGGTGAGAAAAAAAATCTATTTCAAACAAAGGCTGTTCTTTTGAACATTCTATCCCACAAGAATGCAGAGCAACTGTTTTCATCATTGATAATACAAAATGTTTCTTGAGCAACAAATCGGTATATTAAAAATCATTTGACACTGAAGACTGGATCAATGGCTACTGAAAATTCAGCTTTGCCATCACAGGAATCAATTACATTTAAAAAAATATATTATTAGTATATATTCCAAGTTTGTTTGACTGTTGCCTCACAGCACCCATTTGACTAATTTGCAGATTATGTCAAACAGGAAGAGGTCTTCGTTGGCATTTGTAGATTAATCTGTTGTGCCCAACATCTTGTTCAGTCCTGTTTTGCTGGTCGGTTTCTGGTTTTCTCATTATCAGGGTTGGACCTCGATGACCTCCCTGCCGTGTGGCACATTACCCACAATGCTCTGATGTGACCTTCCTCTGATGGAGGTTGGCATTTGAAGAGCACTTTTCCTCCTCTCATCAGACATGTTCTCTCACTGTCACGTTCCGGAAAGATCCATCACATAACCTTCCCTGACCCCCCCTTTCTGTCTCCTAACACTCGTCCGGCAGACAGGAGATATGCTGCCAATACGAACGTCTCAATAGATGGTTGTTTGTGTGCATGTGACTGACTGAAGTGATATTTATTCATGCCCTTCAATCTTCACCACCACTTCTTGTCAACAGGCTTTCGTGCCAAAAGTATGACAACCTCAGAGTCAACATGCCTTTATCAGTGCCTTTTAGTTATTTACACACAAATATTTTTTGTGTAAAACATCATATTTTGCAGGTGCTAGCAAAAAGTGTAATTAAGGACTACATTTGTTCATATTTAATAAAACAGTTGAACAAATCCCATGGATTTACATTGATGTAATGTCTGGAACAATATCTAGGGATGAAAATATCCAAAGTTACTGCTCACAAGGCCATCTTGGTTATTGTCCAGCTAGGCGATTTAAATCCATTGAGCCATATTGAGCACTTTCTTCCCACTAGAAAAGTTACAAATCCAAGCAACAAGATTAATTAAATTTTTCATTTTTCTCTCATCTATTGTTTTAAAACATGAAACAAGTAACACTGCTTTGTTTAATCAATTTGAATTTGTAAGCTCACTATGTGCAAAATTCCCTTTTTAGTCAATAAATTTAAGACAACAACAGATCATGTTCAGCAAATTTTCATTTTGTAACTCCAATTAACTTAGTTTTGATAGTTGTGTATATAGTCTTATTGGAAATGTAATATGTTAAATGAACTATGCTACCTTTTGTTTGTGAAGGAAACAATTTGATAATTGTAACCACATTTATTTATGCTATAATGTGTGTTGGGAACTCAAAAAACCCTTAACGTTTCAGCAATATGAACTGCTTTTCGTTAGCCAACTGTGTTTGACTAGTTGGTAGGGCTGGGATGAAAAATCGATGCAGAATCGATTCATAGATCGATTCTGAGATTTTCCGAATGCATAGCGATTCCTCTGGAATCGATTCTGAGCTTAGTTTTTAACAGCAGATGGCACCGCATGCTTTAGGAGCAGCAATACTCTGCTTGTTTCCAAATCCTCAAACACTTGAACCTAAAAAATCTTTCATAAAATTTGAAAAGGTTGATGCGAATTACAAGAGTGTTCACAGTGAGCTGTGTTTACATTAATCTCGCGTCATAAAAGCATTTTGAGCTGAGGTGAAATTACATGACTCGGCTGAATGCACAAGCGCTCTTCAGCACTCCTCTTCATGAGCATTTGAGTGTGCGGATAAAAACTAGAGTACAGCACCATCTGCTGTTAAAATCTAAGCTCAGAATCGATTTCAGAGGAATCGCGAAAACGTGGACTGAATCGCAGAACCTTGTTTAAAAACGGAATTTACAGTTTAACACGGAATGTCATGAAATTTGTCAAGGTTTGGATTAATTAATCAGAAGTAAGTCATAATAGGGGTATGCGATATTGAAAAATAATAAGATATTTTGGGGGATTTTTTCCGATAACGATAATTGGACGATATTTTGTAGAGTGTGTTATTGTGCTAATATCTGACTACCGTGGACAGCTGAAGTTTTTGATATTCGTCATATTCTGTGTGGTCCGTTCACATCAGTGATAGAAATTAATATTTTCATTTATGTTTAAATAGATTTTTACCTTTTAATAAAGCATTTTTTTCTAAAAGTGTACATCTTTTGAGTCAAATTGTGACTTTTGATCAGTAAATTAAGATAACACATTTAGGCAGTTGCCAAACAAATGAAACCAGTATTATCAAAATTAATCTTTGAAGAAGTTGCATCTGAAGTGGCATTTAGATGTATTTACTCACTGTTTAATGCAGCTTAGAGGGACATTGAGTGATTTAACCTGCAGTTACAAATGCATAATGTTTGACATTTTAAACATAAAACATTGAATACTGATATTTAGAATTAATTTAAAAATGAAAATAGACTTTAAATGTGAAATTAAAATCACCAGTAGGTGGCAGAAAGTCACTGGTAATAAGTGAGTCACTGCGATCGAACCGAATCATTTAAACGATTGAATCATTCAGGAACGAATCACTCTCATGTTGCTCAGAGATGCAAAACAGCACTGTGGCTGTTTGTAATAATTTTTTTGTCGGCGAAATGGAGCTAAAACAGGCAATATGGTGTCTAAAGCGTAAGTATCTTAATATTAACTTATTGTTTATTGACCTGTTGTATAAAATCAATATCACATTTGTAATCATGCTTATTTTGAAGACAAAACGGCACCCTTTGTGTGATTTTTAACTATATGAAACGTAAATATATTTATTTTCTGCCCCCATATCTTGAATTTTGCGATCATTCTTAATGCATTTTAATAGATTGAATCATGCAGTGAAAGAACACACTCTAAATGTGCACGTGCACTGTTTAACCCGCTTCATCACCACGTAGGCTAATGCACTCTGTAGCGGCGTTTTGTTTGTTTTTTGCAAGATACTCGATATTGTCAAATTGAACATCGTTAAAACAACAATTACGATAATATCGCAAACGATATATATCGCACACTACTAGGTCATAACACTTAAATCAAATCATGATATGGACTAGTATCTGTAAATATTAAGCATCAAAAGTCGATTCAAATATGAATCCCATGTTCTGCGCGTCTCTGTGTGAATGTGTTTTTTGAAAACCAACGTCACCGCACACGTTTACCGAGAAATTTTTGAGAACTTAATGCCTCCTTCTGCTGACCAGCTTTTTAAAGATGCTGATTTAATTTTTTCAGCAGGATTTGGCACCTGCCCACACTGCCAAAAGCACCAAAAGTTGGTTAAATGACCATGGTTTTGGTGTGCTTGACTGGCCAGCAAACTCACCAGGCCTGAACCCCACAGACTAGAGAATCTACGGGGTATTGTCAAGAGGAAAATTAGAAAAAATGCAGATGAGCTGAAGGCCACTGTCAAAGAAACCTGGCCTTCCATACCACCTCAGCAGTGCCACAAACTGATCACCTCCATGCCACGCCGAATTGAGGCAGTAATTAAAGCAAAAAGAGCCCCTACCAAGTATTGAGTACATATAGAGTAAATGTACATACTTTCCAGAAGGCCAACAATTCACTAAACAATGTTTTTTTTATTAGTCTTATGAAGTATTATAATTTGTTGAGATAGTGAATTGGTGGGTTTTGTTACATGTATGCCAAAATCATCACAATTAAAAGAACCAAAGACTTAATCTACTTCAGCGTGTCTTAATTTATTTAATACACGAGTTTCACAATTTGAGTTGAATTACTGAAATAAATGACTTGAAGTCCATGTTTCAGGATGTAGGGTTTGTTTGGGTTTCAGAGAGGGGCGGTGTGATGTGATTCAGGCTCTCACAGCCTGGGGAAAAAGCTGTTGAGCAGTCTGGTCTAATGCAACCATATTAAAAGTTCTTCAGTCAGGAGCAGTGAGTTTTTTTTCTTCTCTTCTCTTTGTTTTATTTTATTAATATTAAAGGAATAGTTCACCCATAAATTAAAATTGCCATTTACTCACTCTAGAGTTATTTTAAAGCTGAATGAGTTTATTTCTTCTGTTAAACATAAAGGTTATTTTGAAGAATCTGGGAAACCAAACAGTTGCTGGTCCCCAGTGACTTCCATATATATATATATATATATACTGTGTGTATATATATATATATATATGTGTATGTAGGGATGCAGCGATTAACCGTTTTACTATTACCACGCTTTAAAACGTCACTGTTAATTAATCGTAAAGGCTCGGCTACACCAAGTGTTTTCTGTTGCACAGAACAGAACTAGAAAGTGTTCTGACTCAGTGCATCTCAGTGTGGTATAATAATGCCACAAACCAGGACTGCAAAGCTCTACAGAGAGTCGTGCGCTTAGCTGAGCGCATCTCAGGGTCTGCTCTCCCCTCTCTGCAGGTCATCTACCTCAAACGCTGCAAAAGCAGAGCTGCTAAAATAATCAAGGACTCAACCCACCCCGGTAACCATCATTTCTGTTTACTGCCATCTGGCAAGCGCTTCAGGAGCACAATGGCAAAAACTGAAAGACTGAGGAGGAGTTTTCTTCCCTCAGGCCATCAGGCTCCTAAAACTCGGTCTTATAACATCATTACATCCACAGGACTCAATTTAAATAAACTGTAAACACACCCATTATTCTCCATCATCCACACTGCTGCTATGTGCACATACCCGGTACAACCTATTTGCACATTCTCTTGCACATCCGTGTTTTTTTTATTAATATTATTAATCCACAGTATACTGTATTGCACATTTTATCTCACTGCACATCTTACTCATTTTATTTTACTATTTGCTCCCTTTTTCATTCTCACCTATATTTATATATATATTATCTTGTGTTATGTTTCATTGTTTTATTGCTTATGTTACTTTTATTTTATTTTATTTTTATTATATTATTTTATTTTTTTTGCACTTTCCATTGAGCGGACCTGTTTGACCTACATTTCACTACTGATTATACCCCGTATGATTGTGTATGTGACAAATAATAAAGAACCTAGAACCTAGAGAACTGTTGCAGCTTGCGTAAAATGAAAACAAAGTTACACTCGCGGTGCAGCAGCTTAAAATGCCGTGCTTATCAGAGACACGGAGGCTACTACACACACTAGATTAACTATGACAGAGGAACCAAACAGCGATCCTTTATTTCCACCAGAGAATATCTGAAGTCGATAGTGTGGGACCATTTTGGGTACAGGAATGACCAGGGTACAGGGTATTTTGGGTACAGGAATGACTCCAAGAATGACCAGGGCGTCATTTAAATATTGCCGTAAAAATGCTGTTAAAGAGTAACCCATACATAAGGGATATTACACGGCTGGCCAACCTGTTCTCGTTGTGAAATAAACTATTTTAATGCACGACGTGAAGGCAAGAAACACCTGGCACGAAGTTCGTTAGCTCTAGCATTCTGCCCGCTTCAGACAGAAATGAGAGATATAGAGACAGACAGAGAGAGAAAGAGAGACACACACACACACACACACACACACACACACACAAAAGAGAGTAAAAAAAACTAATTTAATATCATAACATACAAGGTCCTGCAAGTCATCTGTAGGAGGAAAATACAAGACCCGCAAATCTGTGGCTACAGAACAGCAGGACCTTGTATGTTATGATATTAAATTAGTTTTAATCGTTTAAGCAGCACAGCGTCTTGTCTCCATTGGCAACGCACACGATTCGTGTCGAATGCAAGTGACGTCACAGGTAGCAGAAAGTGCAAGCAGCGATTGCAAGTGACATTGTATTTTATTTTTTCTTGTCTTCACCACCTGCTACTGTTGTAAAATGTTGAGAGATTCAAACAAAAAATAATCAATAAATAGAACAAAATAAAAAAATAAAAAGACTGCAAGTGACATCACTAGCGGAATGCAAGTGCTGAGAGTGCAAGTGCTGTCTGCAGCCAGACCCTATTGAATTTTTTGAGATGTACCTGTAGTCTCTTACCACAGATATTGCCTGGATCAAAATCAAGGTCCAATGTGGTTGAGCAACATATTTTTGAATATTAATTTTGAAACCTTCAGTTGGATGAGCTGCTGTTTTTTTGCTAGGCAAAAGGGTGAAATATCTCATGCTCTCAGTGGTGCAAACATTTTCTAATTTAGAAGTTGATTTTTGTGTTTGATTGCATGAATACTAAACTGATTTTAGAGGACAAAATGTGCTTTGTTGCTGAGCAAAACGACAAAGGATGACAAAGCCCCTGCTCGGGCTGGATTAGGACAACGTTCCTCCAGGCTCTTAAGGGTCACAGAGGGAAAGCTCTATGTTGCTCTCATTAAAGAAAGCTGTATCTTTATAGAAGCATAAGCAAAATATATTTGAAGGCAAGTATGTATTGCTTTTGAGGAAGATGTTTTTTGCCAGTGGTTCAGGGCTGGTAAGTTTAGTGTTGCATGTGTTTTTGTTTGTTTGGTGTCTGTAGTCTTTTTCTTTCTGTGTGGTTTGTGTGTGTGTGTTTGTACCAGCTACGAATGACTCACTAGAAATCTTTTTATCATAAAAGAGAGCTGCTTCTTCATGCTGAGAGTTGTTTTTAGACATCTTGTTTTAATTGTAAAGTTTGCCTCTAGAGAGGTTTACTGTGGCCACTGGCTCCTCAGTGCAAAACCAAAAAAACACTGTTTGACCAAAGTAGCACACTATGCCAAGCCAAAACACTGTTCAATCACTGGTTTTCATTGTTCATCTCCGTACCTGTTAATGTTAGAATGTGTCTGTAAAACTGTAGTCTAGAGGTATACAACCTTTTTGGAAGAGGTCTCGCTGAAGACCAACAGTTGACTAACAGAAGGCTGCTTGGTTTAAAAATTACTTGTGTGTGAGCAGTGCATTGCTATAATATAGATGGACAAATAATTAGTACATTTTTTTTGTTTGCGCCAAAAGTCACCTTTTGAGGTGGAGAAAAGTAATATAAAGTGTATATGTGTGGAGGCATGTCCATCACTGTCTTTTATCCTATGTATTCTCTCAGTTTATGACATGCACAACCAGCTGGTGTGAGGATGAGGGGTAATGTAGCTCTGTCACAAAATTATGCTCGCTGCATTTTTTAATTGAAAATGTCAATCAGTTCTCAGTTTCTGTCTTTGTTGAATGTGTGAATATATACACCATAATTTGATGATGTTAACAACACATTAGTAGCTCTGTAAGCATTGCTCCAAAATGCTATTTTAATTTTTATCTGCATTCAGTTGTTCAGTTGGATTTAAAGCTTCATTGTAGGCATAATTGACTGCATTTTGTGGGAATTTTTTATTTTCTTCCTCTGCTCTCAGTTCAGTTGGTTTCTCTCCTAGCAGTACAGTGCTAATATTTGTGTATGTTGTGTGCAGTAGATAAGATCGGTTCAGGGGAAGTGAAGCCACCAGAGAATTATCTGCTTCTTCTGCTGGCAATATCTAACCTGGCCTTTATCCCACTAAAGAGACAATTCGGTGCCAAACAAGGCTATTGAGTGTGTGCATGTGACACACATTCCACATGGGGTGGAACACCATTTTTGTGCAAATATTGGGTGACACCCCACCCAAAACTCCCCTCTTTCTTTTTCGTCTACTTCCATTGAAGAGGATTTCCACACACACTCACATAGACAGTGTTATAAATAACCAGTGTAACTTGAAATCTCCTAAACCACTCACTTTGCAATTAACAATCTCTTTCACCCTAATGAAAACTCACACTATTCTACCGACTCTTACAGTATGTTCTTTGCACATGCTTTCTTAGTAAACTGATTTCTATTTAAGTATTATGGCTAGTTATTAATCTATCATTAATAACTTTGTCCTATGACTCACAGGATACTGGATGTCCCTTTTATTCTCAGAAATGATTGCGTCTTTTATCTAAACTGTGCTCTTCTAAACTGTTCTAAATGAGTCATTGCGATTGAACAGAATCATTCAAGCAGTTGAGACGTAAAACAGTGCTGTGGCTTTGTTTGGATTTTTTTGTCAAAATAGAGCAAAAACAGGCAATATGGTGTCTAAAATTTATGTCTCTTAATTAACTTCTAGTTTATAAACGTTGTAAAAAAAACCTCAATATTATGTATGTGTAATCATAGTAATTTTTGGAGAAAGAAACTGCACTCTTTGTGTGATATTGATTAACTATATGAAATGCTATACTGTAAATAATACATTTCTGTTGCCATATCTTGAATTTTGTGATCATTATCTAGTGTCAGCGTTAGTTCTGGCAGGTCACGTTAGTCAAGCTTGCATCAGCTGACTCTCAGCTGATCCACGTCTACTTATAGGGATGTGACACCTATCACGGCACTCATATATAAGGTCCTTCAGTATTATCACCAGCTTCGCATTGCTCAATAGCTAATTAATGGCGAATTCACCAGGCATCTCAGCACTAGGAATTGTGCAATCGGGATTAGCGAGATGATTTGTTCCCCTTAAGAATTTCACCTCAGTCATTCAAGTTTGTAACTTGAGCATGTGCTTTTGCAGTGGGGTTAAGTTTGTGTTTGATTTTTCTCACACGTTCAGGGAAACGGCAACAACTCCAATACGACTTACCCAAAAAATTCTAAAACCGTATTACCGCAAAGGGCGAAGCTGATAATGTTTTTCATCATTATTTCACTTGATATAATAGGCACTGCCCCACACAGCTGTTGTGACATGCATTAAGCCGGGAGAGATTGCTCTGGTGAACCGTAAGTAAGGGACCATGGGGAAAGTGCAAGTTTTTGCGTATTGATGCCGGATTCGGAAGTTAGCATTGCTCACGCATTGTTATATTATTGATATGGACTCCATGAGTTATGTGACTAACTAAGAACAAGTTCAGATGGGATCTTCATTCCCCACATGAAGAAGGATAAGAGATCAAGCATCCACATCCCAGCTGGCTATGTTTTGTTCTCAGTTCATCTCTGAAGGTCTTCAGGAGGCTAAGCTAAATTCCTTTTTAATGCTCTCAGATTATTGGCAACATACTTGCTAAGGCTATCTGTATTGCTTAGACTTTAGTTGTTTTCTGTGAAGTGCTCGTGCTAAGCTTATATGATCATACTGCCAATATGCCTTACTTCTGGTTGTTGAGAGCATGCTTGTTCCTAAGGTATCTGGTTGTTATTTGGAGCATGCTTGTTCCTAAGCTATCTGGTTGTTATTTGGAGCATGCTTGTTCCTAAGCGGTCTGGTTTTACTAGGAGCACGCTTGTTCCTAAGCGGTCTGGCTTTACTAGGAGCACGCTTGTTCCTAAGCGGTCTGGTTGTTATTAGGAGCACGCTTGTTCCTAAGCTGTCTGGTTTTTATTGGGAGCACGCTTGTTCCTAAGCTCTTTGGTCATTATTGGGAGCACACTTGTTCTACGGCTATCTGCTTGTAAGCAAGAACATGTTGCTTAAGCTTTTCAGGTATTGGCAGCATACTCGTTAGGCTATCTGGTTAAGGGCAACATGCTTTTGGCTATGGCGTTTGTGGGTTTTGGCAACATTCTTGTCATTCAAGGGCTACGTGCTTGTTGCTTAAGGCTTGAGATTTTCGCTGTCATTTTGTGTTGGGGGGTATCGCATATGGTTTTATTTTGGGGGGGTTATTGCTGCTCTCCCTGCTCTTATCTATGCTAGGCTGCATGGATGCGCAGGGAGTTCTTGCCCAGAAAAGAACCATACCGCTAGGGGTGTAAATCGGATGGTTTGTCACGATTCGATACGAATATCGATTCTCATACCCAGCGATACGATATTTGCCGATACCTCAAAAGATTCTATGATACAATTACGATTCGATTTGATACAGGAGTATATCGATCGATATTATATATCTATTTTAAACATCTACATTTTTATTAACTCACAAATGTAACCAAAAATATATAATATGAACATAAATAAAAAAAATGCTACTATGGGCTCAGTGCTAAAATCGTTTCTACAGATAACCAAATTACAAGCAATAGCAGAAAATTAATACAATAGAACAAAGACACAAGTTCAATAAACAGTGCTTTTCAGGTTTTTCAGCTCAGTCTAAAATACATTTTCAGGTACGCTACAGAAATGTATGAATCAAATGTAAACTAACTGCATAGTCTTGACTCTTCACTGTATAAACTAAATAGCCTATAAATGAATACTTTTTGATGTTACAAAGGTTATTTAGTCAGGAAATTAATTGCCTTTTATTGTCATTGCATGTAAAATACAACGAAATTCCATATGCTCTTCTAACACAACATATATGACGCATACTAACATAAATACATACACAAACAATAATAGAATTGCACTGATGCTTGTGAGGAGCAGTGAGCACTTGTATTTTTCTTTGACATCATTATATTTATTATTAGTTTTCTTTCACTTTAAGAATGAAAGCACAGATTTAATATACTGATACACATGCCTTTTTCTTTCTCCACTGTTACATTAAGACATATGCTATGCTTAACCGACTGTTTACAGGGATATTAGCCAATATATGCATTTTGATGTAGTTTTGTCTGTATTTATTCATCCATGCACAAAAA